>CM071940.1:38133846-38468846 GCA_036784905.1 Acrossocheilus fasciatus
GGTCTACTGGTGAGGAAGTTCAGTATCCAGTTACACAGTGCAGAAGGCAGGCCCAGGTTATACAGCTTGTTTATGAGTTTGGAGGGGGTGATATTTTTGAATGCCGAACTGTAATCAATGAACAGTTGTCTGGCATAGCTGTCTTTATTTTCCAGGTGAGTTAGGATTTTGTGAAGGGCAAATGAAATGGCATCCTCTGTTGATCTATTAGTCCTATACACAAACTGTAATGGGGCCAGGGTGGCTGGTACAATTATTTGATTGTGTTTCTGGATGAGACTCTCAAAACACTTCATGAGAACTGGTGTGAGGGCCACAGGTCTGTAGTCATTCAGACTAGAAACTGTGGCTTTTTGGGGACAGGGATGATAGTGATGGACTTGAAACAGACAGGGACTGTAGCCATTGAGAGGGAAAGATTGACGATGTCAGTGGTTACATTGGTCAGCTCTGAAGCACAAAGCCTAAGCACACATCCTGGGATGTTAAAAGGACCTGCTGCCTTGCATAAACCTTAAATCACCAGATGACTTGAACAGCTCTATTTGGAAAAAAATAATCAATGATTGTTAATAAGCAAATTACAAACAAAGATAAATGTATCAAGTATAATATATAATAAATAATATTAATATATATTCTATATACAGAGAAAAATTATACAAATGAAGTAAACAGTGATTTATATTCTTTGGGTAAGTCCAGCAGTATTCAGGTACATAAATTGTATAAATCAAATATGAAATAATGCTGCATAGTCTTCACTGTATAAATTAAGTCCAATAAATCTGTTAAAGCTACAAAAGTGATTTTTCTCTCTGTTTTGTTGTTTGATTAACTTTCATTTTCACGAGCGACGCGACAAAATAGCCTACAACAGAACCCATTATAATCAGTGATACTATCTAGTAGATGTGGCGCGCACGACAAATCCCCGAGAATAAATCCCTAGTTCTTTTTATGACGTACTGACACAAAGTTCACATGATTTGCAACAGTCGCTTTTTTTCAGCCTCTAGCTGTTGCAGCGGGACAGTGACATCGCCAATTACTGGCCTGTCAGCATAATGCAGCGTTTTAGTCATTTTCATGGATCTGTGTGAAAAGGGACAGTTTTGACAGTTTTGTCTGTAGAAAAATATTTTATTTTTATTTTCCAAATGTCCCAATTGATTTTCATCACTTTACTGCTTTCATTTTAGGCCTGAAGAAAGTGAAAGAAGAAAGACAAGATCAGAATGAAGTGGAGGAGAAACATCAGGATCAGAACGATCATGATGTCAGTGGAGAAAAATCAGTGAGTTGCAGCATTCAAATAACAGACGTCAAAAGGCCTTTCAGCTGCTCTCAGTGTGGAAACACTTTCAAACATAAAGGAAGCCTTATGAATCACATGAGAATTCACAGTGAGGAAAAGCCTTTCACCTGCCCTCAGTGTGGAAAGAGTTTTACACTGAAAGGACACCTTAAGGATCATTTGGTTAGCCATACCTCAAAAAAGCCCTTCAGCTGCTCTCAGTGTGGAAACACTTTCAAACAGAAAGGACACCTTAAGAAACACATGAGAATTCATAGTGGAGAAAAGCCTTTCAGCTGCTCTCAGTGCGGAAACACTTTCACATGTAATGAAAACCTTAAGAATCACATGTTAAATCATGCTGGAATAAAGCCTTTTATCTGCTCTGAGTGTGGAAAGAGTTTTACAAAGAAAAGGCAACTTCAGGATCATTTGCTAACTCACACTTCAGAAAAGCCTTTTACCTGCTCTCAGTGTGGAAACACTTTCACACGTAAAGCAAGCCTTAAGAATCACATGTTAATTCATACTGGGATAAAGTCTTACAGCTGCTCTCAGTGTGGAAATAGTTTTATGCAGAAAGGAGAGCTTATGGATCATATGGTAACTCACTCTTCAGAAAAGCCTTTCAGCTGCTCTCAGTGTGGAAAGTCTTTCACACGTAAAGGATATCTTAAGACTCACATGTTAATTCATGGTGGAATAAAGCCTTTCACCTGCGCTCAGTGTGGAAAGAGTTTCATATGTAAAGGAATCCTGAGGAATCACATGTTAATTCATACTGGGAAAAAGCCTTTCAGCTGCTCTGAGTGTGGAAAGACTTTTACACATAAAGGAAGCCTTAAGAATCATTTGCTAACTCACACTGCAGAAAAGCCCTTCAGTTGCTCTCAGTGTGGAAAGAGTTTTACACAGAAAGGACACCTTAATGATCACTTAGTAACTCACTCTTCAGAAAAGCCTTTCAGCTGCTCTCAGTGTGGAATCACTTTCACACGTAAAACAAACCTTAAGAATCACATGTTAATTCATACTGGAAAAAAGCCTTTCAGCTGCTCTCAGTGTGGAAAGTCTTTCACACGTAAAACAAACCTTAATAATCACATGTTAATTCATACTGGGTAAAAGCCCTTCAGCTGCTCTCAATATGGATATGTAAATGAGGATTTAATAATCACATGAGAATGCCAACACTAAAGCCAACCCACACCAAGCCGACACCGACAAAAGCAGACTGCGGGGTCGGCTCACGTCGGCTGGATGATCAGATGGCCCGACTGACCGACGAGGACCAACTATAGCCGACGGCATGGAACACACTGAGAAAACTTAGTCGGCTGACGACTGTCGGCTTGGTGTGTACCGGGTTTAAAAGACATGCCTTACCAGACAATTCATACAAATTAAAGTGTCATAAAACCCCGTTTCAGCACTGGTCTTTCACACCTTAGATCTGAAAAAGACTCCAGAAATGGGCATGTAAAACTGTGGAAAAGTGGGAGGGAACAGGGTGGGAAGAGGAGAGAAAACACCCAATAAAACACAGACCAGCAACACACTCATTATGCAGACAAATGAATATTGTGACGGGAGGAGCCAACGACAGACACAGTGGGTGTGGCGTCAGGCCTCGGAGAGGTTTTTATTGAACAAAAATAATAAAAGGAAGTGTCCAGGGGGAAAAAGTGTCCAAAGAAGGGGGGGATCTGGTGTCCTCGATGTGCTGCGGGGCTCGTGTAGGAGGGCAGTGTTCCAAAGGGGAAGGGTCCAGGCAAGGGGCGGAGTCTGGTGGCCGCACACGCTCCCGCGGTCCGGGGCACGAGGGGCGGCGGCTTCTCTGGAGCGGCGGCTCTTCCTCTTCTGCCTCTTACGGGCATTGGCGGGATGGACGGCCCGGCATCCTGGCCCGACGGCCGTTATACGGGTGCGGCTTGCACGATGACTCTGGAGGTTCTGCGGCTCACATCCTCGGCGGCGCGATGTCCCTCGACGCAACCTTCCTGGACCCACGAGGACACCAGCGTGCATGCACGGGGGAAGAGACCGGTCTCCCGAGGAGAGGCGCGCTCGGCATTTAACGGCGGCGGTGATGAGGCTTCATTCAGTCCAGCTGTGCCTCATCACACGCCGCCAGCCCACGTTGGTCCCACGCCCCTCCTCTCATCCACCCACTCCAGTCGGGAGCCTGGTGAAGGGCGGCGAATAAGGGACGGGGTGGTGATGATGAGGGGGAGGGCCACCGATCCGTCACAATATTAAAATCTGTTACTTTAGTTACTTTTTGTTTACTCTTCTTTCAATTTTCGTTCTATATCATTGTTTGGTGTGTATCACAATAATCTGTCGTGTCATCGCGTTCATGATCAGACGTACCGCTGTATCAGCACCCTTAAGCCCAATTTATACTTCTGCGTCGGACCTACGCCATAGCCTCTAATGCCGTAAGCTGTGCGTCGGTTTTAATTTATACTTCTGCGTCGACGTGCAGTACACATGTGGCCTGCTAGTCTGCAGTGTCCATGGGCATGTTGCTGGTGTGACCCGCAGTAGCATGGACAAAGCCGAAGAAGAAGCGGCTCGTCGGAGAAGCCGTAACAGCAGCAATTAAATATCAAATCATTGCTTTAAATCTTTATTTAAAACTACAAAAAGGGGACAACAACGGAACAGCAGAAGATGGCATTCTTTCAGTCTCCACAAGGACGCGTACCACTGCAGATCAAGATTGTTTGTCGCGGACAACTACTAATGTAATGCTATAGTATAATAAATGATAAGACACTTGTGCTTTGCTTTGTTTTATTTTAAATAAGAAGGTGTAATATTAAACTATATTACAGTGCTCATAAACGCACACAAAACTCAAGTGAGGGAGGGGTTCTAGCAGACCAATCACAGCGCTTGCGGTCCGCGGAGAATTGACGCGCTGTTAGTTTTTCGGAGAGGTGCACGTCAGGTACGGCACAGGCCTGTGTGTCTCTGCGTAGGCTACGGCGTAGGATCGACGCAGAAGTATAAATTGGGCTTTACGGCGCAGGCCTGTGCGTCTCTGCGTAGGCTACGGCGTAGGATCGACGCAGAAGTATAAATTGGGCTTTATTTGCACATTGTTCATGATATGACATGATATGCACGCGAACGTGGTGCTGGTTCATGTTTGGAGGAGCACGAGAGAATATGAAATATACTCACAAAAACTTGAAACAGGCTTGCTCCAGTCTGGATATGAACTATGATCTGCACAAAGAATGCAGTTAAACTCATCGTGGCGTTCCATGCAGAAACCCTTCTCTCATGAGCGCTCCACGTGTTGTCATATTAAATATTGTTACGGTCATGTTTACAGAGGTGAACTGACAGTGCGAAGCTCTTTCATGAGATTTGAATTCTCCACTGTAATACAACCTCTTGCATAATATAGCAATATAATATAGCGAAATTGTTCCAAAAAATTAAAAAATAACCCTTTTCCACTTTATAGTAGGTGGTCTTAAAGGAACACTCCACTTTTTTTGGAAATAGGCTCATTCTCCAACTCCCTCAGAGTTAATAAGTTGAGTTTTACCGTTTTTGAATCCATTCAGCCGATCTCCGGGTCTGGCGATAGCACTTTTACCATAGCTTAGCATAGATCATTGAATCCGATTAGACCAGTAGCATCGCGTTCAAAAATGACCAAAGAGTTTCGATAGTTTTCCTATTTAAAACTCGACTCTTCTGTAGTTATATCGTGTACTAAGACCGGCGGAGAATGAAAAGTTGCGATTTTCTAGTCCGATTTGGCTAGGAACTATACTCTCATTCCGGCGTAATAATCAAGGAACTTTGCTGCCGTAACATGGCCGCGGCAGGCGCAGTGATATTACGCAGCGCCTGAAAGTAGTCCCCAGCTATATTATAACTAGTTACCTAACTGGGGACTATTTTCAGGCGCAACTTTTCATTCTCCGCCGGTCTTAGTACACGATATAACTACAGAAGAGTCGAGTTTTAAATAGGAAAACTATCGAAACTCTTTGGCCATTTTTGAACGCGATGCTACTGGTCTAATCGGATTCAATGATCTATGCTAAGCTATGCTAAAAGTGCTATCGCCAGACCCGGAGATCGGCTGAATGGATTCAAAAACGGTAAAACTCAACTCATTAACTCTGGGGGAGTTGGAGAATGAGCCTATTTCCAAAAAAAAGTGGAGTGTTCCTTTAATAATAGACATAATGAGTCCTATTGTTGTTTTCACTCATGTGCAACCTGTTCATATATGTTAACATCTAAAAAAATGTGTTTTAGGGTTTCATGACACTTTAAAAGCCTCACGTCTGTCCTGTTTGTGGCAGGCTGGGGTGGATTGGCCATCTGGCAATTCTGGCAAATGCCAGAGGGGCTGGACAGATTTTTTTTTTTTGTGACAGTACAGCCTACATTGTATTAAACAGTTGTATATTTTAAAATGTTATCGCTTCCTGAAAATTGGTTACAAGTGTTAACAAGCCTGTTACTGAATTGCATGACTGAAATAAGCGGATAAGGTGGGATTTAGGGTAAACACTGATGTAGGCTACTTGCAATATAGTCTAACACATCAAAACACTATAGCAATAGACAATAGTACAATAGACATTTGTAATGAACTTTACTTTGAATATGTAGATAGCCATATATTAAAATAAAACATTGAATACAGGCATACAGTGCATAAGTTTACAGTATGCAATTAATCCATAGGGTGGAACATAGGCTTCTATTACTGGCACTCATATGCAATAGTTAGATGAGGTATTATAAGCCATTGGCTTACTTAATGTTCTCCCTTGTCTGAATTGTGTATTCATCTGTTCAAAACTAGAATGTTGCTGGACCCAGTGCACAGCTCAGCTGCTGCAGCAGAGTCAAGGGTCATGGAGGTAGGAAGACACAAGTAGGGGTAGTGAATGAACAGCACTCTCCCCACCTTCAATACCATGACTAAGGTGCCATTGAGCAAGGCACCGAACCCCTAATTGCTCCCCAGGCGCTGGAGCAAGGCTGCCCACAGCTCTGGGTGTGTGGTCACTACTCACTGCTGTGTGTGTGCACTTGGATGGGTTAAATGCAGAGCACCATTTCGAGTATGGGTCACCATACTTGACAATACATCACAACTTAACTTTACAATGAGAGAGACACACCCTAGCTCCGTTTACACTGTCAGTTAAATGTGACTCAATTCTAATTTTTTGCTAATATGTGACACAGATCGGATCTGTTCTATGACAGTGTAAACATGAAAAAACCGCATGCATTCGGATATTTCGAGATCCGTTTCAGGCTTCATTCATATGTGGAAATAATTCAGATATAAATCAGATATGTGCCAGTGTGGCTGTCATTTAAACAGGCGGATCGAATTTTCTGAGGCATTGGGTTCTGTACGTCATTAAAACTGCGACAATTTGGTACTTCTCTGTGGTTTAATGACGTCATATGTGACCCGTGCTGGCAAAATGAGTTTAAATACGCACATAGCAAAGATAAAATAAAAATAGCTCTATTGTGATTATTAATAAGAAAAGAATTGGAGGAAAACTTTAATCTTTCTCATAATCAATTTTGCTGACTCAGTCGACTTAAAATGGGTGTAGCGCAGTAATCATTTTGAAGGTCTTTTAAATCAAGAATAGAAAATAAAAATAAGTCATTTTTAAAATTTGCAAATTGTGACTCATTTGGTCAGCACAGTTCACATATTATTCTCAGGAGGAAGCACATGTGGAGGCGGTAAACGACAACAATGCATGCGCGATGTTCCAGATTGTATGGCAAGTGTAAACACATGAATCGGATATGGGTCACAATTGAAAGAACGTGTAAACGGACAGCCAAAAAAAATCAGATATAGGCAACTAATCAGAATTGGGCATCAAGGCCTGCAGTGTAAATGAGGCTCCTGACACAGATGCTGCTAGTTTCTTAATAATGTGGCTCTAATTAACTATTAATTGACTCTTAGGATAGGAGGAACCTGTGCATGTATGTCTCACAGACATACTTTACATCACACACACACACACACACACACACACACACACACACACACACACACACACACAAATGCACATGCACATGCAGCACATACTAGCAACACTTCAGCATACTTTAATTCAATAATTGTACACCAAAAATGATTTACTGCTGCTACTATTTATATTATTTATTTATATTTATAGGTTTTGCTATATATTCTATTTTCTTTTGTGCTATTATTACTTGTTTGTATTCATGTATATTCCAATCTTGAGAGCAGTCAGTGACAGAATATTTTGCTGTAATGTTTACATCATATATTGAGTTCATTAACTAGGATGTTGCTGGAATCAGTGCAACCAGAGACTCCTGGTCTGCCAATACCAGTGCTGTGAGGAAGGGTGCTACGGTAGGCCTAGCAGAACCAGGGAGGAATGTGGTAGAGGTAGGAAAAACCCATCAGACAGACAGTGACAACAAAGAACAACATACTGTAAAGAATGACAGTAACAGCAGACAAATTACATAAACAGACAGCACACAGTCTCTTTACTCTGTGTAAATTTGTTATAAACTTGTGCTCTTTAAAAAGTAGTAAGCATGGTTTGCCAGACACATACATTAAATGTTTCAATATCTGTTACATATACAGTACTGCTTATATTATTTCACCATCTGTACACAAATGTAAGAAGTGAATGTGCCTGTCCGTGGGTGGGGTTGTGTGGGTGTGGTTATGTGGGCCGGTGTGGCTACAGTGCCAGGGCTGAATTTTTGTCCCAGTCTGCCCCTGGTGGCAGGATATTTATTTGGGTTTTAAAAGCGTGACAAACTTGTGTGCTGTGTAGGGATGGATATTGTTAATGTTTTAAAGTTATTACTGCTCTTACTGATACTGCTGATCCATCTGGTATTTTCATCAGTTCTTTTTGTTATTTAAAATCTATAACTCTCAGTCCCTTTGGCTCAATTCTCATAACTTTTTTTTTTCTCTCAAAACTATAAAACTGTGAAATATGTTCAAGCTCTATGTACAATTATTTTCTTGTTCTGTTTACATGTAACACACTGCTACACAAATAAATGTACTGTATAAATTCTAATGTGCATATTCTTTTTCTGTGTACAATAATGTACTTTTACCTACCATTGAAATCATCTGGTGCACACATTCATGTAAGGCCCAAATTGCTTGCACCTAGGGCCAAGTCAATTTTGTCCCATAAAAGATCACGTCATCTGCTGACAATTTTTAATTTTCTGGTGATTTTAATTGTATTTAATTGTGCAAAAAACATGCTGAAAAATGAATCAAACAAAGCAAAGTAACGGCTCATTCACACTACATAAGTCATAAGTCACCTTTATTTATATAGCGCTTTTACCAATACAGATTGTGTCAAAGCACTTAACAGTATCAAATTGGAGGACAGAGTGTCAGTAATATATAATAAGATTAAACATTCAATTTTCAGTCAAAGGCATTTCATTATTGAATTCAGAGATGTCATTGTCTAGCTCAGTTTAGTTTAAATAGTATATGAGCAATCAAATCGGCGATAATCGCTAGAAATTAGGTGTCCCCAACTGAGCAAGCCAGAGGCGACAGCGGCAAGGAACCAAAACTCCCTCTGTAACAGAGTGGAGAAAAAAACCTTGGGAGAAACCAGGCTCAGTCGGGGGGCCAGTTCTCCTCTGACCAGACGACACCCACAGTTCAAAAGTTTCAGGTTCTAACGATAGTAGAACTACAAGCAACACACAGCAACAAAGCGACACGATCCCATTTATTTCAGAGCTAGACATGAGTGACAGTGACCAGGATGGCGACAGGAGGTAGGCGTGTCCAGTGCCTACAATAGAGGTAATGTTAGTAGAGCTATGGCAACAATTGTTACATGTTGTGCCCTCAAGAAGTACGAGTGTCACGTGTCGGCCTGTCTTGAGTCTCTGTTTTCCTTATTTGGTTTGGTTCCGTTACTCGTTTGTTAATTAATCATTTATTGTCCCCACCTGATTTGTATTGTTGTTTGCTCTTTTGTTCCCATTCATATATAAGTCCTCAGTTCTCCCCTTGTATTTTGTCCAATCTTAAGTTCAATAAATGGGAAAGTGAGTTGATGCCGTTTCATTCTCCTGTCTATGATTTATATGTTCAATACAACCACGTACCCGTGACAGAAGATTGGACCAAATGAAGATGGAGTTTGTGGAAAGTTTCGCCGCCCTAGCCCTCCGGAATCTTCCCTTTTTTGATTACTCCTGGAAATTCTGCAAGCTCGCTGCGGCAACGACGTGGGATGACGGCACCATTATTAAAATGTTACGGCTTGGAGCCAATCTCCACCTTCTCGTAGACCTCCCTGTTGGAGAGAGGCTATTCTTCGGTGTCTGGGAAGCGTCCGGGCCCGAGCTGGAACCAACCCGTCAGTCCCCGGCTCCTCCTAGCTCGCCGTCAGCGGGGAAATGCACGCCGCCGTTCGCGGCCACCGCAAGCCCGCCAAGAAGTATGGCAAGCCCGCCGACCGAGAGTATGGCAAGCCCGCCGACCGAGAGTATGGCCAGCCCTCCTGTGCCTCCGCTGGTTCCGTCCAGCTCGCCTGTGTCTCCGCTGGTTTCGTCCAGCTCCACGCTTCAAGAGCGCCCCCCAGTGCCTGCGCCACAAAGGCGCCTCCCTAGTCCCGTGCTGCCAGAGCGCATCCAAGAGTTCGCACTTCCAGAGCACCCCCAAGAGTCCGCGCAAAGACTGAAAACCCCTAAATTCAGGGGGGGCTATTCCACTGAGAATCCTGCTCCGTCTTGGCCTCCCGAGTCCCCGGATCCGCCATGGTCTCTAAGTGTCTCCTGTTCCGCCCTGGATGCCTCCTCAGTATCCCTGTCCTGCACCGGCTTCCAGGGTGCCCACCCCCCCTCCCCGGTGGTACTGTTACAGCGCGGGACGCGCCTTCCGGGAGGGGGAGGTACTGTCACGTGTCGGCCTGTCTGAGTCTCTGTTTTCCTTATTTGGTTTGGTTCCGTTTCTCGTTTATTAATTATCATTCATTGTCCCCACCTGATTTGTATTATGTTGTTTGCTCTTTTGTTCCCATTCATATATAAGTCCTCAGTTCTCCCCTTGTATTTTGTCCGATCTTAAGTTCAATAAATGGGAAAGTGAGTTGATGCCGTTTCGTTCTCCTGCCTTTGATTTATATATTCACTACAACCACTCACCCGTGACAACGAGGAGACGAAGGAATGATGAATTTCGATCCTTTAATCGTGATAATCAGTTCAGGAACAAATGAAACAATACCAAAATAACTTCAATCTAACATTAGAGTAACTTAGTGTTAACTTCATGTAACTCAAGACTCGACAAAGGTGGAACACAAACTGAATGCTTATAAAGCAAATTGAAACTAGGGAGGAAACGAGATAATGACCAAACACAGGTGAACTAACTTAACCTTAATTAACTGATAAAGACCTAATGAGGAAAACCAGAACAAAACCAAATTAGGGAAAACAAGAACAGATAGAAGAAACAGACTAAACTGAAGTTCCAACTCCTAACAACAATACTCCTGCATTTATATTTTCCTGAGGGACTACTGCAACAGAGTGAATAAAGGTCAAATAAAAAAATATATTTTACCTCAAGTTCTCTTTAGAAGATTGACGGTCCATACTGTCCTATTCATGTAATCTAGGTACAGTGGTGTGAAAAGGTTTTTGCTCCTATGTTTTTTTTTCTTTTTTACCCAAGTAAATACAAAATGCAGTTTTGAAATAATGATTTCATTTATTAAAGGCAAAAAGGCTGTTCAAACCTGCCTGGCCCTACGTGAAAAATAATTGCCCCCTAAATCTAATAACTGGTTGTGCCACCCTTTGCAGTAACAACTGCAATCAAGCGTATGTGATAACTGGCAATGAGTCTTTCACATCGCTGTGGAGGAATTTTGGCCCACTCTTCTTTGCAGAATTGTTTTAATTCAGCCACATTGGAGGGTTTTCGAGCATGAATGAATAGACCTTTTAAGGTCATGCCACAGCATGTCAATCGGATTTAAGTCCAGACTTTGACTTGGCCACTCCAAAACCTTGATTTTGCTTTTCTTGAACCATTCAGAGGTGTACTTGCTGGTGTGTTTGGGATCACTAGCTGCGTTTACATGGACCCTAATAATCCGATCGTAATAGGACTAGGAGTCAAATGTAAACATGTCAATCGGATTGAATTGGCCAGATCTGATTAAAATTTCGATCGGATTGTAAGGGGTGGTTACATTGTAAGAGAGGACATGTAAACACTTAATTGGATTGAAAACCGAAACTGGGATTACTGTGCATGTGCAGTGATGTAAAAATAGCGCAATGACATATGATGTGTAGAACGAGCTGTTCTTCCTGGTGAATAAAAGTGTCATAAATGAGTGTCCAGTCATTCTAAAATGCTGCTTTCACTCAGCGTATGTGAAGTGGAGCAGGACAACATCCCACCATTCCTTGTTTAAGACTCTCATCCACAGATGACAATACGTCACAACAGTGGGAAACTCTGAATATTCATGCAGTGTGTGCATGTTAAAAGACTGGTAACACTTTATTTTGATGGTCCCTTTTGAACATTCTGTTGACACTAAGTAATGTTGCAACTACATGTCAACAAACTCTCATAAGAGTATTAGTAGACTGTCTGCTTCATATCTACTAACTCCTTAATGTGTTGGTCTCCCAACAGATATTCTACTGACTATAAGTAACTTTGCAAGAACGTGTCAACTTAATCTAACCCTAACCCTACCAGTCAACTAATACACTATTAACACTCTAATGAGAGTTAGTAGAAATGTAGGTGCAACATTACTTATAGTCAATAGAATGTGTTAAAGGAACACTCCACTTTTTTGGAAATAGGCTCATTCTCCAACTCCCACAGAGTTAATAAGTTGAGTTTTACCGTTTTTGAATCCATTCAACCGATCTCCGGATCTGGCGATAGCACTTTTAGCATAGCTTAGCATAGATCATTGAATCCTATTAGCACCAGTAGCATCGCGTTCAAAAACGATCAAAGAGTTTCGATAGTTTTCCTATTTAAAACTTGACTCTTCTGTAGTTATATCGTGTACTAAGACCGGCAGAAAATGAAAAGTTGCGATTTTCTAGGCTGATATGATTAGGAACTATACTCTCATTCCGGTGTAATAATCAAGGAACTTTGCTTTAAAGCTGTTAGGGTATTGGGATTTTGCTTGCTTTTAGGGCTTATCTAGTGCTCAGTATCATGTTTGTTGCTAGACCCGCTTGTTTCTTTAAGCTATTGGTTGTACTGCAAGTACTGGTACTTGGTAAATTTGCAACAGCAAGAAGCTAATATTTACCTGTTGTTTAGGCCATCTGATTGTTCTCGAAATATGCTTGCTGCTTATGGCTCATCTAGTTATTGGGACTACTACTTCCTTAAGTTTCTCTGACTACTGCTACATGCTTGTTGCAAAGCTATCGAGTGCATTGGTAAGGATTTCTGTCTTCACGCACGTGGGTTGTCAGATTGAAGACGCGTAACATAACGAGCACAATGTCAATGGGAGATGACAACCTGTAAACTGATGAGTTGATCCGAGTTATATGCTGTTTCTATAGAGTTTTTAAATGGATGCTGAAGCTTTTAGGCCAGGTAGAATATGTGATCTCTCTCTGAACCGTTCATTGCTCGCTTCTATGGCTGCAGTACATTGTTTGCTGCAAATTAGGCTGTCATTTTTAGTGAGTCAATTAGCTGTCAATTTTTCTGCATCTTTTTTAGGTATTGCAAAAAGGGGCTTGCTGCTCTTCTTGGCTGCTTATAAAGAAGAGCACCCCTTCACTGCCTTCTCCATAAGGGGTTGCTGCCCCAGTCTCTGCTATTTCAGAAGGATATGCTTCTTTCAGAATGCATCAGTTGTGGTTTGGGCGGTTCTGGCCTATCGTTGTGTCGGGGGGTCCGGGCCTATCGTTTGTGTTGGGGGGGGGTTATTATTGTTGCTTTCCCTGCTCATTCATGACAGGCTGCATGGATGGGCAGGGAGTTTTTGCACAGAACAGAACAATACCGCCAAACTAAAACTTTATGCTAAGTATCTATCTTTTGACGATAGTGGTCCTGACAGAAATGAAGCGTTAGCGTTAGTTCTGGCAGGTCACGTGAGTCAAGCTTGCATCAGCTGATTCTCAGCTGATCGTCTCGACCTATAGGAATACACCTATCGCGGCATTCCTATATAAGCTCTCTTCTGTATCAATCAGCAGCTTTTTCCACTTGCTCAGGAGCAAATCACCCTCCTCCATCCCCAACTCCTCCTTTTGCAGTCAGGACTTGTCTTTCTGATATTCCTTGCTGAATCAGACTTAAATACACTAAATACACTTAAATATCATTAAGTACATTAATGATATCTGCTTTGTTCTGTTCTTTTTACCCTAGGGGGGTTATTATTGTTGCTCTCCCTGCTCATTCATGACAGGCTGCATGGATGGGCAGGGAGTTTTTGCACAGAACAGAACCATACCGCCAAACTAAAACTTTATGCTAAGTATCCATCTTTTGACGATAGTGGTCCTGACAGAACTGGCACTCCACTTACACAACGTTCCGTTCGCCTCTGTACCAGCCCTGTACAACTAAGAATTGGTCAGCTACATCAAGAGGAGCTTCACTTGTTGGTTCTGGAGGGTTCAACAGTGGACATCATCTTAGGCCGTCCGTGGCTGGTGCAGCACGATCCCCATCTGTCCTGGAGGATGGGAGAAGTCCTAAAGTGGGGTGAGAGCTGTTTCCCTCAGTGCTTTCCCAACCTATCACAACCATCTCATTGGGAACCAATACCAATACCTGTCCACACCACCTCCATTGAAAGCCCCCAGGAAAAATTAACCATCGAAAATTCCCTCCTGTTACTCCCACTTTAGAGACGTCTTCTGTCCAAAAAGGGCTGCCCAGCTACCACCCCACCGGCCATGGGACTGTGCTATAGACCTCATTCCGGGTGAGCCAGTACCACGAGGGAGAATTTACCCACTCTCACCACCGGAGCAAAAGGCCATGGAGGAGTACATCGAGGAGGCTCTACAACAAGGTTATATTGTTCCATCTACCTCCCCTGCTGCTTCCAGCTTCTTCTTTGTCGCCAAGAAGGACGGTGGCCTACGACCCTGCATCGACTACCATAAACTCAACGATATCACCATCAAGTATCGATATCCTCTTCCCCTTGTCCCAGCAGCCCTAGAACAACTTCGCGGCGCCACCATATTCACCAAACTGGACCTCCGCAGCACCTACAACGTCATCCGCATTCGTAAAGGAGATGAATGGAAGACCGCCTTCGTGACCCCTACTGGTCATTACGAATATCGAGTAATGCCGTATGGACTAGTCAATGCTCCTTCAGTGTTTCAGGGGTTCATGCATGAGGTGCTCCGGGAGTTTCTGAACCGGTTCGTAATTGTTTACATAGATGACATTCTCATCTACTCCCGGAGCCTGGCCGAACATCGCCAACACGTTGCGGAGGTCCTCCAACGCCTCCGACAATACCAACTATACCTCAAGGCTGAAAAATGCACATTTCATCAACCCTCAGTTCACTTCCTAGGATACATCATTGACAGTCGTGGCGTCCGCATGGACAAGGGGAAGGTGGAAGCAGTCACCTCCTGGCCCATTCCCACCAGCATCAAGGAGCTCCAGAGATTTATAGGCTTCTCCCATTTCTATCGTCGCTTCATAGCCTACAGCACCATCACCAGTCCGTTCACAGACCTCCTCAAAGGGCGAAACAAAGTCCTCTCCTGGAATCCCAAAGCCCTGGAAGCCTTCAAGAATCTCAAACATGCCTTCACCAGCGCTCCACTCCTTGCACACCCCGATCCTAAAGTCCAATCCATAACTGGCACTCCACTTACACGACGTTCCGTTCGCCTCTGTACCGGCCCTGTACAACTAAGAATTGGTCAGCTACATCAAGAGGAGCTTCACTTGTTGGTTCTGGAGGGTTCAACAGTGGACATCATCTTAGGCCGTCCGTGGCTGGTGCAGCACGATCCCCATCTGTCCTGGAGGACGGGAGAAGTCCTAAAGTGGGGTGAGAGCTGTTTCCCTCAGTGCTTTCCCAACCTACCACGACCATCTCATTGGGAACCAGTACCAATACCTGTCCACACCACCTCCATTGAAAGCCCCCAGGAAAAATTAACCATCGAAATTCCCTCCTGTTACTCCCACTTTAGAGACGTCTTCTGTCCAAAAAGGGCTGCCCAGCTACCACCACAAAATTTGGCAAAATCGGACTGTACGACGAATGTCATTGGTAATCGGGAACTGCTAGCCATTAAACTTGCCCTAGAAGAATGGAGGCACTGGTTGGAGGGGTCCTTACACCCATTTCTAGTCTTAACCGATCATAAAAACCTACAATACCTCCATGATGCTAAACGACTTAATCCGAGACAAGCCCGATGGGCTCTATTGTTCACACGATTCCAGTTCAAAATCTCCTACTGGCCGGGAACCAGAAACATCAAGGCGGATGCCCTGTCTCGCATCCATAACCCTGAGGACTGTAACGAAGAACCCGAAACCATCTTGCCCTCCAAACTCATCACCAGCCCCATCCAATGGACCTCTCCACCAGTCGCCTCAGTCACTCCACCTGCCAATCCGCCGGGCTGCCCTCAGGATCATCAATACGTTCCCAGAACCCAATGCATTCCATTGATTCAAACCACTCATGCCTCCCTTGGTACTGGCCACCCAGGGGCCAACGCAACCCTCTCGCTACTACGAGATCACTTCTGGTGGCCTAATATGGCCAGGGACGTGAGAAGGTTTGTGCGAGGCTGCCCCGACTGTGCCATCTCCAAAAGTTCTCGTCATCTTCCAGCCGGTAAACTCCATCCACTACCAATACCTCATCGCCCTTGGTCACACCTAGGAGTCGATTTCATTACGGACCTACCTGCTTCTGACGGAAACACTTGTATCCTTGTCATTATCGACCGATTCTCCAAATTTTGCCGACTCATACCCCTCATCGGCCTTCCCACGGCACTCCAAACTGCTGAACTATTGTTTAACCATGTATTCCGTATTTATGGCATCCTGGAGGATATCGTGTCAGACAGGGGACCCCAGTTCATCTCTCGAGTCTGGAAAGCATTCTTCTCCCTCCTAGGTGTGACCGTAAGTCTCTCCTCCGGATACCACCCACAGTCGAACGGGCAGACCGAACGCAAAATCCAGGGAGTGGGACACTTCCTGAGAACCTTCTGCCATAGTCGCCAGAACTCTTGGAACCAGTTTCTAGGCTGGGCCGAGTACGCCCAGAATTCGTTACGCCAAAACTCTACTGTACTCACTCCCTTCCAGTGCGTACTCGGTTTCCAGCCTCCCCTGTTTCCCTGGTCAGGTGAACCATCAGACGTCCCCGCCATCGACTACTGGTTCCAAGAGAGCGAGAGGGTCTGGGACGCAGCACACCATCAGCTCCAGCAGGCTGTGCGCAGACAAAGAATGACAGCAAACGTCCAAAGATTGACCAGTCACAAATACCAACCAGGGCAAAAGGTCTGGCTGTCAACCAGGGACATCAAGCTGCGCCTACCTGGCAGAAAACTTAGTCCCAGATTCGTTGGCCCCTTCACCATCCTGGAACGCATAAACCCAGTCACCTACAAACTGCAATTACCCCCACAATATAAGACCCATCCCACCTTCCACGTATCACTACTTAAACCCTTCTCTCCTCCTGTCTCCACAGGGCCTGACCAAGATGAGGAACCCCCTCTCTCGCTCATTGTGGACGAAGGAGCTGTCTATCGATTCAAGGAAATTCTGGAGTCCCGGCGTCATGGTGGTAAACTGGTGGACTGGGAGGGCTACGATCCTGAAGAACGCTCATGGGTACCCAGAGACGACATCCTGGATCCAACCCTACTCGAAGAGTTACACTTGATGCACCCCGATCGCCCAGCTCCCCGAGGCCGGGGCAGACCACCACAACGCTGAGGGCGACCCTCAGGAGCGGGCCGTAGAGAGGGGGATACTGTCGCGGATCAGTCAGGCACTACACCCCACCAATCACAGCGTTCCTCATCACCAGAATACTAATCACGCTCACCTGCACACAATCACCTCAGTAATCAACACCAGTACTTATACCCTCAAGTCACACACACCTCTGTCCGATCTCGTTCGTACAACGTGGACTCCTTCCTCGGAAGACTTTCTCCTCAAGATATCCTTTGCATACGAATACTTACCATTTGTGCCTCACCTTTTGTCTCTGCATCCTTGTGTTGTCCTCTCCTCCCAGAACTCCTGTCGTCCGAGTGTGTGTGGCTTTGTGGAACCCCTCGTCTCGTCCTCCCGCCAGCTCTGTGAGAGAGAGAGCACCATTACTTTCATCCTCATTCACACGGAGGCTATCGCAAGATCACCTACTCACCTCAGATCACCGGCACATTCCTCTGTTTGGCTCATCTGTTCAATAAACACCATTTCTGTTGACCACTTACCTCAGTGGCTGGCCCTGATTGTAACACCAGCCATCTATTTTTGTGAGTTTATCTAAAGTGAGGACTATTTATTTGTTGTAAAGCATTTACAAAGGAGAGTTAAAGGCTCATTTCTCTTCCAAACAGAGATGTTAAACAAACACAACACAGAATTATTTTCTTTTCAAGATTCAAAAAATGAAACTGTACAACTTTACACTTGATAAAAAATGAAAAATAAACCTCTGTAATTTCATAGAAAAAAATTCAAGTGTACAACAGTTTCATTTTTTTAGCATCTTTAAATAGATATTTCTGAGTTCTCTATCCCTCTGTGTAGTGTTGTCACGGTATCAAAATTGATGTATTCGGTACCAATACCAGTGAAAAAGTAAACAAGTTTCACCCAAAAGTTTTTGTCATATTTCTGCTGCCGCTGAAAAACAACTGTAAACTGTTGTCTTGTTTTAGGATTTGCTGGTGTGTTTCATGATCCTCAGCCTGCAGCTGTAAAAGGAAAATAGAATATGCTTAAGTAAAGCAATGGGTTGAGTCGGACCAAATGCAACATTAGATCATTGACAACAGCTAAAATATAACTTTTCAGTAAATAACAAACCTTAGCTTTTATAATAAATTTAGATAAGATTACATATATTTTAAGTGTATATCAAATAGATGTAAACTGTAGTATTAAAAACACTTTACAATAACATGACCTATCAATAAACAAAAGTTATATAGCAATTACTCTAATTAGGGTTAATTTCAAAATTTACTAATACATAAAATCAAAAGTTCAATCTGTTAAAATTATTTAATGTGCAATGACCAAACATGAATGATCAAGTGTTTGTATTAAATAACATTCACAAACATTAATTAATGTATTAATTAATTAGTTAAAAAATATTGTTCACTCACTGTTGTCATGAGCTGGGTTTGCTTCTCTGTCTCTCTCTCTCACACACACACACATACATACACACACTCACTAAGGCACGCCCATGCTCATGCTAGCTCTCACCTCCACCTGTTTGTCATCACAATCAGTGCTCACGCTGCTTTGCGGTGACACCTGTTCCCACTCTGATCTAATCATTGACTCTATTTCTAGTGGTTGTGCTTGCTGGTCTCTGTCGGATTATTGTGTGTCATGCAGATGCTATTGTTTCGCCCTTCATGGCAAGATATCATCAGAAGTATTACCATGTCTCGTCTTGCCTAGTGTTGCTGTGCTCGTTTAAGTATTCTCGGTGTCCTGTTGCTGCTTCCAGTCATCCCAGCCCCCAACTCCCTCCTAGATGGGAGTCCTCTGAACCTGACCTTCTTCAGTTGTGTTTTGTGTTTCTTCCAGTTCTGTGTCATTGTACGACAAACTGCCTTGTTTTGCGTCTTCATTAAAGACTGTTTCTAACTGACTGACTTTGCACTTGGATCCTTTATATAACCCCTGACAACTGTAAGATGATGTTAGATAATAACATGAAGTCATGTTAATGAATGGTATTATTATAAAGTCTATACAGGAGATAAAATTTGACTGTACTTTCATTTAATCCAAACTGTACATATTTCTTTTTAAAGGGCTTTTAAAACCTGCTAGGTATCCAGTCAAGAATAACAACTAACTAACTAGCTAAAAAAAAAAAAAAAAAGCCCAGAACTGCTTTTCTGACGGACTGATATGACATAAACACTGTTAACCATTTGTACATCTTCTAACACGCATATTTTAGATTCACAATTAATTTAAAAGCCTTTGGTGTGTAAAAATAGTAAATACCCTCATGTCTTCCTGTTTTTTTTACCGTAATAAAAGTTATAGATGCATTAAATAGTTAATAAAGAAACTTCATTCTAATGCTCAATATATTAGCGTTAGCTGTGCTTATGATAACATTAACTCTAATAACAGCAATGTTTATTTCAATCCAACATTCAAATTAAAATATGGAATAATATTCATAACAGAAGATCTAAATATTAAATTGAAACTTGCTTCAGCTCTCTTTCTACTGATAAACTGTATGCGTGTGTGTGTGTGTGTGTGTGTGTGTGTGTGTGTGTATGTGTGTGGTAGAATAGATTAAGTGTTTAATGTACTTAATAAAGTCTCGTTTGTATCACACTCAAGGTTGTTTTTTGTTTTGCTCTTAACTGGAGTCCCTAACGATGCAGATTTTGGCTACATGCTCTGAGTAGTACTGTACAGTAACAAAGTTATTCATTTCTTAGAATTAATAAACTATTAAGACTCAGTGTTTGCTGGACAAACAGATTAATTTATTGTAATATTAATTCTGCTGAATTAAGTTAATTCTATTAGCTGATCCAAATATTTATAAATAATTAAGTTTTCTTCAATTTTCTATAGCAGGACATTGTACAAATAATCTTTTGCAACAGAAAACTTTAAAAGAATAACTTTATAAAATAGACATACTGGATTGTGTTATTGATTGTGAACTCATAAACACTTAACATTTATTGAATTAAAACACTTCAACAGAATCTTAAATTTGAAGATTAAAGCAATTATTATTATTCTGTTAAATTAATCAATTAATTAATTAATTATTAAAGGGTTATTTCACCCCAAAATGAAAATTCTGTCATTAATTACTCACCCTCATGTCGTTCCAAACCCGTAAGATCGCACAGGTCTTACGGGTTTGGAACGACATGAGGGTGAGTAATTAATGACAGAATTTTCATTTTGGGGTGAAATAACCCTTTAATAATTAATTAATTAATTGATTAATTTAACAGAATAATAATAATTGCTTTAATCTTCAAATTTAAGATTCTGTTGAAGTGTTTTAATTCAATAAATGTTAAGTGTTTATGAGTTAATTTGTGTTCATCTTCGGAACACAAATTAAGATGTTTTTGATGGAATCAGAGAGCTATCTGACACTCCATAGACAGCAACACAACTGAAATGTTCCCAGGTCTAGAAACGTAGTAAATACATCGGTAAAACAGTCCATGTGACATCAGTGGCTAAACTTCAGTTTTGCGACGCTACAGGAACATTTCAGTTGTGTTGCTGTCTATGGAGTGTCAGATAGCTCTCCGATTCCATCAAAAACATCTTAATTTGTGTTCCGAAGATGAAAGAAAGGTCTTAAGGGTTTGGAACAACATGAAGGTGGGTAATTAATGACAGAATTTTCATTTTGGGGTGAACTAACCCTTTAACAGAAGTACAAATTTAAACAATTAAAACACTCCAACAGAAGGACAAAAGCAAAGAATTGAATCATTTCAACAGAAGTACAATGTGTAGTATAAAAATGCCATGATTTCATCAATGATGTGACTGCTTATGTATAATGTGCTTGAAAAAAATAGAATGAAGAAACTTGCACATCATTGCATAAAACTGAATGATCACATGAATGTATGCAATACAAATTTATATTGTAGATTGATTTACTATTAGAAATTAAATCTTAACAATTTTAATAAACCTAAACTATGTGCGGGCACTTAATATGTAATTTCTCAGACCTTCCAGCATTTTAGTGGTAACCACATCCATATGATTTACATTTGACTAATCAAATGTTGATATTCAAATTAAGTACTGTTATTACAACATTTCAAGACCACCTGAGCATGATTAAACAAAGGTTATTGGTATACACGAGCCTTCCCTACTATAATTTTATATTAGAAAAAGTGTGTAGTAACCGTTTTTTGTTTGTTTGCTTGTTTTTGGTGGACTGATTACCATTTGTATAACCACAGTTTTATTACAAACACCATGATAAAACTATATATAGTGTAGCAAAACCATGGTTAATTTTTTGGTTACCATGGTTTAACTTCAATAACCACAGTCTTTTTGATTTATTTGCAGTAAAACCATGGTTCATTTTCGTAAGGTTTGCAAAAGCTTATGTGAAAAATGGCTACAGCCCAACACTACTGTACCACACTGTCCATTAATTAGTTCTTTTATAAATTAATTCACATTCTAATTTATTCATACATTGTACTTTCCATGACACGTGCAAGACTGTTCATTTTTATTGCCTTACATGGTTAGGACAAAATTTTAACTTTAAGCTTTAACAGACATAACTGAGTAGAAGATCTCCATATCACTCCATATCTGTCAGGAATATGGACGTTTTGTTGTTTTTCTCCCCATGTGCTCCCTGTGACCCAGTTTCTCCCATGTGTGATTTTCTTATTTCATGCACCTGTGTCTTGTAATCACCCCTTGTTAAGCCCTGTGTTTAAAGTGTTGTCTGCCCCATGTTTTTCTTGTCCGGTGTTGAACGTCAACCCTAGCCCGTAGAGACCTTCCGTTGGTAGAATTCGCCAGGGAATTCAGTGGGCTTGCCGGTTTGACGGCATTGGCTCTGAAAGAGACTCTCTGTTACGGAGTGCAGCCTCGCGAGCCCGGAGGCTCAAAGATCACTCTGGCTCATCGACTCTGTCTCCATCTCGGGCTCCTCCACCATCCGTTGGCCCCCTGGAGTTGTCAGCCCTTCCTCCCCCATGACTCCTCCTTCCGTCACCTCCACTGTGGGTCGACATTACGGCTGTGGCCGGTGTCCCACCTGGCACCGCCTGCTCCAAGCCCCTCCTCTCTCCACCTGGTCCACCCTGGCTCCTCCCTCCATCATCACCTCCCTGGACTCTGTCTGCTGGCCCCCTCCCAGGTACCCGTCCTCCTCCCAAGTTCCTACCCATCCCTCCCTCTGTTGTTTCTATGGCGCGAGGACGGGCCTTCCAGGAGAGGGGCAATATATGAGGAATATGGACCAGTTTTGTTGTTTTTCTCCCATGTGTGATTGCCTTATTTGATGCACCTGTGTCTTGTAATCACCCCTCGTTAAGCCCTGTATTTAAAGAGTTGTCTGCCCCATGTTTCCTTGTCCGGTGTTGAACGTCAATAAGTGCGTTTACATGGACCCTCTTAATGCGATTATAATGAGATTTTGGCGATATTGCGATTATGCTTTACCTCATGTAAACGCAATACTTCGATCTAAATAATGCGATTAAGCTCATAATCGCAGCAAGCATAATCTTATTAACATAGGTGGCGTATGCCGATTTTAATCGGAATATACAGGCATGTAAACACCTTAATCGCAGTATTGCCGCTCTGAACAAAGTGTGCATACGCTTGTGACATATATGAATAACGTGACACGTTATTAAATTAACCACAATTCTTAGAGAATAATGGAAATTGCATGTAAACGGGAGTAAGAGGTTTGCGCTTGACATGTAAACATCAAAATGCGATTAAGTCCTTACTCTGATTATTGGAAATAATCACAATATTTGTGTGCATGTGAACACAGTCAATGTTGTGCTACATGTGTGTTCCTGCCTGGCATGTGTCACCCCTGTTTGGACTATTAAAGACTATTGTTCATATTTATCCTTCGTCTCTGCGTTCCTTGCTCCTCTCCGTAGGCAGTCGTGACAATATCATTATTGTGTAGTTGAGGACTTGATTTTTACTTTATTGCCTTTAATGGAGTGTCTATTTTCACTAAGTGCAAAAAGCACATATTGTTGGATTATTAACATGCTATAACTAACTCCACCTACAGTTGTCTGGTTGGGCAAGATTAAAAAAGCCGTATGCCATCCAGTGTCTGCAGTGGCATAGTACATAGGGAGTACTGTGTGTAGAATAAAACTTTTGACACTGGTTTGAGGCTTTATTAATGTCTACACCTATGCCAACTCTAAAGCAAATACTTAGCCAGCATTATTCATTAGAACAGTTCAGGTGCATGTAGTAAAAAACTATGGGCGTGTTGTTCAGTGTGACAAAAATGACACAATATCGATGTCAGGACAGCAGCATCCATTTCATAATTTTAATTAATATAATAATTTACACTCTGGTATTATTGCATCCTGTTGATGTACAACAATACTGATTACTGAATTTATAAGTATAAATAGCATCAAACTTATATTTGAACTTATCGCAAAGAACTTTTACACTGTAAATATAATCTATTGCCATTTTTCACTTAGTGCAAATAGCTTCTGTCATTTTTTTTTTTTTAAACCTTGTTGTTCAGGAATAAGAGAGGAACTATATTAAGCAAAAAACAATGTGACAAAAGTCGAATTCCCAATACAAATAAAATAGGATACCAGGATAATCTACTACTTCTGAAGTGTGGCTGGTAGAATAACAACATTGTGTAATAGGTCCATATTGCATTCATACTATATTAAATATACTTTTTTAGAGGTCACAAAGTAATTACTTGTTTGAAAATGTACCCAAAGTATGGGATTTTGGACACAGTCTTTGTGTATAATCTTTACCTTCTACTGTAGCACATACTGGTAAATGTTGTAACCACACTTTTTCACTGCAATATGAACTTTTTTTGTTGTTGCTGGTGCTCATTGCAGAGCCAAATGACATTCAGTCTCCCCTCTCTGGATGTAATGAGTTATGCTTGACCAAGTTCAACTCCACCTCTGTGGACGTAAAGGGTGGACGTATGTGTAGCAGTAGGGTTAGAGTGTAGTCAGATTCTCTAGTTTCACTCATTGGCTCTGCAGTGAGCAGACTATCTTTCAGGTTAGAAGAAATATTCTTCTAACATTTTTAACAAATATTGTTTAAAAAAAAAATGACCAGAACTGACTGTTGACTGTTTTAATGGATTGATTCAGTACTTTATTTAACTGTAAAACAGTTTTATCTAGACAGGACGTCAGAGTGTGAGGTTCATTAAAACCAGGACAGCAAGAAACTCTTCATCTATAAACTGAACACAGATCAGACAAATGGCTACATACGAGATCTTTGTCTACCCAGCACATAAAACCACATTTCTGAAGAAAACTGTCCGCAGAAGGTTTCAGTTTGACTCAGATGAGCTTCTAGAGCAGGGTCTCCAACACATATCTTGCAAGCTACCGGTAGCTTGTGGCCTGACTGAAGCAAGGTAGCTCGCCAAAGCATACTTTTCATTCAAACAGAGCAAGCTAATATAGACAGGTGTCCCACCAGTGTCCAATTCAAATAAATTATGTTTTGACATGCTGGCCGTGAGGTTACTTTAACTATCCCGTTTAGTATTTTAATTATTATTAAAACCGTATTTGATTATCACAATTTGAGGGTTTCATTTCGTGTGGAAATATTATGGAAGGCAGACTGCTGAGAGAAATTATATGAAAGAGTGTAGGATTGAATTAATTGCTCCATGCAATGCTTAATAAAACGCACGTCCTGATATTGCCAAGTGCGACGTGTCCCAGGGTCAACATATTTTGTTGACCCTGGAACAACATTTTAATCCAAAAATATAATCTTAACCATATTCCTACACCTAAACCTAACCTTACCCATAAGTAATCCCTAAAATCAGAGGAACTCATAGATGAATTACACTGATGTACAGGCACCAAACACTGATTGTAATCCTAAACTTCACAAAAATTATAAACTGGTTCTTGAAATCTGATTGGTTAATCACAATGTTGTACCAGGGTCAACAAAGATGTTGACCCAGGAACATGTTGCACTTGGCAATATCAGGTTGTGCTAATAAAACAGTGCTTAATGCCCTTATCATCCTGAATGATCTTTTTATATATAAAAATTATTTAAAGGCTAAAATGTCAGGTTTATCATTTTATAAAACGTTTTTGTTTGTTTTGGTCAACTTTATTTGAACATGTTGTACATGTCAGTAGTTTTTTTTTTTTTACTTTAAAATCTGGCCATTGTTTTAATGTTTTTATTTCAATGTTTATGCAAACAAAAAGTGCATAATGCTGCTACTTTTGTTGATTTTCGACATAAAACTTGAGGAAATGATTTTAGTGTGTGTATCAGTACTTTTTGAACATTTCCAGCACATTTTAACATGTATTACATCATGTTATACTATGTATAACAGTTTTGACTGATATATTATTTAAGCGATTTAAGTATTGTGTAACATGGGTACCACTCAGCCACTTTCATTTTTAAAAAGTAGCTCTCGAATGAAAAAAGGTTGGAGACCCCTGATCTAGAGTATAACACTAGCAATATGAAATGGTAGACGATTTTAACTCCTCTGTTTTGTTTATCCTTTAAAGGTGTCATCGGATGCCTATTTTCCACAAGTTGATATGATTCTTTAGGGTCTTAATGAAAAGTCTATAACATACTTTGGTTAAAATTTCTCAATGGTAGTGTAAAAAACACCTTTTTTACCATGTCAAAATCAGCTCTGTTTTTAGCAAGCCATTCTAGTCCATGTTGCTTTAAATGCAAATTAGCTCTGCTGACCCCAACCTTCTCTTCCGTGGGGTGCCGAGTAGTACTGTTTACTTTAGCCGTGAAACTGGCTAACTAGCACGTTATTAGGAAAGGCGATTTGCAAAGATTCAAAATAAAACCCTTATACTCACTTCTTCTGTAGGTGAAGCTGGATCATGAATTATTCGCGCGAACATAGACCCATTTAGGCAGATCGGGGATCGGCACATTCCATTCAAAGCGAAAGTAACGTCAGAAGACAATAATACAGAACTGGTTTACACCGCACATGTGTGGGAAAACATATTGGATCCATAGCCTCCTTAAAATAGTAACTTGTGAGTGTACAACAGCATGAATTAATAAGGCCAAACCTAGTACTCTTGATGCTTGGCAATGTTTTTCATTGAACATACGTGAGTATATATAAAGGAATGATTTTTATTTATTTTTTCTCCCCAATTTTCTCAAATTTTTTCTTTGACAGGATTCTTTAAATTATTGATTATATGTCTGTTGTTGTTGTTGTTGTTGTTGTTTTTTTGTTTGTTTTGAATGGATGTTATGATGTTGTGTTATATATAAAAGCCAATTCTTTAGACAATTCTTTTTTGTTAATCCTCTGCGTCTTCAGAGGCTCAGATGCCGGGAGTAAATTACGACTGCTATATTCATTATTACATCCAACAACGAAGCACCTCAATCACTTAATCAGAGATATTCTTGTCTTGCCCTGCACCGGAGTCGGCACAATGCACAGAGGTCAGCTCACTCAGGGGTGGTCTTAGTCATTCAACGATTGTTGGAGCAGCCTGTGCAGAACTACATCATTCTGACAGGAACCTCAGAACAGCCTGAAAGGCATTTTAAAATAGATTAAAAACAAACAAACAAAAAACACTGGGTGGATTTTTATCATTATAGGATGGATGTGTACATACACTTCCAACACACATTTATGTTCAAACAACTTGTAAAGTGAATTTTGCATCCAATGACTCCTTTAACACAGTTGATATAGGCCATTTTGAAATCAATACATTTTTTTTAAGGCATGTAATTCATGGAGATTAACAACATTCTGCAAATTCAACTACATTAACAATGCTAAATGATAAAAAAAGAAGATTTTTTTAAAGTCTTAATTAGAGGCAGAATATTATTTTGTTGTAACTATAGGCCATATGACATGGGTTTAGGTTGTGTGAACTATACAAGGGTGAAACTCTGTGGTGGGAGGACTCACACTAGATCAGTGAATAGTCATTTTAGATCAGACACTGAATTCTTGTTTTGTTCTGTTTGTGCTGGTGCCATCTGACTGGTAAGTTTAAGCATTATTATGGCTTAATATTTCAGTGTAACAAGCAACAGTTTGTTTTTACTTGCTGTTGTCTCTGTTTATCAGAGAATTTACCGGCTTGGAAAAAGTCCTAAAAATGTTTTTAAATGTCAAGGAAAATAATGGAAATTTCTATACTGAAACTCAGCATGGGCTCAGAAAGTGCTTTTCAAAACATGGTGATTTTGTGTTTGTGTGTTTCTTTTTTTAATATATTAATTTCAAGGATTGTTACTGAACAAACAAATGCAAATAGCTATTTCTCTCTAAAAATGATTTATGATTCACATAGATGACTCAAAATAGTTACAAACTTTACTAATAATAAAGAACTAAAATGTTTGTGACATCATAAGTTAACTATCGTGCCATCTGATTTCAATGCATAAACGTTACCTAAGAAGTCCGCGTTTTTAAATGTGAACATATTTCAGAATTTGCCACAAAACATTGTATAATTTCACTGAAATATTTCTTGTTTTATAAATACAAATGTATGAAAACGTATTTTACAGTTTAAATTTATTTACATTTATTGCATATTGTTTGTGTACAGATGCTCAAAATGATTCAGTGACCCTGGAGCAGGGTTTTCACATGCCTTTGTACATTACAGCATGTATTCCTGCCAACACAGACCCTGCTACTGAAACAAAATAGTCTTTCAGTTTGTCATGCTGCTGTTCTGCTCCCATTTCACTGCGCCAGCTTCCAAAAATGATATGGTGGTCTTCATCCTCTGTGTCTACTAAAGCAACGGGGAGGTAGGTGTCTGTGGCATGTACTCGCAGAGACAGAGCAGCCAGGGTTACCATGGACACTGCTTCCGGGTGTAGAGGAATTGTGGTAAGGAAGACTCACCATCTGTTGGCAAGTATACAAACGCATTCTCAACAACACGTCTAGCTCTTGATAGCCTGCAATTGAAGACATGCTGGTCATGGTCAAGATGTCTGAAGGGATATGGTTTCATTAAGTGTTTTTGAAGTGGAAATGCCTCATTTGCAACGAATATGAAGGTTCCTGACCATGTCTGTGCCTGGTAAACGTTGGGCTGGAGGAACATTTAAGATGTTGTTGTCCATTGCCTCTTTCAGATCACAGTGGGCATAAACACCTCAGATACTCTGCCCTGGGTACCAATGTGTGCATACAGAAAATGGTACTCGGCGTACAAGAGCCACCAGGACTACAGAGAAGCGAGACTTATAATTCCTGAAGGTGCTCCCACTGTTGCTTGGTGGAAGGATGGTGATGTGTTTACCATCTAACGCACCAAGAGAGTGGGGAAATTGCCATCTTTCCTGATAACCGCTGGCCACCTTTCTCCACTCAGCCAATGTAGTTGGTGTCTACAAAAAACAAACAAACAAAAAAAAAACAGACTGCATCAGAACAGTGTCTCATTATGTGATCTTTAAGTGTGTATTGTAATGACATGTTGCATTGTACTGTAGCTGCTTCACTCTAAGAAATGCTAAAAAATTATTACATCAAGATTCATTTACAAGACAACTGAAATTATGTGAGGTATTAAGTTTTGTTTTCTGGAAATTACACAAAAGAAATCAAAATTATGTTTTTTTTTTTTGGCTGTAAAACAAGACAAAGTATCTGCCAATAGGGTAAGAACAATAATTGTCACCTGATGCAGTTTGGTTTCCTTGCCACTGTTGCCTCTGGCTTGTTTAGTTGGGGGCACTTAATATTCAACAGTGTTATTGATCTGACTGTATTTACACTATTAAATGAGAACTTAACTGTGCTGGATGATGACATCAACATTTTCTCCAGAGCAATTATAAGGTTAAGCTTAACAGCGTAGCTTGTCACCCACTACAACTAACACGGCGATAAGCCTGTGTGTGAACTGATATTAGGCTAATATTGTAGACCTACGTGTTGGGTTTCGTTCAATATGATGTTAAGTGGCAGATCAGTGGTTTAATGCGGTTGAATTAATGGAAAGAGACGTACTAGGTTTCAGACGAAACCTAAAATACTATGGATGACGCAAAATAATACTTATAATATAATATGACCGCGTGGTGAACCATGAACTAATATTTAATCACGGTCTCCATCAGGAGCGTAGCCAGAAAAGAGACTCTGGGTGTGCATCAGAAAAACTGGATGTGCCACATTTACTGTCAGATTAATGTGCAAAAAAACAAAAAAAAAACCCCACCAAGACTGTGTATTACTAACGTTACAGAACAGAACAGACTGGGCTGATATAGCCTGTAAAAATATATAACTCTAATTATGTAGTCGGAATGAAAAGGTGCATTTCTTTATTAAAGTTCATGTGGAGATGGCGAGTGCAGCGTCGCATTCGGCAACTTTATCTTTTCAGCCGACACTGACTGAGAAGAAATCACTAGTTTATTAACAAATAATTAAAATGTTTTCTTTTCCCTTCCCCCCAATTTATTCATAATCATTAGCCTACTTTTGCCATTGCAAATTTTATACGTGTGCTTGAGCACGGGGGTGTTGTGATAGAGGCTATTTACACTAAGTGAAAATAGCAGTATTGTTTAGTTATATGCTATTTACACAGTGCAAATAGATTTAGATTCTATCTATTCTATTTTAAAATGGCAGGATTCTGCTAATTACTTATTGCAAATATTGAATAAAAGGGTATGATTAATTGTGGCCAAAAACATTAGAGAATTTATTGCAAATAGTGGCAATTATCTGCACCTCTGCATTGTAATACATTTTAAAATAGTATGCAATCAAGACCGGCTCTTCCAACACTCATGCTCTCAAACGTTCGCTCTCTGGAAAACAAACTGGACTTAATTCAACTCAGTCGATCTACACAGCATGAGACAAGGGATTGTTGTGTGTCTGTTTTCACTGAAACATGGCTAAACGACAACATCCCGGACTCCGCCATTCAGCTGCACGGACTAAACTGCTACCGCGCGGACAGAGATTCATCACTGTCTGGTAAGACTCGCGGCGGTGGCTTGTGTGTGTATATCAACAAAGAATGGTGTAACAATGCTGCGTTAGTATCAAAACACTGTTCGTCGCTGGTGGAGTTTATGTTTGTGAAGTGTCGACCGTTCTATCTGCCGCGGGAGTTCACGGCCATTGTTATTGTCGCGGTTTACATCCCCCCGTGTGCAAACGCTAAGGACGCGCTTCGCGAGCTGTACAGCGCCATCAGCGATCAACAAACAAATAACCCCGACGGCTTTTTCATCATAGCCGGTGACTTTAATCATGCAAACTTAAAGACAGTTTTGCCAAAGTTCTACCAACATGTGAACTTTGCAACAAGGGGAAATAACACACTGGACTTTGTTTACACTACAGTTAAGAGCGCATACAAAGCTGAACCCCGCCCCCACCTCGGGTACTCGGACCACATCTCTGTTATGCTAATCCCAGCATACAGACCACTTCTCAAGCTTGCCAAACCGGTTCACAAACAGATCAAGGTATGGCCAGACAATGCCACCTCAGCACTGCAGGACTGCTTCCAGGACACAGACTGGAACATGTTTAAAGAGGCGGCCACCTACAACAACCACACAGACCTGCAGGAGTACACTGAAACAGTGACTGCTTACATCCAAAAGTGCACTGATGATGTGACAGTCACCAAGACCATCACCACACGTGCCAACCAGAAGCCATGGATGACAGCAGAGGTTCGCGGGCTGCTAAAGACCAGAGATGAAGCTTTCAGATCAGGAGATAAAGCAGCCCTCAAAACAGCAAGAGCCAATCTGTCCCGCAGCATCAAAAATGGAAAACGGTCATATGCTCAAAAAATCAATAACCACTTCACAGACAACAAAGACACACAGAGTCTGTGGAAAGCCATTCAGACCATCACAGACTACAAGCCCCCGCCACAGGCCTGTGATGATGACACATCCCTCCCAGATGCACTCAACCACTTTTATTCACGGTTTGAAATGCAGAATGACACACCTGCACAAAAACTGCCCACACCTCCCAACGACCAGGCGCTCTGTCTGTCTCCAGCCGATGTAAGGAAGACCCTATCTAGGATCAACCCACGCAAGGCTGCGGGTCCCGACAACATACCTGGCCGTGTACTGAAAGACTGTGCTGTACAGCTGACAGATGTCCTAACAGATATCTTCAACACCTCGCTGAGCCAGGCAGTCGTCCCCACATGTCTCAAATCCACAACAATCATACCGGTACCAAAAAAATCACCTGTGTCCTGTCTAAATGACTACCGTCCCATAGCACTGACTCCAATCATAATGAAGTGCTTTGAGAGGTTAGTCATGCACAACATCAAAACCAGCCTCCCCAACACACTCGACCCGCTCCAGTTTGCATACCATCCAAACCGCTCTACAGACGATGCAATCTCCTCCACCCTCCACCTGGCTCTTAACCACCTAGAAAATAAAGACTCTTATGTTAGAATGCTGTTCATTGACTTCAGCTCAGCATTCAACACAATAATTCCACAACAGCTCATAAACAAACTAAACCTGCTGGGCCTTAACAACTCCCTCTGCAATTGGATCCTGGACTTTCTAACCGGAAGACCTCAGTCAGTCCGTGTCGGCCACAACACCTCGAGCACTACCACACTGAGCACAGGTGCCCCACAAGGCTGTGTGCTCAGCCCGCTGCTCTTCACGCTGCTGACCCACGACTGCACTGCCAAGTCCAGCTCCAACCACATCATCAAGTTTGCTGACGACACAACAGTGGTAGGCCTCATCAGCAACAACGATGAAACGCACTACAGAGAGGAAGTGGCACAGTTGGCTGAATGGTGTGGTGCTAACAACTTGTCCCTCAATGTGAGTAAGACAAAGGAGGTTGTGATGGACTTCAGGAGAAAATCTGTTGATCACCCCCCACTGACCATCGACAGCTCGCCTGTGGAGAGAGTCAGCAGCACTAAATTCCTGGGGGTGCACATCACAGAGGATCTCACCTGGTCCACCAACACCATGTCACTCTCCAAGAAGGCACAACAGCGCCTACACTTTCTCCGCCGGCTGAAAAGAGCAAGTCTCCCTCCACCCATCCTCACCACTTTCTACAGGGGCACCATTGAGAGTGTGCTGACCAGCTGCATCACTGTCTGGTACGGGAACTGTACAGCAGCAGACCGCAAGACCCTCCAGCGGACAGTGAACACAGCTGCAAGGATCATCGGTGCCCCTCTCCCCTCCATCCTGGACATTTTCCTCACACGATGCTCCAGCAAAGCCAACAGTATCGTGAAGGACTCCACACATCCCTCCCACAGTCTCTTTCAGCTCCTACCATCAGGAAGACGGTACCGGAGCATCAGAGCCCGCTCTGCCAGACTGCTCAACAGCTTCTTCCCCCAGGCTGTAAGAGCCCTGAACTCAAATCACCCCGCCCCTCTCTGAACCCCCATACAAACCCCCTACCTCCTGAAAACATGGACCATCTGAAACTTATGGAACCCTTTTTTTTGTGCAATCGAAGTGTGCTACACGCAGGTGAGTGGGCCTATACAAACCACCTGTAGTAGCACACTCTCCTCCTCTATGCGCACTAGTCACTTTTCACACACACTGATGTGTGTATACAAATCCCACAAAAAGACTCAGTAATATACATATGTTTACATGCTCATGCACTACAAATCATCCTGCACTGTTCCCCAGCCAGCTGCTGACTCACAATGTTTCTCTTCGCACATGTACAGTATTTATCTGAAGCACTCGTATAGTTTGTATTGTTTGTATTTTTTAGTTTATGTACAGGTAAAAAATTATTTTATATATAGCATATTTTATAGTCAAATCTATCAGTAGGATAGTTGTGTATAGGTTTATATTGTTTTACTGCACTGTTGTATTCCTGTATTTATGTAGCACCGTGGTCCTGTGAGGCACGACATTTCGTTCCACTGTATGCCCCCGCATGTAGCGGAATGACAATAAAGCTCAACTTGACTTGACTTGACTTGACAATAACTTAGGCTATTGAGTGTAATTTTTTAAGTTTACTTCAAATTATTAAATGGATGCCACCTTATTGGGACAAAAGCTCTCCCTACACCTACCCTAACCCTACCCGATACTTTATGTTCAACTTTTTGATTATTTCCTTCATTTTTATTAAAAAAATAAATGCTTTTCTGATGTGATTTGAAATTTAAAAAGAGAGGGAAAAAAGTTCGCCAAAAGGCAGATTCGAACCCTAGTCGGTTGTGTCAAAAGATCACTATCTCACGATTTTCCATCTGCACCACTGAATCTGACAATTGGCGGGCGTCTTTCGCAAATTTGACTATCCCAATCATACATTTGTGGGTGGAGTTAGTATAAAATGCTTTTTACAACAACATGGCTATTTGCACTTAAATGGACACTCCGATTTTTTTTTTTTTTTTTATATATTCCCAACAATTAAACAGTTGCCCACAGAAAAAAAAAACGGGGGTGCTGCACTTCCCGCGCCCCTGGACAGGCTACTTGGCAAAAGGAACCGGTCCATTTTTAAAATAAAATTCGAAAAGTGCGCCTGCTAATCATGTCACGTTATATTGCAATGCACGAGTTATGAATGCGTAATAAGTCAAATGTTTTTATTTTATTTCATTTCTTATTGGTGCTATGGCAGTGCTTTGGTCTTTCTTGGGGGTGCTGAAGCATAACCCCTCCGTAGCGCCGCCCATGTTTATTACGATTAAAATAATAATAATTCTGCATCTGTTTTTAGGTGTGGCTACGCCCCTGGTCTCCATGCTATGCATGTCGCGGTTCTACTCGCCCTGCGCCGAACGGGTTTCGAATCGCGGTCTCCGGCGTGGGAGGCGGGCTCTCTAACAAGGAGGCTAAAGGCCACGGCCCGTAGCGGCAGTCGCTAGAACGCCACTTGAGATCGGGGAGTGAGGTTTTACCTGCACAGCACTTACCTGCTGGCCTCTGCTACACGTACACATGCTGTGTACACATATCTATCCTTACAAGTAAAATTTTGGCTGTATTAATTGTGTCCCCTTCAAAAATCGCTCTTGAAAAATTTTGCGTTTATTGTCCCCCCCTACTGTCAGATGAAATTTACGCCCCTGCTTGTCACTGTTGCTTTTTGTCTTGCTTGGTTGAACACACCTAATATTCAGCAATATTATTGACTTGACTGCACTGACACCATTTGATAAGAACCAAACTGAATTATGACACAATGTTTTATATATGAAGAATTTATTTGCAAAAACAGATAACTCCGTTTTTAAATATTTTTAAAAATCATGTTTTTTGTTTTGTGTTAGTTAGCTAGTATTTATTAGTTATTCTTTATCTAATCAAAATAACCTGAATGCAGTTTGATTGAGATTAATTGGAATGCACAATGAAAAAACATGATTTTTAAAAATTGTTAAAAACGAAGTTATCTGTTTCTGCAAATGAACTCTTCATATATATATATATATATATATATATATATATATATATATATATATATATATATATATATATATATATATATATATAATTTACTTGCTACTTTGTGGTTTAAAAAGTGTGAATGTTTATAATGTAGTGCATTTATTCATATATATATTTATATTAAAGTATTTGGTAATTTTATAATTAAACCCTTTTTAATGTTTTTAAATGGTTGTATTTGTGTTTCACTGCTGAATTACATTTAGCAGTTTCTGGGCCACATTCGGCCCGGGGACCACATAAAATAATAGAAGTCACTCTACAGTATGTGGGCCAGATCTGGGCCACGTCAATAAATAAGAGTCATTTTACAGGGTGTGGGCCACATCTGGGCCAGAGGAAATTATTTGAGTCAGTTTTCAGTGTGTGTGCCAGAACTGGGCCAAAAGCTAAGCAAGGTTGTGGGCCAGACAAATTTTGCTATCTGGGGAAGGCGCCCCGGTAAGTTTGCTGTTTATGTACAATCGGACTCAGGGCTCGACAGAACAGAAGTATGTTGTTGCTAATTATATTTGGAACACATATGCTATATAGCTATGGTTTGTGTGACTCGTATCCCTATGTAAGTTAAGTCAGCTAAACAACATGTTATAGCTAGCAAGATAACTTTAGAGCTCAACGGTGGCCGCCCACTTTTTGGCTGAAAGCTACATTAACGTTTTTAAAAAGGTTTAAGCCTGGAACCAAGCCAACAGCTCCGAGATGAATCTTGACAATAAAACATTTGATTTGGCGCCGCATTTTTTTTTTAAATGGCAAAAAAAAAAAAAAAAAAAAGATTTCAATGGTAGAAGCCCACAGACAGACTGGGAGCCATCAATGTAGATGGATACGGTTAAAAGAGTCATCACATAAAGTATAGCGTAACGTTACAGCGGGGTATTTGTGTGATATAAACAGCTGTTTATGCAGATTGCACTTTAGCTTTAACATCAGTCGTATGGTCAGTGGGTTTAAAACTTTTTTCTCGTGATGTTATTTTGTATTTTCTGTATGATATTTGTGTTGACAGGGTACTAGTCATGCTGAGCTGTTACGATCAGCCAGGCACTTAATGTCCTTATTGACCGAATCTGAAAGGGGAGGAGGTGCAGCCAGTAGTGATGTTCCTTGCAGCAGTCAGGATATAAGGTTAAGTGTTTAAAGTACATTTTAAAATCTGTTCACAAGGATATTTTATCTTGCTAGCTATAACGAGTTGTTTAGCTGACTTAACTTACATAGGGGGACGAGTCACACAAACCATAGCTATATAGCATATGTGTTCCAAACATAATTTGCAACAACATACTTCTGTTCTGTCGAGCCCTGAGTCCGATTGTAAATAAACATCAAACTTACCGGGGCGCCTTCGTTTTCCCTGGAAGTCATCTTTACTTCTTGGATCATGACAGACAGGTCGTCGTGCTCTTCTTCTTCTTCTTCTTCTTTCTGTTTCATGGCCGTTCACTGCTTATGAGTATTACCGCCACCTACTGTATACCTTGCGCACATGATCGTCGTGCTCGGTGCTCAACTGTTTTTCCTATCCTGGGTAGCCCGGATGTTACCATGCGAATATTTAACTTGAATTTTTCGATCTGAATTTGAGCAGTCGAATTAGACTGATGTTTTCTTTGAAAAATATTAACTTGTAATTTGAGATCTGAATTTGAGCAATCAAATTTGATCAACCTGAATCTATTTTATCTGAAATTCTGTAAGTTGATTTTTTTTTTTATCTGAATTTGTGAGCATTGAAAAATATTAATCGAAATTCAGGTTTTGAGAGGTAAATTCGAAACAAATAAATTCAGATACATGGTTTCCAAAGTAAAATAATTTCAAAGGGGTGAATTCAGAGCAAATAAATTCAGATAAATGTTTTTCAAAATAAAATATTTCAAAACTAAGTATTCAGTGGCTGTTAAATTTCAAATAGTTATGTCTCATATTTGCTTCCATAGATTCCGATTCCTGGTTCTGGAATTGATGGGAGTCGATTCCGAGAATCGATTCCTCTGTTGTTTTCGATTCTTTTTCGATTCTTGTTTTTTTTAGATCGAAGGAACCTAATCTCGCCATGACTGCAGGATATAAAGGTCGTAGAAAGTATCCTTCTCATAATATGAAGCTTTATTTGTAAAAAAAAATGACAATAAATTTCTATAGCTATGATTGATTCTTAAATTGTAATTTTGTCTGCTTTGCCCGTGAAATTAGTCATAGCTCACTGCTCAGCTGGGACATGCATTTATCGCATGAACTGAACAAGACATGAAGTGTCTAAAATAAATGTGCACAGTTCAGCTGAATGATGAAGTTTTCTTTGACTGTATGCTTTGGATAAAATTAACAAACTGTACATTGAAACAAAATAACCAGAACAATAACACTGATAGCGCTCATGGTTTATCTGTCAATCAGATGCGCTCTCGGCCACTGATCTATGCTCGTGACGTTTTCTTTTAGAATTATCATTGGCTGATAAAAATAAAAATAGAATTTTAGATGGAAATAAGATCCTCAATCACGTCATGACCTATTCTGCCGTGCAGCACTCAAAATTGTAGACAACATAAGTCAGTTCCACCGTAAAATAACCCTGAATATTTTTTTTTTTTAACTGGTTAATTAAAACTATCCGAAAGAAACTTATAATCACTTTTAGCCAGCATGAGGCGAAGGGTAAATATAAAAATGAAATAGATCTTTTATATATATAAAATCATCTTTTATCTCACAACTCTCGTAATTATCGGTTTTATCGAGCATGAGGCGAATGGTGCTTTTCAAACGGAAGGCTGCATCCTCAAATTATGATGATGCAGTACCGACTCGTTTTCTTTTAGTTTATTTTCGTGAATTTAAATGTGTGCAGCCTTCGTAGGATGCAGCCTTCCGTTTGAGAGGCTCCCATAGATAAGCTTTGTTGAACTGAAAAAAAGCCCTGAATGAGGAGTCGATTCCTCTTGATGGAATCGATTCCAACCTTTGGAATCGACTCTCGATTCCCAACGCCTCGGAATCGATTCTTTTTGGAATCGATTCCCAGCTCTATCAACCGGTCGTTCAAATGACAGAGGAGAAAGCGGCTTACAATAGAGGTGAACTATATGAAAAATAAGGTGTTTTTTAACAAACGAAACACGAAGACATGTTATATTGAACCCCATAAACACAATCAAGCAAAGAAAAAAAGCAGTAAACCACCCCTTTAACAATAACCCCAACAGTACTTCTTCCAACATAGTACTGGAAGCTCAATGAAGAGAAGGACTCTCCTGTCAACTTGGAAAAATATTGTACAATATGTGCATGAATTTATGTTTAAGCTCAATCAGGATTTTATTTTATTTTATTTATTTATTTTTACCAGTGGCTAAGTATCTCAGTGTTATGGACATGCAGTCTGTCTCTGGCACCGATTGTCTGTCTCAGTTGGGTACTTTGCTTCATGATATATGGAGCCACAAGTTCGAGCAGATAATTAAAGTGTTCCACATCCATGCAGAACAAATTCTCGAAATCCACTTTGATTGTCCATCTAAACAATACAAAAAACAAACGTTTTGTTGTGTAAACTGTTTGTGAAGACAATGCTGTGCTTAACATTGCAGTACCACGAATATTCAGTTTAACTGTACATACAGGCTAGGCTTACATTTACTTACCTCAAGCTCCCTGTGCAAAACTGGAATCCCAAGTTGGCCTGTTTTCCCTAGCCATTACCGGGTCCATATTGCCCTCTTCCGCCTCTTCTTTTTTTCAGGGCACACGAAAACCATAACTGCCAAAGAGCAATTCATCTTAATGTATTTGTGTAAAACTAGCGCATGCTGATGACTGCGCTAATGTGAGTCGCAGCCTGCGATTCAACAGGTGTCCAATCGCACAGTCTACACACGCATCGTAGCCAAGTTTATTAGATCCATGTCGCGCAGTGTGATATGCAGTAATCTTATAGTATTGATCAAATCGTGCAGTGTATCTCGGGCTTAAGGTGTAGATGACTGAAGCAACCTGATCTCACAGAATTCCGTGTAATGTTCACGGACTTAATTAACCTCCGAATCTGTGGTGGCATCACGGAATTGCCGAAAATTCTGTGATGGGCTCACAGAAGGCATCAGCCGTGGCCCATGCACGGATTCACTGGTTCAACGTAAAAAGAGTGACTCCGATGCAGTTATACTTTCACTGGAGTACCTGACAGCCCCTACCCTAAACCTACCCAGTTCTGAACAATAATGATGACGATACATTTCCCAGTATCGCGTCGGCATATTGATGCTAAGGGTTTCCGTGCGTGGAGCACGGCTGATGCCTGTCACTGACTTATATTGGTATCACTTCTGTGAGCCCATCACAGAATTTTTGGCGATTCCGTGATGCCACCACAGATTCGGAGGTTAATTGACCATATGCACGGAGCGCTATTTAGAACTTCCGGATAAAGATAAGCCAGCTCGTAATCTTCCGGTGAAGTTCATTTTATATGTGCTATATATAGGTAGAGACTCTCACAGAAACATCTCCTGCCTCATTCTTATCAGAAACTGAGAAACAAATAATTGCAACACCGTAAATGATTGCGGATTGATTAATTAATATACAGTTTCATGTTATTAAAGAACATATAATTTTATATGCAGAGTCTGGTAATCCCAGGAAAGTACCCACGCAAGTATAAAATAAACACTATCGTAACTGTTTAGGCAGTTAGGCTAATCTCTTAAATGACGTCTTAATGGTATTCTCGATAATCAATATCTTACCTTCAAAGCCATGAACACATTTTTAAAATCTTATAAAATGTTAAGGCATTTATTATTTCTCAACTCTGTGCGGTAAAATTCCCATTATTAAAGGTTCAGTTTTCATACATGAAGACGACATGAAGAAATATGCTAAAACATGCCTCGGCGAAAAAAAAAAGACTTTTTAATATGAAAATGAAATTACCGTTATAACCAAGAGATGGCAGTATAGGATCACTCATTAGCTGCAGCTGCCATTTCAACTTAGATTTTCACATCTTTTGATTTATTATAAAATAAATATTATAACAAATTTAGTATTTTGTGGCACTGAAGTATAAAGAATAGCAAGTGCAGGCCTATAATGCTGAATTATTTAAATACCTATATAATCAAATACAAATTGAATAAGTTGGTATAACAAATAAATAATGCATTCAGTATTTTGAAATGTTTAGATTTAATTTAAATAACTAGGCTACATAGTTTACATAGTTTAACTACAGACCTGTAGTTTTGTTAGTCTGAATTTAGTCTGAATCACTTAATGCGCCGCTTTATTTTGACATCGGCTCATCAGGTGATTCATTCCGTTGCCGCTGTCAATCATATGACTTGCGGCATGATTTAACAGATTCCCTCGCGTAAGTTTAATATTTGCATTTTGTCATTCCTGAAACGGAATATGTGGACGTTTGGTCATCTTAGACAAACAAAACTTTTCTCCTAATTGTGAATGGATTATGTAGAGAAACCGAGTAAAGGACGCTCGTCTTACGGCAAAGTACACTTGACCGGAAATGAATGAGCTGGCTTATCTACAACCAGGAAGTAACCGTGCATAAGGTCAATTAAGTCCGTGAACATTACACGGAATTCTGTGAGATCACGTTGACTGAAACCATGGTTCTTGGTGATTCATAGTATGGAAGTGAAGGGGATCCATCACTTTGAGAGTCAAAAAAACCCAAATCAGAAACAGGAAATCACAGTATTTTTGTTTCTGGGCGGAACGTTAATGAATGTGACACGTGTTAAATCCTGTGTAATTCAACCAATCTGATGACAACTTTGAAGCTCCTAGAGTGTTTCCAATTTTGCGTGCGATATTTTCAGCCAACATAGTACTGTGCGTGTTGCCTGACGCCTGTTTCACACATGCTCCATTTGCAGTGCGTATGCGGTCCGTGTGCGTTACGTATGTGGTGCAGAAGCAGCACAGACTCATTGTGCTTTCACACAGGACAGTCCGCTCCTGATCCGCGGCTGTTTCCCACAGACACAACATTATTATGTTTTTAGCATATATACTTAAAGTTTTTTTTCAGCATTATAGTGATCCTCTTTTATCACAGTGCAGTTACACCATCTTTCATAGACATATTTCACGTTTAAACTCAATTAATATAAACGTAGCTGGGTCATTCTACAGAAACGTCCACTTTTGGTATGGAAAAATGTCTTAAAATTTTTATTTCTTTTTTACATTTAAACTTAGACCACATTATTAGATTACCTTTTGACTTTATGAATACATATAAATGACAGCTTAATTATATATTTTTTAGCTTTTTTGTGCAATTATTTCAAGACCATATGTATCATTTTTTGTCACTGGTGTTACCGTCTTTAGCAATATTAAAAGTTTTTATGAAATATTATTTCTAAAAAAAAAAAATTCAGCACATGTAGTCAGAGTTACAGAAAAATAATGAAAATGCAAGAAATAAGGAGATTATGTTTTATTTATTTAATGTGACAGACAAAAACAGTACAGTAACACAGTACCACAGCACAGTAACACCAGTGACAGTAACACCAGTGACATACATTAGAACTGATACACTGATCGTCACTGGTGTTATCCATAAGGAAGGTAACACCAGTGACAGTAACACCAGTGACAATTTTCATGAAAAATGCATTTTACAAAATGTCTGCTGCAAGGTATCAAGCCACATGTTGTCAATCATGGTATACTCACTAAATTAAGTAGTTTAATCCATATGTATTATAGTTTTTTTTTTACATTTCCCTAACAATAAAGAGGTCACACCAGTGACATCAACTAAAAGCTTCATATGAAATCATGAGATAAATGAGAAAATTTCTCATAACTGAAAAGAAACAGTGGACTAAACATGGGCCTTTTTTCATAGATCTTTAGAAAATAGGAAGGAGGAAGTCAAATGATGTCATCAGTGTGATTTTTTATTCCAAAATAAAAGATTTTCGTTAAGCGGTAACACCAGTGACAACTCCAGGGGACCAGTATTTTCATTTTACATTTTATAATATTTATTTGGCATTTTGTTTTATTATGCCATTTATATCATATATTTGATAGTTATGAATAGACTTTTGTATTTTAAATGGTAGAAAATCCTGTTTTTGACCTCAAAATAAAGCACTTTCCTGCTGTACATGGCTGTGGGGACGAGCAGTTTTATGGTACTTGGAATTCTTTATAATTAATAAAAAAAAATAAAAAAAAATGCCACATTGATGGCTCAGGAAGGTGTAATTGTTCAAATAACATATTGTTTCATTTTAAAATATAAAAAAAATTGTATCCCTAATGTGTATTTCAATTGTAATATTTATTTAAAGTCTATGGAGAGAAAAGTGGACGTTTCTGTAGAATGACCCAGCTATTAAATGCATTTGGCTATAGATTTGTATATTAAGTTGCACAAGCAAGTGGAAACACATTTAAACACAACATATAGCCTAAGTTGTGTTAGGCTATCACAAATATTTTAAATGAAAACTTACCACTGACAGAAACAGTCGGCTCTCGTGCCTTTTACATTTAAATCTTATTTCAAACAGTCTGGGTCTTAAAGAAAAATCGCTAATTTTGAGTTCAAATCCAAAGGTTGTTAGCCTAATACTGAAAGTGTTTTTTCAGCATTGTGATCCTCTTTTATCACAGTACAGTTACCCAATCTTTCATAGATATATTCACGTTTAAACTGAATTAAAAACGTATTCAATGCATTTGGCTTCTGTATATTAAGTTGCTCAAGCAAGTGGAAACTCACAGCATATAGCCTACTTTTCACAAATATTTTAAATTAAAACTTACCACTGACAGAAACAGTCAGCTCTCGTGCCTTTTACATTTAAATCTTTATTACAAACAGTCCCGGGGGTCTTAAAGAACTTTGTTTTTCTACCTCAACAAGACACAAGTGCATATGTTGCCTTGTTTATCTAAAAGTGCACTTTTCTTTGTTTTAAACCTAGCCAAAAAGCCTTTGAAACACAGTAGACTTTAGTTATATCTATTTTTTTTTGCAAAATTACTACATTTCCATGTCAATACATGTTCATTTTTACCGTGAACAAAGCGCTGTCACTTTAATTCAGCGAGTGCAGTACAGCAAAAATAGACTTGGTGCGGAAACGATCTCTGCACTGCTGCAGACGCACCGCTCCTGGAACGCACTGCCGGACTGAAACCGAGTGCAGTGTGAATGCTTTAATCCAGGGGTGTCAAACTCATTTTGGTCTGGGGGCCGCATACAGCTTAATCGGATCTCAAGGGGGCCAGACCAGTAAACTCATAGCAAAATTACATATAACTAACAATAAGTCCACTTTTTTTCTTTGTATTAGTGCAAAGAAGAAGTAAATTATAAAAATCTTTATATTAAATGAATTGTCCTTTGCACATACTAGGTTGTTCATAATATATTTTGTCAATTTCAACAACACTATTACTCAGTTTCACATTTATTTAAGTGCATTATGCATAACAACTGATCACAGTTATTGTACAATGTCGCAAAACATTTAGTCACAGTTTTGTGGAACTTAAAAACACTCCTGCATGTTAACAAAAAAAAAAAATCAATTTTCCAATTCTGGGAATTAATTCTGAACACATGAATTGACACACTTAAAATCTTAAGTGGCAGCTGTTTTAAAATCTTAAGTGGCAGCTGTTTTAAAAAGAAAATCTTTGTAAATTTAGCAAATTTATACATATTACATAAGTATGTATGTGTTTTGTTGTATGTATGTGTTTTTTTTAAAACAGAGGTTTTTTTTTTAAAGTAAACACATTTACTTTATCAATTTGCACCTGAAACTTGGCATCTTTTAGCCTGCACAAGTGCATCAAAATCAGGCATCATGTCCTGAGTAGCAGCCAATTTTAGAATCTCATTTAAGTGCTTATGTGTGAGCTTTGATCGCAGCTTAGTTTTATTAATATTCATTACTGAGAAAACTTGCTCACAAAGGTAGGTGGTCCCAAACATGCACAACATTTTTGCAGCCAGTGCTGTTAATTTAGGATAGCCTGGCAGGAGATACTGATAAAATGTGTCCAAGCCCACAGAGGCAAATTTGTCCTTCAATTCTACATCACACTGCAAATCAATTATTTCAAGTTGCATGTCAACGGGCACATCAGACGCTCTGACTGTGAATGGTGAGCGAAAAACTGCGAATTCTGTCTCGAGTTCGCTAAAGACCTGAAATCGTTTCTCAAACTCCCTCAGCAACCCTGAAATCTTGTCTTTGTACTGTCTCACGTCAGGATTAATGCTTGCTGCGCACACATCTCTTAGACAGGGAAACTGAGCAGGGTCACCGCTTGCCATCTGCGTCTCCCATAACGTGAGCTTTAACTTGAATGCACGTATGCTGTCATAATACTGTGTTACAATTTTTTTGCGTCCTTGCAACATTTTGTTCAGATTATTCAAGTGCTCTGTAATATCAACCATAAATGCAAGGTCCTGCAGCCATAGTGGGCACTGTAATTCCTTAACAGGTTTAACTTTTCCCTCCATGAAATGTCCGATTTCCCCACGTAGATCAAAGAAGCGCTTCAGCACAGCACCTCTGCTTAACCATCTTACTTCAGTGTGGTATGGCAGACCATGGGTAATGTTACAGTCACTGAGAAGGCTGTCAAACTGACGATGATTGAGACCTCTGGCTCGGATGAAATTAACAGTTCGGACAACCACCTCCATGACGTGATCCATTTTAACGACTTGCAGCATAAGGCCTCCTGATGCAAAATGCAATGAAATGTCCAAAAATCATCCCCTCCATTTGCGGCTTGTACTTTCTCTCTAAACTTTGTCACAACACCTGCCTTTTTCCCGATCATTGACGGCGCACCATCTGTAGCCATGCTTACGGCGCGGGACCAGTCCGCCCCGACTCTGTCCAGCGCTCCAACGACGGAGCGGAAAATGTCCTCAGCTGTTGTGGTGTCGGTCATAGGCACCAACTCAAGAAACTCCTCTGTGACAGTCAAAGTTTCGTCAACTCCACGAATGAATATGGCCAGTTGAGCGACATCCGTAATATCAGTACTCTCGTCAATTGCAACAGAAAATGCCAGAAATGACTCCACTTTGCGTTTCAATTGGCTGTCCAAATCTGCCGATAGTTCCGAAATCCTGTCTGCCACGGTATTTCTCGTCAAGCTAATATTGGCAAAAGCTTGTTGCTTCTCAGGACACACAATTTCAGCAGCCTTCAGCATGCAATTTTTAACGAACTCCCCCTTGCAGTACGGCTTTGATGCTAATGAGATTTCGCTAGCAATTAGGTAGCTGGCTTTCACTGCAGCATCACTGGCCTCTCGGCTCCGGGTGAAAACAGATTGCTGTTTCCTCAGACCCACCAACATTTCATTTACCTTCTGTCTTCTCAGTTCTCCGTGCAAGCTGTTGTATTTTTCGCCATGCTGAGTTTCATAGTGGCGCCGAATATTATATTCTTTAAGCACCAAAACTTGCTGCGTGCACACCAGGCACACTGGTTTCCCATTCACCTCCATGAACATATAGGAAGAGGTCCATTTTTCTTGAAAAATCTGACACTCTGTGTCCACTCTGTTTTTTTTTGACAAAGACATTTCGCTGATGAGGGTGCCCAACAGAAAAGCAGGTAAACTGATAGAACCAAACGGCACTCAGATCCTGAAGCTCAGAGCTGATGGCGCGCGCGCCTGTATAATGTGACGACGTAAAAGCGTTGGGGCGGCGCCCCGCGCCATCAGCCAATGATTTGGCGTGATTCTATAAGGGCTTCAGACCCCACTGCGTCTTAAAGCTAACGCCACACAGACCCTGAAGCTCAGTGCTACCATCTGCTGTTAGTTCCGCCGAAAATGAAAATGATTTTTTTCATATTGCAGATTTATCCCCCGGGCCGGACTGAACCCCCTGCCGTAAGTTTGACACCCCTGCTTTAATCCGTTAACATGAGTGTGTGTGTGGGGGGGGGGGGGGGGGACGCACCGCAAATGCACTGCAAACGGAATATGTGTGAACCAGGCGTGAGGCTGAGACCAGGGACATGCACAGACATTTTGAGGGGCAGGGGCTCAAGTGGGAAAAAGGGCACTTCTCATATTTATTTAAAAAAAAATTCTAAACAAAATGTTAAATATATTAACATAACTCTGACTTACCAATTTATTTTGTAATAAATATATTACAACTGTAACTGTAACAAAAGCATTGTTCATTGTTAGCTAATGGTAGGTAATGCATTAACTAATGTTAACCAATGGAACCTTACTGTAAAGTGTTTCCATTTAATTTAAGATCATGGTATTAACTACTTAAGTCATAATTACCATACACGACCAAACAAATTGTACTCCAGTGCCAGCTCATTTGATAAGATGTATTTCATCATTCTTCTTGTTGCATTATCTACACTTGTGCCACCTACATCTGCCACCATGGTAACCTAAGGATGACCCAAAAGGAGAAACCAAAGGTTTAGATAAACTGCAAAAACAATAAGTTAATAAGATTAAATAAATCAGTTTTTTTTACCTTAAATGAGTTCCAGGAGGAGAAATAAATAATTTAAAGATAATAGTAATAATAAAATAAAGTAAACTTACAACAGCAGACATGACAATACGATCCCCCTACTTCTGATCAAGAGACTCAAGGTCAGACTGGGTATTCAGAGGTAAGACCACACATCCGTCTTGCTTTTTCAGCAGGGCATTCAACATCTTACATGTTGTGTCTCCTTCACTTCTTCTAAAATTTTCAGAAGCTTAGTGAACATGGCTTCACAAGTAGGGCTGGTAATTGTGGCTATGGAGCTGCTAACTTCTCGGGCTGTGGAGCTGGTAACTCCTTGGGTTGTGGGGCTGGTTGTGCCTGTTGGGGGTGGTTACTCCTTGGTCTCTGGGGCTGGTAACTGTGGCTGTGTGGCTGGTAACTCGGATTGTGGTGCTGGCTTGTGGGGCTGTGGGGCTGGCACCTCGTTGGGCAGCATGACTGGTGATATGTAGGGGAGTATAGCTGGCAACATGTTGGTCAGTGGGGTTCTGAAAGTAGTCGCTCACTTTCTTTGCTGGCCAAAGGAGTTGGTTTGGTGGAGTGGGTGGAAGCTCCTCTCAAGAATCTGAATGCTCACTTGATTCCAACTGGGTGCTCAGTTGACTCTGGAGAAGTTTTGCACTTGGCCTACAGAAGTTAACACAAACATATAAGGCACACCTTACCTACTGTTTTCATATTGGGCCTGGGCGATAAATGGCTTTCATCGATACAAACAGAAAAAATGTTCGATATAAGTCAATACAGTTTCACTTATATGCACTAAAATGTAAACAGACACGAAGTTTGGTTGTATTTACAACCCTTAATCGTGCGCCATTCCTGGATCAAAAATCATGTGAAATCATAACACGGAAATAACACATAACACATCAATGTGTATGATGTGTTATGACACATAACACATCATAACCAAGATGGCGGCGCGGTCAGACGCAGCGGCTTCTTCGGGTCCCAAAGACGGTGCTTTTATGTCTTTTAATGTCATCTTTTCGTCTCCAAACAATTTCAATTTACCGCTAATTCATCGGGAGATCACTCCGGGATACATTTATGATCGCCAAAGCCTTTTGGATATCGACAACACATACAAACACAAACTCTCGCCGGCGGCTACTGAGAAGCTACGAGGCCTTTGTTTACTGCTGGAGCCGGACCTTGAGACCGCGGCCTCGCCTACTGACGCTACCCGCACAAGGTGGCGTCGCAAGCGGTGTGAAAGAGGACGGAAGCGCGGTAAGCACGGAGGTATACGAGCCAGGCTAAGGGCTAACCCCAAAAGACCGGCTCTTCCAACACTCATGCTCTCAAACGTTCGCTCTCTGGAAAACACACTGGACTTAATTCAACTCAGTCGGTCTACACAGCATGAGGCAAGGGATTGTTGCGTGTCTGTTTTCACTGAAACATGTCTAAACGATAACATCCCAGACTCCGCCATTCAGCTGCACGGGCTAACCTGCTACTGAGCGGACAGAGATTCATCACTGTCTGGTAAGACTCACGGGGGTGGCTTGTGTGTGTGCGTCAACAAAAAATGGTGTAACAATGCTGTGGAAGTGACACAACACTGTTCATCACTGGTGGATTTTATGTTTGTGAAGTGTCGACCATTCTATCTGCCGCGGGAGTTCACGGCCATTGTTATTGTTTAACAATAACAATATGGTTTACATCCCCCCGTGTGCAAACGCTAAGGACGTGCTTCGTGAACTGTACAGTGCCATCAGCGAACAACAAACAAATAACCCTGATGGCTTTTTCATCATAGCCGGTGACTTCAACCATGCAAACTTAAAGACAGTTTTGCCAAAGTTCTACCAACATGTGAACTTTGCAACAAGGGGAAACAATACACTGGACTTTGTTTACACAACAGAAAAGAATGCATACAAAGCCGAACCCCGCCCCCACCTCGGGTACTTGGACCACATCTCTGTTATGCTAATCCCAGCATACAGACCACTTCTCAAACTTGCCAAACCGGTTCTAAAGCAGATCACGGTATGGCCAGAAAATGCTACCTCAGCACTGCAGGACTGCTTCCAGGACACAGACTGGAACATGTTTAAAGAGGTGGCCACCTACAACAACCACACAGACCTGCAGGAGTACACTGAAACTGTGACTGCTTACATCAAAAAGTGCACTGATTGTCTGTGACAGTCACCAAGGCCATCACCACACGCGCCAACCAGAAGCCATGGATGACAGCAGAGGTTTGTGGGCTGCTAAAGACCAGAGATGAAGCTTTCAGATCAGGAGATAAAGCAGCCCTCAAAACAGCAAGAGCCAATCTGTCCTGCAGCATCAAAAATGCAAAACGGTCATATGCTCAAAAAATCAACAATCACTTCACAGACAGCAGAGACACACGGAGTCTGTGGCAAGCCATTCAGACCATCACAGACTACAAGCCCCCGCCACAGGCCTGTGATGATGACACATGCCTCCCAGATACACTCAACAACTTTTATTCACGGTTTGAAATGCATAATGACACACCTGCACAAAAACTGCCCACACCTCCCAACGACCAGGTGCTCTGTCTGTCTCCAGCCGACGCAAGGAAGACCCTATCTAGGATCAACCCACGCAAGGCTGTGGGTCCCGACAACATACCTGGCCGTGTACTGAAAGACTGTGCTGTACAGCTGACAGATGTCCTAACAGATATCTTCAATACCTCGCTGAGCCAGGCAGTCGTCCCCACATGTCTCAAATCCACAACAATCATACCGGTACCAAAGAAATGTCCTGTCTAAATGACTACCGTCCCATAACACTGACTCCAATCATGATGAAGTGCTTTGAGTGGTTAGTCATGCACAACATCACTCCCAACACACTCGATCCGCTCTAGTTTGCATACCGTCCAAACTGCTCTACGGACGATGCAATTTTCTTCACCCTCCACCTAGCTCTTGCCCACCTAGAAAACAAAGACTCTTATGTTAGAATGCTGTTCATTGACTTCAGCTCAGCATTCAACACAATAATCCCACAACAGCTCATAAATAAACTAAACCTACTGGGCCTTAACAACTCCCTCTGTAATTGGATCCTGGACTTTCTAACCGGAAGACCTCAGTCAGTCCGTGTCGGCCACAACACCTCGAGCACTACCACACTGAGCACAGGTGCCCCACAAGGCTGTGTGCTCTTCATGCTGCTGACCCACAACTGCACTGCCATGTCCAGCTCCAACCACATCATCAAGTTCGCTGATGACACAACAGTGGTAGGTCTCATCAGCAACAACGATGAAACACACTACAGAGAGGAAGTGGCACAGCTGGCGAAATGGTGTGGCACTAACAACCTGTCCCTCAATGTGAGTAAGACAAAGGAGGTTGTGATGGACTTCAGAAGAAACTCCGGTGATCACCCCCCACTGACCATTGACAGCTCGACTGTGGAGAGAGTCAGCAGCACTAAATTCCTGGGGTGCACATCACAGAGGATCTTACCTGGATCACCAGATGCTCCAGCAAAGCCAATAGTATCGTGAAGGACTCCACACACCCCTTCCACAGTCTCTTCCAGCTTCTACCATCAGGAAGACGGTACCAGAGCATCAGAGCCCGCTCTGCCAGACTGCTCAACAACTTTTTCCCCCAGGATGTGAGAGCCCTGAACTCAAATCACCCCGCCCCTCTCTGAACCCCCATACAAACCCCCTACCTCCTGAAACATGGGCCATCTGAAACTTATGGAACTTTTTTTGTGCAATCAAAGTGTGCTACACACAGGTGAGTGGGCCTGTACAAACCACCTGTAGTAGCACACTCTCTATGCGCACTAGTCACTTTTCGCACACTGCTGTGTGTATACAAATCCCACAAAAAGACTCAGTAATATATGTATGTTTACATGCTCATGCAATACAAATCATCCGGCACTGTTCCCCAGCCAGCTGCTGACTCACAATGTTTCTCTTCGCACATGTACAGTATTTATCTGAAGCACTCGTATAGTTTGTATTTTTTAGTTTATGTATAGGTAAAAAAAAAAAAATATATAGTATATTTATAGTCAAAATCTATCAGTAGGATAGTTGTGTATAGGTTTATATTGTTTTACTTCATTGCTGTATGCCTGTATTTATGTAGCACCGTGGTCCTGTGAGGCACGACATTTCGTTCCACTGTATGCCCCCGCATGTAGCGGAATGACAATAAAGCTCAACTTGACTTGACTTGACTTGACATGAGACTGAGTACAGTACTTGCCAGCAACAGGGAGATTGTGCATAAAAAAGGACATGTCAGCTCTTCAGTGTGGCAGTTTCTTGGTTTCAAATAAATCAAATTAAAATAGAGCAAATAATTTTTTGAAAGAAATTTGGCGCTTAAAATAACACATTTATTGATTACACAAGTGACTGATAAAAAAAAATTACAAATGTGAAATTAGACTGCATCAATAATATTTTGTCAGAGCCTCTAGTAATAGTGCAGAATCATGATCACAGCAAACAGAGATGCACAATTTTGGATAAATTGGGAAACACCTCTAAATTATCGATACCGAATGACTCAAAACATTATATTGGGATAAATTGATTAGCTGTATCACCCAGCCCTATTTCTAGTAGGCATGGAATTTGGCCTGCATTATTCCACAAACACCTACCTTCTTTTTCTTGAGATATTTTCTGTATCTGTCAAGTCTGATGAATATTCAACTTGGTGGAGTTTAGCCCTAGCTTCGGAAGTATCTATGAAACACAGTGATACACAGAAAGGCTAATTTTGAAATTTGCATAAGAATTTTAACCACAAAATATATATTGGTTGCAGAATATATGCATATGCCTATAAATCAGATGTCATATCTTATCTGCAAAGAACTATTGTGACTGCAGGTTTTCTTTCCTACCTAGCAAGAGCACATCTGATTTGATTCAACTGTGTCAAATTTGCTGTGATCCTGCCTGGTAAGACTGAAAACCTATATTTATACCAGCCCTTTATGTAATTTCTTATCAAGATGTAAAGAAATTAACACAAAAATAAAGAGTTCAAGGGTCAAATAACTCATTTAAGTGAGTAAAGTATAGCGGTATTTATTCTATTTATTCAGTATTTATTCTATTTAGAAGGAAAATCAGTTACCTGCATTTCACATTACACGCACATTGCACACTATCCAGTTGCTGGCTTGCGATGTGTGCTCTTTCACTGCCTTGGATACGTTGGCCAGTGAGCCCCGGTGGCCACCAGCATAACTTTCTGTCTGTGCCCTTAAACCATTGGAATTATATCCAGCTTGTCCTGTCTCAAAAAGTTCATACACCACGTGTGTTCCTCCAGTTGAATGCACAATGTTCCGCACAATCCCAACTCTTCCCTCAAGTTAAAAACAATTGGTTCCAGCTGAGTTTGAGATTATCATGTCTTTGTCTTTGTACATCTTGTATTGATCGTACACAGAAAATTCTGCCAGCACTAGACCAGATTCATGACGCTGTGTCAGTTTAGCATCTTCTGGCATTTCTTCTGGCATGTGAGCAAATAACTGTCTTTCATAAATACGCCTAACAATTTGCTTCACAGGATTCTGTGGCCTTCTCACCATTTTTTTCATCTGTCCCAAAAAATTCTCGAATAGAAAACATGAAACTAAGTCCAGAGGGCCGTACTTTTTAGCATCATCTACTAAATGTACTGATGTATTGTGTGCCAGAAATATTGTCCCATATATCTTTGCAAAGTTGGTAACAAAACATCTTAGTAATTTTTGGGCATACCCATAGTATTGTCTACACATAGGAGACAGAAGTATTCTCATAGCAGATGACAAAACAAGAAAGTTTTTGTACTGTTGACAGGGCAGTCTTTGAAAAAGCACAACAGGTCCTGTCTAAAAACTGTCTGAATTCTGTAGCCTTCCTGTTACAGAAGGAACAGAGGAAACATTTGGATCCATCTGCAAAGCTTTATTCAGAGACGTGGTAGATAAACAGGCAAGTTTCAGACAATGGCAAACAGGTATATAGAGGGCAAGGCAAGAGAAGTATCCTAAACAGACATGGTTAATCGTCAGCTAACAATATCCAGAGGGCTTAGACAAAAGAGGCAATCCATAAACATAAGCTAAGGTCCGGGCTGGGGCAAACAGTATCCAAACGGCAAGGCAAAGGGTAAATCTAAGATGAACAGGCAAGAAGCAAAAACATAGGAAAACAGGCAAGACTATGACTTCAACTAGATTAGGAAAACTTAAGAGAGGCTCCATAGAGTAGCTATCACAGTGACAGATGCTAAACAACACTCAGCAGTGAGGGGGAGAAAGTCCATGGCTTAAGTAAGGCGTGCAAATGGGAATCAGCTGTGTGCAGAGGCGGACAAAGTACACAGCTTCCTTACTTGAGTGAAAGTACAGATACCACTGGTCAAATACTACTCCACTACAAGTGAAAGTTGTAAAGACAGATTTTTACTTAAGTACTTTTAAAAACATGTACTTCCGTACTTTCACTTAAGTATCAAAAGTAAAAAGTAAATGCATTGTTTTATTGTTGCATTGTTGTATATTTTCAATACCATATGCCACTAATGCAACCTACTGAATACACTGATTAGCTTGTATTATCTTTGGAATTAAGAGCTTTTATGTTACAAAACCTATAGAAATGGAACAACTGAATGAAGATAATCATCTTTATTTTTATCTAACACTCCTACAGCTACATTGAACTCATTTTAATACTTGTTTAAAAGTTACAAAGTTCTTTTTCAAAGAGATATTGAAGTCTATGATATGGTTCATTTCAGGCAAACAAAAGCAAACATTGAAAAGAAAACAAACTATAGGTTACTATAGTGAGATAATAGTAAATTTGTGGATACTGTGATTTTACTGCAAATACCATAGTTATGGTTACTATAGTAAAAACATGGTTAATTTTCCAAAGGGCTTTAATAAGTTAACACATGCCTTTTTAGAGCGCTTTTAGCTGTGCAGTAGCGCGGACGTTTAAATTAGTTTAGTGGGGAAGATCCCGAGGTTGCCAGATTTGCGTAACAAATATCAGCCAAATATCCATTCAAAGCTAGGCGGAAAACTGCAGGCTTAGAAATATTGTAAGACTTGGCAACACAGGAAGGTCCTGGCAGATCCCAGACTGGATTTTCGCAGAAAAAAAAGAGTTAAGTGAATCTGAAAATGCACTCACTGGAAAAACTGCTACATATAATGACTTTCTACTTGGGGACCTTGATATAAATGTAGTTGAGTAAAAAGTACAATATTTGTCTTTCAAATGTTAGTGAAGTTAAAGTCGCAAGTTTCCAGAAAAAATAATACTCGAGTAAAGTACAGATACTCAAAAAGTGTACTTAAGTACAATACTCAAGTTAATTTACTCTGTTACTGTCCACCTCTGGCTGTGTGTGAGATCAGTGCAATCAGCTGTGTGTGTGTCGTCAGTGCAATGGATGATGGGAACTGTAGTCCAGAGGTGACGTGCATCAGTTTGTGTAGTGTGAGAGTTAATATGATGGAAGAGTGACCTCTGGTGGCAATCAGATGGAAGGCCACAAACCGGATTCATAACACTTCCATTGGCTGTACTCAGTCAAGTCAAGTCACCTTTATTTATATAGCACTTTTAACAATACAGATTGTGTCAAAGCACTTAACAGTATCAAATTGGAGGATAGAGTGTCAGTAATGTACAAGATTAAGGCGAGACACTGCAGGTGAATAGGGTAAAAAAATTAACTAATAGTTATCGCCTTACTTACCTAGTTGATTGATTACATTGATAACACTGTTTCATATTTGTATATTATTATGTTTTAATTAAAATTTTAAATGTATAAATGTATTATATTTCTATCTTTATATTGTTGCAATTTCTAACAATAATATTATGTAGTTAGGTATTTTATTATATTTTTAGCTATTTTATTATATTTTTGTTTTATTGTATTTTAGTCAAGGTCTTCACTGGGGATATGTCTCTGGGGCTCATCTAGGTGTCCTGGTCTCCGCAGACGATCAGGGCTGTAGACATCATCTCTTGGTGCTGATCCACCATCTTAACGGATACGGACTGAGAAACAGAATAAGAAATAAACAGACAAATATTAGCGTAGATGCCATTCTTCTTACGATATAACGAGTACATCGAGTGTTCCCAGTTCCAGTTCATCTAATTAATGCAACCTAACATTCCTTTAAAGTCCGTGTAAAGAGAATTCTGAGAATTGTTTCTAAAAACATTACAAATGTTAGAAATGTATTGCTGAAACACATTACAAAGACTATGTAGTGAATTGGTGTGTTTTTGTGAAATGTGAGCCAAAATCATCGCAATTAAAAGAACCAAAGACTTAAACTACTTGAATTCATTGAATACATGAGTTTCACAATTTGAGTTGAATTACTGAAATAAATGTCAGTAATTCAAACTTTTCCACGACATTCTAATTTATTGAGATGCACCTGTATATACACAGAAATTTTGAAAATATGTTAACATTAATTGAATTACATTGAATAAAATATCAATTAATTACAAAATGTTTTTATAAAGTGTTATATAAAGTGTTTCGAATTATCACTATCTATTCCTTATTTTGTTGTTTTGTTCTTAATTATCAAATACTGAGTAACAAAAATGTTTTCTATGTGTTCTTTTTCTAACAAGATTTTAATGTTTGACTGTAATATAATGTATAATGTATATGACTGTATCATAATATAAAAACTGATACTTATCTAACCAGAAATATCTAATCCTTGACAAAAAGTAGTCTTTTAGAATGTCTAGATATATATCTAATAGCAAAACCTAAAAAAATTAAGAAATTATGTCTAAAAAAACAACGGGAATCCAAAAGCCTCTGTATATATTTATATGGGGTGCTAATACAAGAGGTTACGTAACATTACACAAGTTTTTATTTTTTAATGCCTCCAGATAGCCCAATTCTCACTTCAAAAAAATGGATTTTAAATGCCTTCACTCTATTTTAATGTGAAATATTGCATTTATTAAAAAATAGTAAAGAAATAAAAAAATATATATATTAATTCTAGTGGAGAAAATAGCTTTTAATATCATCATCAAAATACTGTATAGTATCATACAATTCCCTAAAAATCATAAATAATAATCCCAAAATATTATTGAACAAAAATATATTACATTGATTTTCCTGAGAGAAAAAAAAAAAGTTACATTTCAAGGCTTCGGTCACTTTTGACCACGAAGGAGGCAAGTGTGACTCCTAAACGAAGAGGGCCAGAAAAGCAGGTGAAGTGCCAAAGAGCTGCAGCACTTTATCTGCCAGTTTGTGCTCATAGCAGGCATCTCCGGCCAACCTCAAACCATACCTAATATAAAGAATAGAGCTGAGGGTCTGCAGGGACATGCGGTTCCTTAGTTTGTTTTTAATGACAACCATTTGACTGAACAGCCTTTCTACCTCAGCATTTGAGTGTGGGAGCGAGAGGACAGAAACTGCAGCAGAGGCCAAGTCTTCACATGGGTTCATGCCTGCTGAATCACTGAATTTTTTAACTTCAGCCCAAAAAGCCACTGTGTTTGTTATTTCACCCCATTTCTGTAGGTGGATAGACCTCCATTGATTAATAATTTTGTCAATTGTGGCTGGGAAATATCCTAGAAGGTCTGCAAGTTTTGTCATTTGTGTGGATAGACCTCCATTGATTAATAAGTTTGTCAATTGTGGCTGGGAAATATCCTAGAAGGTCTGCAAGTTTTGTCATTTGTGTGGATAGACCTCCATTGATTAATAAGTTTGTCAATTGTGGCTGGGAAATATCCTAGAAGGTCTGCAAGTTTTGTCTTATTGTGCTTAAGTGTCTCCCCCACACTGAACAAAGACATCTGCTGCAGTATCTCCACATTATCTGGGATGGTGTAGTTCACACATCTCCTTTGCACACAATCCTCCTCCTCAGGAGAAAGTTTCAGCTGAGCTGCCTTTGCCTCAAATATATAGCCAAGGTATGGCTTGGGAGAAATGTGCCCATCTATTGGTTCCTTAAGAACATCAATGTTATACTGTGTATAACCATTTACATGAGCTCCGAATTCATGTAGCTAATCACATGTGAAATGCAGTTCAAAAAGAAGGTAACGAATGTGTGTGGGAATTATTTTAATTATACTGTGGGTGTGACGTGTGAGAAACACATACTTGTTGAACCTTTATGTTTTTGAATGACATAGTAATTTCTTCCTAGCATTTAAAACTAAAAATATATTGTTCATTTAATATGTTGTGTTGTGAAACCTTTGGGAAGTCTGAATATCATATACTTCATTTCATTTTTTGTTGTTATAGTTTTTTTGCATTACATTACTTAATTTGAATCATTGTAAATATTAAAAACAATCAGCTTGCAAGAGAGTCTGAGACTGAGTAGAGTCTCAGGCATTTGTTCCGGCTGAGTAGTAGTATGTTCAGCTAATAGTTTTTAATCAGGGCTTTATTTAGTAGAATTGCATGTGTTCTGCTTGGATAGAACAAAACCTTCACCCACACTAGCCTTAGTGTTTGGTGGTAGTGTGGTAAAAAAAATTAAAAAATGATCTTAAATGTTGTTGTGCTCTTGAGCAAGGTGTTTCATCACAAAACCTCAGCATAGGTGATGCACTGTATTAAACATGTAAACAAGACAATTGTGCTGATTTATTCTTTCTACGTTTTAGATTTTATCATCATCAAGTGTGGTCTAAAGTGCAGGCAATCACCACATTTTCACTGCTTTTACTGTGCATCAACAATAATTAGACGTGACAGTCTTATCACACATTTTAAAATGTGTAAAAATTCAGCATCTGGACAACCTCCATCCCCAGCATCAGCAGCACCACCTCCATCCCCAGCATCAGCACCAACTCCATCCCCAGCATCAGCACCGCCACCTCCAACCCCAGCATCAGCAGCACCACCTCCATCCCCAGCATCAGCACCAACTCCATCCCCAGCATCAGCACCGCCACCTCCAACCCCAGCATCAGCACCACCTGAGTCAGATATCATGGAGATCACCCCAACACCAGGAATCTATGTATGTAGAGGGAATATTTATGTATTGCTTGACTTATGTATTTACCTTCCCTGTTTCATAAAGGTGTTTATGAGCAGCACTTCATTAATTACATTATTATTAAAATTCTTATATTGCACACAGGATTCAGCGGTGATGAAAAACATTCAGCTGGCCTGTAAGTGGGTGGAGGAGAACCAACACCACTTTGCTGGGAAGATCGAACTGCCAAATATTTTAAGGATGAAAGAGGATGATGCCTTGTTGGGTATCACGATGCGAGACTTGTTCATAAATACCATGTTTAATGATGGTGAAAGGGATGAAGAACAAATTCGGGCTCCCTTCCTTTTCACTTTTCAGAGAGTAGAGGACATGGAATTTTTCTTGCAGGAAATACGAGACAAAAGAGATATCCATGTATCTTGTTTACATGACCCTCACTTGTGAATCTACCAATGGGGTACTATGAATGTAAATATTGATTTTTGTTTTGTAAAATATAAGTATAAGAAGTGTAAGAAAGTATAAGAAGTATTGTTCTTGAAATAGGTTTACATTTATTATTTTATAACTTCTTATTATGATATTTTATCTAGATGTATGATTTATTTTATGTTTAGATGCATATTTAGCCAATTTAGGTTAATAGAAACAAATAAACCCAGCGTAAACTTGTAGGACAGTGGAGTATGTGACTATTAAATTACATCTGTCTTCTCCCAAATGTTGTTGGAGTGGATACCTCACTAATCCCAGAGCACATTTGTTATCTTATTTTTCCTCTAGTATGAGAAGTCACATGGCTGGTTTTAGACTACTGGACTGGTTACTTATTTACATAAAAAAATAGCATAATGCATAGCCTATCACATGAAGACTGAGTCTGTCTAAAATCGCAGTCAATATTCCATTTAAATTTAAAATATAATAAAAAAAAAAATTACAACTAGCCTGTTGGAATTTATGCATTTACATTTACATACAAAAATGGGCAGATTACGGTTCTTAGTGGAACTTTATTATTTATTATTTTATTATTATAATTACTATTATTATTATTTATTACATTAATTAATCAGATGATATAGTTCATAAATAACCCACATGTTAATGCGGTGGCCAAAAATTTAAGAGGGGTGCACAGAGTAAGCTTTCACATTGTTACTAATTTACATAATCATAATCATAAGCAAAGCAACTTCAAAAGTGAGGAAACTATTTATCCTAATAAGGAGAAAATAATATGACAAGCTTACACAGATACATAGTTTAAACAGGTGTTAGAAGCACACACATATTGTTTGAGTTTTTTATATAAGTATTTACAGTGGGAGAATCGTGCGTTATTTGTTGACAAAGCATTATTTAAAAAAAAAAAGTATTTACGTAATGCCGTTTGTCAAAGAAACGATACTGACCATGCTGAAAATAATCATAATCATGACAAATATTAGAGAAGAATAAGCCAATAATATCTATGCCAGCAACTTGCGAATCAAAACAAACATTTATTTCAATTATGGTTGAACTCGCACTAACATTAACAGCCACATGCTGGCGTTTGATAGCGCTTCAAGCCCCGCCCACTAGATCCAGCGAGGGGGAGCTGGAGCTCTAGCTCCTCCCATTTGGCTCTGCAGCGAGCACCCTCTCGAAAAAAACGGTCAAATTAAATAGTTTTATTTCAAACAAAGGAGAAGCAGGCAAGTGATTGGTCTGTGGCAACACCCTGTGCAACACCCTGTGCCCACCTCATTCACATCTATGTCAGCTGCCGTGCGGTCACTGGAATGTGCTGCTCCTCTCAGCCGGAGTCAGCGCTCACTGATCAGAGCAGACACAGGGAGAGGTGTAAAGCCCAATTTATACTTCTGCGTCGGACCTACGCCGTAGCCTCTACACCGCAAGCTGTGCGTCGGTTTTAATTTATACTTCTGCGTCTTCGTCTGCGTCGACGTGCAGTACACATGCGGCCCGCTAGTCCGCAGTGTCCACGGGCATGTTGCTGGTGTAACCCGCAGTATCATGGACAAAGCCGAAGAAGAAGCGGCTCGTTGGAGAAGCCGTGACAGCGGCAATTAAATATCAAATCATTGCTTTAAATCTTTATTTAAAACTACAAAAAGGGGACAACAACGGAACAGGAGAAGATGGCATTCTTTCAGTCTCCACAAGGACGCGTACCACTGCAGATCAACATTGTTTGTCGCGGACAACTACTGATGTAATGCTATAGTATAATAAATGATAAGACACTTGTTCTTTGCTTTGTTTTATTTTAAATAAGAAGGTGTAATATTAAACTATATTACAGTGCTCATAAACGCACACAAAACTCAAGTGAGGAAGGGGTTGTAGCATATTTGCTTTATGAGATGAACATAATTAATCATAACGGGTTATCAATTATATATCCATCTTCAGGAATTAGCTGTAGTATTAATAGTACAATAAAATGATTAGTTCGTCCGCAGTACGGACCCTTCTATTGACTAAGGAAAATTATTCCTCTGGCCACGACAAATAATTTCCTTACTGAAGCATTGCTCCGAGCATTGTAGCAAGACCGGACGTTAAAGTGACTTAGTTCTGAGAGCAGCAGACACAGACAACCAAGTGTGAATACATATGGATGTTTATTAAACTACACTACAGGGGAACATGTAACATAGAACTAGACACAGACATACACACATTAAACATGGATGCTAACGCAAGGAAGGCACGGAGAGGGAGAGAGAGAGAGTATGGCAGGATTTTAACATCAGCTAACTACAACCTGTTATGAACCATTAGAAAATCACATCACCTTAATTAAAAGGGGTCGAAGCCTAGAAGCGCATCTAGATAGTTAACAAGCGGTTACTTGCATGGGTTTTGTGGGTGCTGAGTAAAGCATCCTGGTGCGTGTATAATGCGTAAATTCGTGGTGGATTCCTTTAGGAGTGAAAGTTTCGTCATTCCAGCCATGGGTTGATTAGTCCGACGTGAGGTAACAAAGTTACCTAACTTAAGACTGCCAGAAGATCGAACTCCCCCTGGAAGGGGAGCCGCGAGGTTTCCAAGGTGATAAGTGTGTCTCCAGTGCACCGAAGGTAAAAAGAGCTTCACCTTTTGGTGTGGGAGAAGTTTTTATCTGTTTTCCCTGTAACACCCATTTTGGTTAGTTTGACCAATAACAAGGCTCATAGTTTCAGCGGGAAAATGTTTTACTGATCTGGAGACTGGTGTAATTTTCCCCACAGTACAGTAAAACTAGTGTGATGCATTTCATGATCACATAGTGTACATCATTGTGTGAGGAATAAAGAGCAGATCATTTTGATATCAAGAAAGAGACGTCTACAAGGTATTAAACCAGAGATACATTCATACACCTGGATATGAGTGTTTAGAGCTTACTAATACGAATAACGAGTGGTAACTAGGCTAATATAATAAGGAAACATACAAACAACACATGCATATACCAGATACATGTATAACTGCTTAATCATGGCCTAAATAGAGAAAATGTCTTTAGGTGTGTGTGTGATGTGTATTTGAAATCGTGGAGACAGACAAGTAGTCTGGTCCCTGGCACGGGGGGTCACCCCCCCTTCTGTGGAATGTGTTTGAAGCTTGATAAGGACACTTAGTCGATCCTTTTGCATCCTTTTGATAGTGATAAAGACCATCTGCAATTTAGTACCCATATAAATGTAAACGCTGAGGCCAGGTCAGTAATTTATATGCAAAAGTCAAAAGGCTAAAAGGGTCTCTTAAGACATAAAGTCCCAACGACCATCAAGGATCATACGCAGATGTTACAGAATCCCCCCTTTTGGCTGAAAATGTTCACCTGGAGACATCTTCAGCCAACAGTGGATCGTGATGGTCAGATGGCAGGTGGGTCATGAAGGTCAGATCACAAATGACTGATGACAGGTGATTTCTGCTTTTCCTCAGCTTGGGTGTTAACCTTGAGCAGGTGCACAGCTGCACGCCCTCAGACCTTCAAACGGAACCACTGGAGAAGAGAGACCCAGGCGGAGACACTGCTGAACCTGACCAAGGTTAACACCCAAGCTGAGGAAAAGTAGAAATCACCTGTCATCAGTCATTTGTGATCCACCCGGCCATCTGACCTTTAAATGTCAGTTTTAATGAACAATATAGCCGTCATAAAATTATAAAGTATAAGAGACTTATGTAATAGGAAATAAAGACAAAAGCAAACAATTCAGTCACGTTAACAAAGTAATCGCTGTATTACGGTTAATAAATAAATAATTTATGAAACATAACTTTGTGCTCAGCCAAAATTATATGACCTGGAAGAAATAATAGATTCGTGAGACTAAAGATCGACTGTTAGATTTACCCAAAACGAATTTTACCTCATGTTTAACCACTACAGAGACATCAGAGCCAGCGGCAAATGTCAGAAGGACTAGCCGCTGTGAGGCTGCTCTCGGCGGATACATGAGCACTGAGCGCCCGGTGATAGCGTGGAGCTCACGTCTCCGAAATCGGCAAAACAAATTTTCAAATAGGCGCTATCTTTATAAATAAACCGCAGATTTGAGTTTTAAACAACTACATTCTCGCCTGAAATACTCTTAGAACGGCATTTCATGATATATTAACAGTAATATTTTGACAATTTTGCATTTTCCCCTCTGCCATTAACGCTCGCTGATTGGTGCGAAATGCATTCTGGGATACCTGGCTGCCTCAAGTTCGCACAAGTCACCTCTGGATGCATCCTTGATAAAGAAGGGCGGAAGAACACATCCGGGGATTTGAACTGTACTTGGCTCGATGTGAACTTTGAACTTTTTTCATAATGATAATAATAAGAGAGAGAGAGAGAGAGAGAGAGAGAGTGTGTGTGTGTGTGTGTGTGTGTATTGTGTATTTATCTAGTATAATATTTTTTTGTCAAAATTTAGATTTTTGTTCAAAATGTTTAAGTATTGTTTTTTTTGCATTATTATTACAGTTAAAATAATTCAGATTCATAAAAAAAAAATATGAAAAAAATCTATCTAAAATGACCAAACACAACAAGAGGGAAAAATCAACAGTAGAAATACAAGTAGAAATAATTCCTGTTCAATTTTGTTTTGAACAGGGAGCAAGGAAAATACGGAGAAATTTATAAGATTGAGACAGGAACATTCTGATCTCTTCACTGGAGCAAAAAATACAGCCTTATATGGTTGGAGGTAAGATCTTAGAATTAAAAAGTAGGCAGTCAGTCTTTTTTATTCTTTATCTGAAAGGATAGAATAAAAGTTCTGCCAAGAAGGACATGCTAGACCAGGTTAGACCAGTCCTGCAGAGTTTTGCTCCAACCCTCATACAAACTCACCTGCCTGTTGCTTTCCAGTAACGCTTAGAACCACGACTAGCTTGTTCAGGTGTTTGATTAGGGTTGGAGCTAAACTCTGCAGGACCAGCGTGTGCAACCCCTATGTTAGGCAGAAGAACAGTCTTATTTCTAAGGATGTGTAAGGATTTTTTACTCTAAATTGTCATGTTATTCTTATGTTATTTTTATGATTATAGATTTATTCTGGAGAAAATGGACCTGTCCAGTAAAATAACACCAGCACAAGCAAAGAAAAAGTGGGACAATTAAAAAAAAAAAAGTATAAGGTAAGCTAAGATGTAGGCCTTGTACAGTCCTATGTCTAAGTTGTCTCAACTCTATAATTCGAGATCAGATCGATTGCTGCTCTCTGAGATCGATTGCCTCTCTGAGATCGATTGCTTCAGTCTGTTGCACGCTGCTGAGAGGTTTGTGATTGTAGCTCCGTGTAGCTTCGCTTTTTATTGAATCTCTACCTTACTTTCACTCCTTTTTTTTCTAAAGTGATAACATATAATTTAATTCCCACCATATTTCAGGTGCTATCCTTCAAACTAATCTAACTAATTTGATCGTTCGCTTTTAAAACAGCTTGTTAGCCCGTTAGCTTGTCACTCGCGGTTCCATTTGCATTTCGCGCCTATTATTTATTTATTTTTAATTTTTCCTCGCTCCGTTTTTCACAAGCTCATCAAACAACAGTGGTAAGTGGTAAGTTAAGTTGGTGTCATTCATCAATCACGCTGAGTAATGGCTTCTTCTCCTGCTATTGTTGTTTGCACTGTCTGCCGCATGTATAGATTATCTGTCTCTGTCAGCAGCGAGGGATTCACATGTGATAAATGCAGGGAAATAGTTAGGCTGACAGAGAAGGTTTTAGAATTAGAGACACGCATCCAAACTTTAATTGAGGATAGTAAGAATGTGAGGGCTGTAGATACTGCTTTGGATGCGACTAGTTCAGGGAGTCCTGTACATTGTTCGGTTTCGGTTGAGCCTGTGCAGCAGGGCAGCTGGGTGACATTGAGGCGGCATAGTCGCGGGTCAAAACACCACTCTTCCGTTCCGATCAGAACATCAAACAGGTTCTCCCCACTCAGTGAAGCACCCACTGAGAAACCTGATGAAAGTGCTCTAGTTATTGGCGATTCTATTGTACGGAACGTGAAAATAGAGACACCAGCCACCATAGTCCATTGTTTACCAGGAGCCAGAGCGCCTGACATCTTGGCAAATTTAAAAGTGCTGGCTAATGCTAAACGTAAATTCAGTAAGATTGTTATCCACGTCGGTGCTAATGATGTTCGACTTCGCCAGTCGGAGATCACTAAAAATAATGTTAAAGAGGTGTGTGAACTTGCAAGTACGATGTCAGACACTGTAATATGCTCTGGTCCCCTCCCTGCTTACCGGGGTGATGAGATTCATAGCAGACTGTCGTCACTTAATGGCTGGATGTCTAAGTGGTGCCCGCAAAATAACATAGGCTTTATAGACAACTGGATGAGTTTTTGGGGCAGACCTGACCTGTTGAAAAGAGATGGTGTTCATCCCTCCTGGGGTGGTGCCGCTCTTCTCTCTAGAAATATGGCACATAGTCTTAGAGTTTGTACTTGACTAACTGGAGCCCAGGTCAGGAAGCAGACAGACTGGCTAAACCGATCGTCTGCTAGCCGCCTCACGTCACAGAAGTCAGTTAACTCTCAGCACATAGAAACTTTTTCACCTAGATATCACTCTATAGAGACTGTGTCTGTTCCCCGAACTAGAAAAAGAACTAGAAAATACAGAAAACATCCAAACCAATCTAATAGTAACAAATTAATTGATGTTCAACAAATAAAAAAACAATATAATACAGATAAAGACTTGATAAAGCTTGGCTTATTGAATATTAGATCCCTTTCTTCAAAAGCACTTTTTGTAAATGATATGTTCACTGACCATAAACTAGATGTGCTTTGTCTGACAGAAACCTGGCTAAAACAAGATGATTACATTACTTTAAACGAGTCTACACCCCAAGATTACTGTTACAAACATGAACCGCGTCCAAAAGGTAAAGGGGGAGGTGTTGCTACAATTTATAGAAATATTTTCAGTATCTCTCAAAGGTCGGGCTTCAAGTATAATTCGTTTGAAGTAATGGTGCTCCATATAACATTATCCAAAGAAACAAGCGTTAATGATAAATCCTCTGTGATGTTTGTACTGGATACTGTATACAGGCCACCAGGGCACCATACAGACTTTATTAAAGAATTTTCTGATTTTCTGTCGGAGTTAGTGCTGACTGCAGACTATGGACTCTCTCTTTACTAGCACTTTAGATGCGGTTGCTCCTTTACGCTTAAGGAAGATTAAGGATAAGAGTCCAACACCGTGGTATAATGAGCACACTCGCGCCCTACAGAGAGCAGCCCGGAAAATGGAGCGCAGCTGGAGGAAAACTAAATTAGAGGTATTTCGTTTAGCTTGGCGGGAAAGTACCCTATCCTACAGAAAAGCATTAAAAACTGCTAGATCTGATTACTTTTCGTCTCTTCTAGAAGTAAACAAACATAACCCTCGGTATTTATTCAATACAGTGACTAAATTAACGAAAAATAAAGCATCAACAGGTGTTGGCATTTCCCAAGAGCATAGCAGTAATGACTTTATGAACTATTTTACTTCCAAGATCGATACTATCAGAGATAAAATTGTATCCTTGCAGCCGTCAGCTACAGTATCGCATCAGATAGCACACTATAGATCCCCTGAGGAACAATTCCGTTCATTCTCTACTGTAGGAGAGGAAGAATTGTATAAACTTGTTAAATCATCTAAACCAACAACATGTATGTTAGACCCGATTCCATCGAAACTACTAAAAGAGCTGCTTCCAGAAGTCATAGATCCTCTTTTGGCTATTATTAATTCATCATTGTCATTAGGATATGTCCCCAAAACCTTCAAATTGGCTGTTATTAAGCCTCTCATTAAAAAACCACAACTTGACCCCAAAGACCTAGTTAATTATAGACCGATCTCAAATCTCCCTTTTCTGTCAAAGATACTAGAAAAGGTAGTATCCTCACAATTATATTCCTTCCTAGAGAAAAATGATATCTGTGAGGAATTCCAGTCAGGATTTAGATCATATCATAGTACTGAGACTGCTCTCATTAGAGTTACAAATGACCTGCTTCTATCATCTGATCGTGGTTGTATCTCTTTATTAGTTCTACTGGATCTTAGCGCTGCGTTGGACACTATCGACCACAACATTCTTTTAAATAGACTACAAAACTTTGTTGGCATTAGTGGAAGCGCCTTAGCTTGGTTCAAATCATACTTATCTGACCGCCATCAGTTCGTAGCAGTGAATGAAGAGGTATCATATCGATCACAAGTACAGTATGGAGTACCTCAAGGCTCAGTACTAGGGCCGTTACTTTTCACGATTTACATGTTACCCTTGGGAGATATTATCAGGAGACATGGTGTTAGCTTTCACTGTTATGCTGATGATACTCAGCTCTATATTTCTTCGCGGCCTGGTGAAACATACCAAATTGAGAAACTAACGGAATGCATAGTCGATATAAAAAACTGGATGACGAGTAATTTTTTACTGCTAAATTCTGAAAAAACAGAGGTGTTAGTTATCGGACCTAAAAACCCCACATGTAACAACCTAGAACATTATCTAACGCTTGATGGCTGCTCTGTAAATTCTTCTTCATCAGTCAGGAACCTAGGTGTGCTGTTCGATAGCAATCTTTCATTTGAAAGCCATGTTTCTAGCATCTGTAAAACTGCGTTTTTTCATCTCAAAAACATATCTAAATTACGACCTATGCTCTCAACGTCAAATGCAGAAATGTTAGTTCATGCGTTTATGACCTCAAGGCTAGACTACTGTAATGTTTTATTGGGTGGTTGTTCTGCACGCTTGATCAACAAACTACAGTTAGTCCTAAATGCAGCAGCTAGAGTCCTTACTAGAACCAGGAAATATGATCATATTAGCCCGGTCCTGTCAACACTGCACTGGCTCCCTATCAAACATCGGATAGATTTTAAAATCTTGTTAATTACTTATAAAGCCCTGAATGGTTTAGCTCCTCAGTACTTGAGCGAGCTCTTGTCGCATTATAGTCCTCCACGTCCGCTGCGTTCTCAAAACTCTGGCCGTTTGATAATACCTAGAATATCAAAATCGACTGCGGGCGGCAGATCCTTTTCCTATTTAGCACCCAAACTCTGGAACAATCTACCTAACACTGTTCGGGAGGCAGACACACTCTGTCAGTTTAAATCTAGATTAAAGACCCATCTCTTTACACTGGCGTATACGTAACACACTAATACGCTTCTATTATTCAAATCCGTTAAAGGATTGTTAGGCTGCATTAATTAGATCAACCGGAACCGGGAACACTTCCCACAACACACGGTGTACTCGTTACATCGTAAGTAGAATGGCATCTACGCTAATATTTGTCTGTTTCTTTCCTATGATCAGATGGTGGATCAGCACCAAGAGATGATGTCTGCAGCCCTGATCATCAGCGGAGACCAGGACACCCAGATGACCCCCGGAGACCTCGATTAAAATACATTAAAACTAAAAAATATAACTAAAAATATAATAAAATACCTAACTACATAATACTACTATCGTTAGAACCTGAAACTTTTGAACTGTGGGTTTCGTCTGGTCAGAGGAGAACTGGCCCCCCGACTGAGCCTGGTTTCTCCCAAGGTTTTTTTCTCCATTCTGTCACAGAGGGAGTTTTGGTTCCTTGCCGCTGTCGCCTCTGGCTTGCTCAGTTGGTGACACTTAATTTCTAGCGATTATCGCCGATTTGATTGCTCATATACTATTTAAACTAAACTGAACTAGACAATGACATCTCTGAATTCAATAATGAAATGCCTTTGACTGAAAATTGAATGTTTAATCTCATTATATATTACTGACACTCTGTCCTCCAATTTGATACTGTTAAGTGCTTTGACACAATCTGTATTGGTAAAAGCGCTATATAAATAAAGGTGACTTATGACTTATGACTTATAAAAAGAAACTTTTTAAATTTCAATTCATCATCAACACATCATGTTGATAATTGGCACAGTCAAACGATTCAGGAGCACCTTCTGATCAATAATCAAAAATTCTGATTAAAAATGTGCCTTCCCATTACGAGGTGATATTTAGCTCCTTAAAAGGGATTTACAGGGGCTTTTTTTTTTTTTTATACATTTTTAACGGCATTTGTCTAATTTTATTAAAAGTATGTCATCTTTTATGTCAAATTCAAAAAATATATATTTATAAGCTTTTTACACTTTCTAATTAAACAATAGAATAAGAAGAATAAGTTAACAATCATATGAAATTAGTATAAGCAAAATTAATTTGTACCACAGAGGCGCACAGAACACAAAAGTGGCTCGTAGGTGTATTTTCAGACATTTAATGAGGTTCAGAGGTGGCATGAGTGTAATTTAATGTATAAATTCATGTTGAGATTAATTTTTCAAATCTAAATTTTTAAATATAGAAGTATTAAATGATTTAAATAAATTATACTTTGTGAATATACAGGTGCTGGTCATATAATTAGAATGTCATCAAAAAGTTGATTTATTTCACTAATTCCATTCAAAAAGTGAAACTTGTATATTATGTTCATTCATAACACACAGACTGATATATTTCAAATGTTTATTTCTTTTAATTTTGAGCTTACAGCTCATGAAAGTCAAAAATCAGTATCTCAAAATATTAGAATATTTACATTTGAATTTCAATAAATGACCATCCCTACAGTACAAATTCTGGGTATCTCTTGTTCTTTGAAACCATAATAATGGAGAAGACTGCTGACCTGACAATGATCCAGAAGATGAACATTGACGCCCTCCACAAAGAGGGTAAGTCACAGAGGGTCATTACTGAAAGGTGTGGCTGTTTACAGAGTGCTGTATCAAAGCATATTAAATGCAAAGTTGACTGGATGGAATAATTTGGGTAGGAAAAGGTGCACAAGCAACAGGGATGACCGCAAGCTTGAGAATACAGTCAAGCAAAGCTCATTCAAACACTTGTGAGAGCTTCACAAAGAGTGAACTGAAGCTGGAGTCAGTGCATCAAGAGTCACCACGCTCAGACGTCTTCTGGAAATGGGCTACCAAGCCACTTCTGAACCAGAGACAACGTCAGAAGCGTCTTACCTGGGCTGTGGAGAAAAAGAACTGGACTGTTGCTCAGTGGTCCAAAGTCCTCTTTTCAGATGAAAGTAAATTTTGCATTTCATTTGGAAATCAAGGTCCCAGAGTCTGAAGGAAGAGTGGAGAGGCACAGAATCCAAGTTGCTTGAAGTCCAGTGTTATGTTTCCACAGTCAGTGATGATTTGGGCTGCCATGTCATCTGCTGGTGTTGGTCCACTGTGTTTTCTGAAGTCCACAGTCAACGCAGCCATCTACCAGGAAATTTTAGAGCACTTCATGCTTCCTTCTGCTGACAAGCTTTATGGAGATGCTGATTTCATTTTCCAGCAGAAGTTGGCACCTGCCCACACTGCCAAAGCAACCAGTATCTGGTTTAAGGACCATGGTATCGCTGTTCTTAATTGGCCAGCAAACTCGCCTGACCTTAACCCCATAGAAAATCTATGGGGTATTGTGAAGAGGAAGATGCGATATGCCAGACCCAACAATGCAGAAGAGCTGAAGGCCACTATCAGAGCTACCTGGGCTCTCATAACACCTGAGCAGTGCCACAGACTGATCGACTCCATGCCACGCCGCATTGCTGCAGTAATTCAGGCAAAAGGAGCCCCAACTAAGTATTGAGTGCTGTACATACTCATACTTTTCATGTTCATACTTTTCAGTTGGCCAAGATTTCTAAAAGTACTTTCTTTGTATTGGTCTTAAGTAATATTCTAATTTTCTGAGATACTGAATTTGGTATTTTCCTTAGTTGTCAGTTATAATCATCAAAATTAAAAGAAATAAACATTTGAAATATATCAGTCTGTGTGTAATGAATGGATATAATATACAAGTTTCACTTTTTGAATGGAATTAGTGAAATAAATCAACTTTTTGATGATATTCTAATTATATGACCAGCACCTGTATAATTATATTTTAAAAATTAAACAAACTGCCAGCAGGTGGCGGCAATTCACTGATTTTATCTTGGAAATATTTATTCCTTTGAACAGCTGATTCATTCAGGAATGAAACAAGTGACTGTCTTTATGAATGGTTAATTGAATCATTGACTCACTAGACTCATTTAAAAATGCACATTCATTCATAAACGAAACACTACTGTTTGAATGGAGATGCACAGCAGATCAGCTGTGACTTTGTTTGAAACTATTTTTGTTGTAGTCACATAAGTTCATTAAATTCTTGTTTATAGAACTGTTGTATTAAATCAATATCACATTTGCAAACCCACTTAATCATTAAAAGTGAAGCTCCTTAATTCATCTTGATCTCACAAATGCAACTGAAATGGTTGCACTGTAGAACCCTGTATTGACAACTTTACAGACTTAAGATCTTTAATGCTGTTGGATTACAAATTTATAAAATGTTAAATCTAGGTTCCAATGTAATAGTGTACAAACTGAAGAAGTTATATACATTGCATTTAGAATTTATGGTGAAGATGGTTACATCAGATGAACGATTCTGTTGAATAAAGTTTGTAGCAAGAGTTTCCTGCCAGTTCTTGTTCTCGTATTGTAAATCAAATGAGCCAGATGACGGAGACACTCACCTTCTGTTTGTAATGGCTCTTGGGGCCCCTGCCTCAATCTTTGGGCAGTTACGCTGATTGGATTAGGAGTGGTTAAATGGGCAGGTTGTTATACCTGAATACTTCATTTGCATGCTTTGTTTAAGGTCGTCACCCAGGTGCTTTGTTTCCATTCCTAAGCACTGCCCCCTAAATGTATATAAACTACAATGAGGTGAGGGCCTGAACAACAGAAAGCCAACTGCTGAAACCTGGCCGTGGTTTGTTCTGATGGATGAGATGTTGGGTCATCGGCCTTCCATTTCCCCCCCTGTTCTCATAACTTCCCTGCCTGATGATGAACCACGGCCAGGTTGCAGTTCTGTTGAGCCTACCCAGGAAGCAGAACCGTAGGAGAGGGCAGGGACAGAGCAGTCACGGCCAAGAAAGAGAAAAAATAAAATAGATCCTCTTCTTAGGATGATAGGATGATTTATGTAGTCGTGGTCTTGGTTGACATCCTGTAAGGCAGACACTTGGTTGCACAATCTCAAACGCCATGCTGCACCAGATACTGCCTCCCCTTGATTGCATGCCTCCACATCATCTTCCTCTTCTTCTTGGCTGTCGTCTGGTAGTATAATGTCGCCAACACCAAGGCAGATGTTGTGCAGCATGGTGCATGCCGCTATTACCTGTATACACACAAATATGAAAACATTTTGTCACCCTAAATTTTATTTTATCTGACAATTGTAAGTGTTTTAAGTAAAGGTCAAATATAGGGAAAAATAATGCAACCTTTGGTGCAAATGTTGGATGCACTTCAAGTGCCTGAAGAAAGATGGCTCTAAATCGTGTCTTCATCATTCCAAAAGCACGTTCAATAATTGAACGCCCTTTGGAAAGATGTGCATTGAAGTGCTGAGTAGATGGTGAGGCTGGATTCTTGAATGGTGTCATGATTGCGTTTGGCTTCTCTGTGCAGGGGTACCCACCATTGCCGAGGAGGAAAAAGTCCTGAGGTGGATACTTTGCCTGTTTGTAAATGGGGCTGTTCTTAAGCACCTGTGAGTCGTGGACACTTCCTGGGTACCCTACAAAAATGCCCCTCGATGGTCGCATATCCTTTGAAGCAGGATGGAGGCAAACAGCTTTCTGTTTTTGTAACACTGTCCATCAGGGCCAGCTGGTGGTTTTATTCTCACATGGCATCCATCAATTGCTCCAACAGCTTTACCAAATGCCTGGTGATTGGTGAGAGAAGCAAAGCCAGCACCAACCTGGAGCAGGTGTTCATCTGACTTTGGTAGGGCCACAACCTTTGGCAAAATTGCCATGACTTCATCAGCCACTCGATGTATAATTCTGTGAATGGTTGGCCGTGGCATCCCAAAAGCCTGCGACACAACCCTGTAAGATGCACCACAGGCCAACCAATACAAAAAAAACCAAGGTCTGGAGTGTTGTACCCCAGCCATGTCTCCGTTGCTGATGAAGCAGCTCCAAAAGTTTATTGAGGCTCTCTCTTGTCAGACGAAAGTCTGCTTTTGTATCCCCTCCATCAAAAAACTTCTCAAGAACAGGGACATGGGGATTGAGCCTGCAATACTTGATGTCTGTCTGTATGAAACAAAATAATAAAAAATTATATGTACAACTACATACTATTGTTTTTAATCATGTATAATATAGTTTTTTCAGTTCATTCTTGATGTTCAATATTGTTTTTAATCATGTATATATAACATATCTACAGCATTAAATTAGGTTAATTGAAATTATTTTAAGATTATTGTTATCTTAAAAATTATCTTAAAATTGAGAACACTGGGTTAAATTATGATAAATTATGCAATTCATAGCACTTTTAAAGATGGTGAGATCACAATAATAATAATAACAATAATAACATTGTATATAAAGTATAGTAATGTGTAGTAAGATAAATGTAGTTACATAATTATTGCTTCAATGCCCTACAACAAAAGGCTTTATATATATATATATATATATATATATATATATATATATATATATATATATATATACTTTCTATATATATATTATATTAAAGGAACTATGCTTACCTCAAATCTCCGCCGGTAAAAACGGATAAACTTTGTTCTTAATGTCCTCCTCCTTTTTTTCTCTAACAGATGTCTGTTGTATGTACGCTGTAGCTCCTCAAATATTGAATAAAATAAAACAAGGGAAAACATTTTCTTTACAAATTACTTTCCATATCTAGAAATATTTTCCCTAATTAATTTTTCCTTAACAAGTGTGAGAGTGCAAGGGAGCTATGTGTTGCCATAGCAACATAATACTTCCGTGATACTTCGTTTTGAGAACGCAGCGGACATGGAGGAGTATAATGTGATAAGAGCTCGCTCAAGTACTGAGGAGCTACGCCATTCAGGACTTTATAAGTAATTAACAAGATTTTAAAATCTATGTTTGATAGGGAGCCAGTGCAGTGTTGACAGAAATTGGCTAATATGTTCATACTTCCTGGTTCTAGTAAGGACTCTAGCTGCTGCATTTTGGACCAACTGTAGTTTGTTGATCAAGCGTGCAGAACAACCACCCAATAAAGCATTACAGTAGTCTAACCTTGAGGTCATAAACGCATAAATTAGTATTTCTGCATTTGACGATGAGAGCATAGGTCACAATTTAGATATGTTTTTGAGATGGAAAAACACAGTTTTACAGATGCTAGAAACATGGCTTTCAAATGAAAGATTGCTATCAAACAGCACACCTAGGTTCCTAATTGATGAAGAAGAATTGACAGAGCAACCGTCAAGTGTTAGATAGTGTTCTAGGTTATTACATGTGGGGCTTTTAGGTCCGATAATTAACACGTTTTTACAGAGTTTAGCAGTAAGCAATTACTCGTCATCCAGTTATTTATATCGACTATGCATTCTGTTAGTTTCTCAATTTGGTATTCTGTAGAGCAGAAGACGAAACCCGACAATGCAATGATCCCTTAAACCACAGAGCAATTAATTTATGTACAATGCCCAAGCAAACTAAATGCTAAATGTCCAAAGGAAAACTGGAAACCATGCCAATACCTAGGACCTGGAGAGGTGATTTAGAGTGATGGTGGTCTTCATCAGACATTTGATCAAACTGAATATCTGTCCTTGGGCTGGAATCCATGTCAGGAAACACAACTTTGCCATCAAGATAAATGGCGTACTGTGTGCAACGCTCACAAGAACTGTAGCCACCATGACCTTAGATACATTTTAAAAAAGCTCTTGCAGGAGTGTCACAGATAAAAGCATCTGGCAGTTGTTAAACCAATCAATGCGTTCCATTTCTTTTACATCCTCAGATAACAAGTTTTGCACAAGTTCGTTTGCAAAGTCATTAGTCATTAATAAAGTCATTAAGAGCTCTTTTATACTCCTTCAAATGCTCTTTCACAGTTCCAATGTTTTCATTTGCATCCATCAAAACTCTTATATCATTCATTCTACGAGTGCATGAACCAAGCTTCCCTCTGCATGAAGCACCTGTTTTCAAATTTTGATCACCCATACTGGCATCCTCAGACCCATCAGCCATTTTAAGACAGTAATCTTTATTCCTGCCAGTTCATTCCCTCAATTTCATTTCATTTTCATTTGCTCAGACATTTCATACCTTACACATAGCGAGCCAATACTGAACTTTCCCAAGCGCTGAAGTGAAATAAATTCGCCAACTGGCTCATTACTCACGGAGCAGCGATTTCTAATGCCGTCCAGGATTGCGCTATATCCGCCTCTCCGTGTCCAACGTAATATCAATTAATGCAGTATATTGAATACAATCCAGGAAGTTTTGAGACTAATGTAATGACCTTCCAACTGCGGAGAATTACAGTCGACGCGTGTTCCGCTCATTTTATAATTTATTGGACACACAATCACACAACATCGAAAAAGAAAGCAGAGATCAACACAGCTCCCAACATGGTCTCAAAACTGTGTCCCTTTCCCCATAGGCCACCCCCTACCTCATCACTACCTGACTAAATCACAGATGTCCCAGGTATCTTATTAGGGGAAAATAATAAACATTATTCAATATACAATGCATATAAGTGCATAAACAAATAACATACAGGCTCGTACACCTGTAATTATGAGTTTTTAATAATTTGTGCCATTGTATTAAGTTAACAATACTTATAAAAGTTAAGTTACATAAATTCAAAACGTTTTAGTATTACTCAACTCAATATTACTTAGTAGAAATTAACTCAAACACTTACAATACTCAAAATCATGTGGCTCAAAAATTGAAAACTTTGTTGCAACTGATTGCCTCCAACACACTGAATACAACTAACTCAAATAACTTGAGTAATGACTTTTATTAAACAGATTTTTATTTTTTGATAGATAAGACCCTTATTCGTCAGCTGGGATCATGTAGAGCCCTTTGAAGCTGCACTGAAATTGCCATTTGAACAGTGGCGTAGTTCCCTCCCTCACCCGTCTCTACATGTAACTGACAGCATTCTGAATGACTGCTTATGTGATATCAACATGCCAATTTATTATAAGTAACACAAGACAGCCAATGAAATTTACAGCTGGGGAGACTAGACTGATTTTCTACTGTGTTAATCATAAGAGCTACATTTTCCTGAATATGGTTCCCGGTGCACAGGTTTTTATCAGCTGGCCATTTTCAATGCACATTTAAGAGTGCTTGTTTTTAAATTCCCAAGCCTGACCTTCAGTCCACAAGGCTGGTCAGGAGTTCTCATCTCTCTCATCATCTGAAACAAGTAGATATAAACATTGTATTCAGTTTAACTGCTGTACACAGACACACACATATCTGCCTTCTCTCATCCCTTCTCCTGCATTCATTGATCCGCACACTAATGTTACTGAAGTTATTAGCTAGTTATGTTGATCAGATCACAGACACAGAACAAAAACACCCAGACTCTGTTTTAATCATTCTCAGGGACTTAAAGCAAATCTCTCCCGCGAACTGCCAAAATACAGACAGCACATCACATGCCCCACCAGAGACAATAATATTTTGGATCACTGTTACACAGCAATAAAAGATGCATATCACTCTGTCCCAAGGGCAGCTTTAGGACTCTCTGATCACTGTTTGGTTCATCTGATACCATCCTACAGGCAGAAACTGAAATCAGCTAAACCTGTACTAAGAACTGTTAAAAGATGGACTAATGGAACAGCCTGTTTCGACCTCACTGATTGGACTGTTTTCGAAGCTGCTGCAAACGATCTGGATGAGCTCACAGAGACTGTAACATCTTATATCAGTTTCTGTGAGGATATGTGCATTCCTACCAAGACTCATCTAACTTACAACAATGACAAATCATGGTTCACTGCAAACATCTCCGTCAGGTCAAAGAAGATGCTTACAGAAAGGGGGACAAAGTCTTGTATAAACAGGCCAAATACACACTGGAAAAGGAGATCAGAGTGGCAAAGAGGAATTATTCTGGCAAGCTAAGGCACCTGCCCACACTGCCAAAGGTACCAAAAGCTGGTTCAATGACCATGGTGTTACTGTGCTTGATTGGCCAGCAAACTCGCCTGACCTGAACCCCATAAAGAATCTATGGGGTATTGTCAAGAGGAAGATGAGAGACACCAGATCCAACAATGCAGATGACCTGAAGACCACTGTCAAAGAAACCCGGGCTTCCATACCACCTCAGCAGTCCCACAAACTGATCACCTCCATGCCACGCCGAATTAAGGCAGTATTTAAAGTAATTAAAGGAGCCCCTACCAAATATTGAGTACATATACAGTAAATGAACATACTTTCACTTTCCAGAAGGACAACAATTCACTAAAACGTTTTTTTTTTTTAGTATTCTAACTTGTTGAGATGTGGGTTTTTGTTAAATGTGAGCCAAAATCATCCCAATTAAAAGAACCAAAGACTTCAACTACTTCAGTCTGTGTGCATTTAATTTATTTAATGCACGAGTTTCACAATTTGAGTTGAATTACTGAAATAAATTAACTTTCTCATGACATTCTAATTTATTGAGATGCACCTGTACACCAACAACTGCACATCTAAAGACCCCTCTGTCAAGCTCCTGAAGTTTGCAGACGACACCACACTGATTGGCCTCATTCAGGATGGTGATGAGTCTGCTTACAGACAGGTTAAAGAGCTGGCTGTCTGTTGAAGTCTTAACAACCTGGAGCTTAACACGCTCAAAACTGTGGAGATGATCGTGGACTTCAGGAGAAACCCCCCTGCTCTCCCCCACTCACCATCATGAACAGCACTGTTCACTGCCCCCTCCTGCAACCTGCGTGTTCCGCTGCCGCCCGCAATGTTTGTGTCCACGTCCGCCTGCTCCCGCAGACTTTCTCTCAGAGCTTGTGAAAAATGTACACAAATACTCAAACTAAATAAGTTAACATCCAGAATAACAGGCTTTAAACATTATTGCGTTTAAATAAGATGAAGTAATGCTAAACCAAAACACCACACGTGACAAAAACATTGGGTATTTTTTATTACCGTTATAAAATATTAACCGTTAAAACAAAACTAGCGGCGCCTCAGTTTTAAAACGTATAGGCTACTGCATGATACACACGTACCAAACGATTAACTAAACAAACAATTTAACTCTTAACAGACAGTTTACCTGTAAGTAGGCTAAATAAGCCAAATATGAAATAACTTTAACTTATTACATAAATGAACACATAGAACTTAGAAAATAGGCTAGATATAATTTAAATTAAAAACAAAACGAAATAAATAAAATGCCTCAAAAAATCTCACAGATTACACATTCAAAATAGCTTGCTTAACAGGCTATTGCAAAAAAAGGGAAATAGCCTAAATAATAGGCCTACTAATAAAAAAAATAAAGTAGGCTATACTTAACAAACAAATGTGATCACTGGGCCTTACATTGCTTACTCCATATTACTATGAAGGAAAAGTATATTGCTGACTGACTGCGGTCTCAGACTTGTGCGTCTTTCTTCCAAGATCTGCCCACAAACACTGAATGCCCTATCTGACGGCGCACTAGATGCGGGAATGCTCAGAATAAAACGTGCAAATTTTGAGAGGACAGGAAAGCGCTCTTTGTTGAACTTCCACCGCTGAAGCACATTCTCTGGATCTGGTTTGTCCGCGAGTTGGCTGCCAAGATATTCTGCTACTTCAGCGCACTGGCCGACTCCTGGACACCCCACTGGCCAGTATAAATTTTAGTAGCATCAGTTATGCATTTCGTCCCTAATGCACAGCCAGGCAGGCAAGCCGCTCTAGACCTCCGATCGCACACAGTAGCCAGCCCGCAGATTAGACTTTTAGTTATTGAAATGTGTTCTCAGGGCAGCATTGCATCTTATTGGTTCTCTCAGTCGTCCAATCAGCGACAGCAGGAGGCGGGACATGGATTATTTGAATTGTTTTTCTCAGGACGCGGGAGACATCCTGGAGAGTGGAGACATCGTGCTAAGGATATCGTTGCAGTTAAGGTAATGTTATGTTTTATGTTGAACTATATTAGATTATTACATTAACATGTCAAGATAATGAAGTATATATAACAAGTAAAGCTTGTTTTTCTATCAAGCTGTTATTTAACTAGCTAGCTAACTGATGTAAGTAAGCTAACTCGCAACATTAGCTAGCTAGCTCTAAGAAAGGATAATAGCTAATGTTAGCTTATATTCTATTATAACTTTTACTGGCTATAATAGCAAGTTACGCTGCTGTCATTGCACACTTTTGCTGTGGTAGTGTTTCTGCTTCCAGGGCATTTTGTCATAGCTACATACAACAAAATGCTTAGCTGCTCTTTAGTGCATTTTTGATGCATATATTCTAATACTGGTCTTAGAGCACCGTGTCGTATTTTAGCGCAACATTCATTTGCTGCTCTAAGGACATTTTTGCAGCATAAATTCTAATACTGCCCTCAGGGCACCTTACCGTATCTCCATGCAACATTCTAATACTGCTCTTAGGGCACCTTACCGTATCTCCATGCAGCATTCTAATACTGCTCTTAGGGCACCTTGCCGTATCTCCATGCAACATTCTAATACTGCCCTCAGGGCACCTTACCGTATCTCCAAGCAACATTTATTTGCTGCTCTTAGAGCATTTTGTTGCAGATATTCTAATGCTGCTCTGAGGGTACCTTATGACATTAGATCTACAATTGGCTGCTCTAAGGGTATTTTTGCACCATAAGTTCTAATACTGCCTTCAGGGCACCTTACCGTATCTCCATGCAACATTCTAATACTGCTCTCAGGGCACCTTACCGTATCTCCATGCAACATTCTAATACTGCTCTCAGGGCACCTTACTGTATCTCCATGCAACATTCTAATACTGCCCTCAGGGCACCTTACCGTATCTCCATGCAACATTTATTTGCTGCTCTTAGAGCATTTTGTTGCAGATATTCTAATGCTGCTCTGAGGGTACCTTATGACATTAGATCTACAATTGGCTGCTCTAAGGGTATTTTTGCACCATAAGTTCTAATACTGCCTTCAGGGCACCTTGCCGTATCTCCAAGCAACATTTATTTGCTGCTCTTAGAGCATTTTGTTGCAGATATTCTAATGCTGCTCTGAGGGTACCTTATGACATTAGATCTACAATTGGCTGCTCTAAGGGTATTTTTGCACCATAAGTTCTAATACTGCCTTCAGGGCACCTTGCCGTATCTCCATGCAACATTCTAATACTGCCCTCAGGGCACCTTACCGTATCTCCATGCAACATTCTAATACTGCTCTCAGGGCACCTTACCGTATCTCCATGCAACATTCATTTGCTGCTCTCAGGGCACCTTACTGTATCTCCATGCAACATTCTAATACTGCCCTCAGGGCACCTTACCGTATCTCCATGCAACATTTATTTGCTGCTCTTAGAGCATTTTGTTGCAGATATTCTAATGCTGCTCTGAGGGTACCTTATGACATTAGATCTACAATTGGCTGCTCTAAGGGTATTTTTGCACCATAAGTTCTAATACTGCCTTCAGGGCACCTTACCGTATCTCCATGCAACATTCTAATACTGCTCTCAGGGCACCTTACCGTATCTCCATGCAACATTCTAATACTGCTCTCAGGGCACCTTACTGTATCTCCATGCAACATTCTAATACTGCCCTCAGGGCACCTTACCGTATCTCCATGCAACATTTATTTGCTGCTCTTAGAGCATTTTGTTGCAGATATTCTAATGCTGCTCTGAGGGTACCTTATGACATTAGATCTACAATTGGCTGCTCTAAGGGTATTTTTGCACCATAAGTTCTAATACTGCCTTCAGGGCACCTTGCCGTATCTCCATGCAACATTCTAATACTGCCCTCAGGGCACCTTACCGTATCTCCATGCAACATTCTAATACTGCTCTTAGGGCACCTTACCGTATCTCCATGCAGCATTCTAATACTGCTCTTAGGGCACCTTACCGTATCTCCATGCAACATTCTAATACTGCCCTCAGGGCACCTTACCGTATCTCCAAGCAACATTTATTTGCTGCTCTTAGAGCATTTTGTTGCAGATTTTCTAATGCTGCTCTGAGGGTACCTTATGACATTAGATCTACAATTGGCTGCTCTAAGGGTATTTTTGCACCATAAGTTCTAATACTGCCTTCAGGGCACCTTGCCGTATCTCCATGCAACATTCTAATACTGCCCTCAGGGCACCTTACCGTATCTCCATGCAACATTCTAATACTGCTCTCAGGGCACCTTACCGTATCTCCATGCAACATTCATTTGCTGCCCTCAGGGCACCTTACCGTATCTCCATGCAACATTTATTTGCTGCTCTTAGAGCATTTTGTTGCAGATATTCTAATGCTGCTCTGAGGGTACCTTATGACATTAGATCAACAATTGGCTGCTCTAAGGGTATTTTTGCACCATAAGTTCTAATACTGCCTTCAGGGCACCTTGCCGTATCTCCATGCAACATTCTAATACTGCCCTCAGGGCACCTTACCGTATCTCCATGCAACATTCATTTGCTGCTCTCAGGGCACCTTACCGTATCTCCATGCAGCATTCTAATACTGCTCTTAGGGCACCTTACCGTATCTCCATGCAACATTCTAATACTGCCCTCAGGGCACCTTACCGTATCTCCAAGCAACATTTATTTGCTGCTCTTAGAGCATTTTGTTGCAGATTTTCTAATGCTGCTCTGAGGGTACCTTATGACATTAGATCTACAATTGGCTGCTCTAAGGGTATTTTTGCACCATAAGTTCTAATACTGCCTTCAGGGCACCTTACCGTATCTCCATGCAACATTCTAATACTGCTCTCAGGGCACCTTACCGTATCTCCATGCAACATTCATTTGCTGCTCTCAGGGCACCTTACTGTATCTCCATGCAACATTCTAATACTGCCCTCAGGGCACCTTACCGTATCTCCATGCAACATTCTAATACTGCTCTCAGGGCACCTTACCGTATCTCCATGCAACATTCTAATACTGCCCTCAGGGCACCTTACCGTATCTCCAAGCAACATTTATTTGCTGCTCTTAGAGCATTTTGTTGCAGATTTTCTAATGCTGCTCTGAGGGTACCTTATGACATTAGATCTACAATTGGCTGCTCTAAGGGTATTTTTGCACCATAAGTTCTAATACTGCCTTCAGGGCACCTTACCGTATCTCCATGCAACATTCTAATACTGCTCTCAGGGCACCTTACCGTATCGCCATGCAACATTGATTTGCTGCTCTTAGCGCATTTTTGTTGCAGATATTCTAATGCTGCTATGACATTAGATCTACAATTGGCTGCTCTAAGGACATTTTTCTGCATCCTTATTCACTCACATTCTAATACATAGAAAAATAAAATTAGTTTTATTTTTTAGTAAAATTTGTTGTACTTCATATGCTACTTTCTCTGTAGTACTGAAATTTGCAAACATACAACTAGTTTTCTTCTAATCCGGTAACATTCAGGTATGCTGTGTCTATTTCTGAAATGTTTCATAAAATTATTGTTTTCTTAAAGCTGTATTGTTTATATCAACTGCAGATTATGGAGCAGCTATGGATCGAGGGCATCCGAAGGAAACTGAGAATAGAAAAAGATTCCCGTGTTTCCACGGATATCAAAATTGTTCATGGGGACAAGAAAACAGAGTTTATGGAGAACTATGTAGAAGAACTACAGAAGAAAACACAGACTTTTTTCTTGGCGGCAAAACAGAACAGCAAAAATTATTATTTCCATGCCTGTGAAAGAGGCAACAAACCAACAGGAAAAAGCATGGGCAAGGCATGTGAAACGAGGGCCAATTCCTGTGAAGCCTATGTGTCGTTTAAATTTATAGAGGAGACAGGTTTCACAGCAGTAGTAGTTCGGCAGCAATTAACACACACGGGACATGATTTGTCAAACCCTGAAGAGAGGAAGAAAAATGCAATTAATCCAGAATTGTTAGGATTTGTCGAGATATGGCTCACGCAAGGTCTATCCATATCACAGATTGTCATAAAAAGTTGTGATTGGGCATGTAGTCGGGGTTACACCGATAAGCATGACAGGCGTTTTTTCCTAACTCCAGAAGATGTAAGGTTGGTAAAACGCCACCTCCGTATCTTCACTTTGCCGGACATTGATGATGCTGTGAGTGTGGAAAAGTTGGTGACAGGTGAACTGAAAGAAAATATTTGCTTTTTTCAACCTTTGACAAAAGACCAGCCACTGGTTATTGTTGTCCAGACACCACAACAGAAGGCTCTACTGAAAGAAAACCCCCATCCCATGGTTTTTATGGACGCCTCCTACAAAGGTTTGACATCATATGGGTATGCCCTGTATGCCCTTGTACTTGTCAATCAAACTGGAAGAGGAGTCCCATTTGCATACCTAATAATGAGCCAGGAATCCTCAGCAATAGTTGAGCTTTGCTTGAACATGCTTTGTTCAAGCAATCCAAACTTTTACCCAAGGTGAGAACAGTTCTTTTAAAAAGCCCAATACCCATACAAGCACAAAGGAGTTGTAATACTGAGAGATAATTGAATACCTTTTGTAACTTAAACAATGGTAAATTTACTACATTTGCCTAGATGAAATTGTGATACTCCAGTATTCTACAATATTATTAGCTGGAGTCTGGTCTTATTTTTCCTAGGTCAGTTATGATCGACAGAGACTTGAAAGAGCTCAATGCCATAAGAGAAGTTTTCCCCAAAACCAAAGTTCTCCTCTGTTGGTTTCATGTTCTCCAGGTACTGATTGCATTTAAGAAATGCACAAGTAGGTACTTTGAACATTCTGTTTGGTTGTAAATAAATTGATTTACAATTTTGATATCATATGCCTACTGTAGCTTCTAAAAAACAATGTGGCCTCATTTACAGTGCCATATATTGTGTATTAAAGGCTGTACATCGCTGGGTTACATCAAGAGATGGTGGGAACCTGTCACCTGACAAAAGACACGTCGTCATTCATGCCATGACCAGAATGAAAGCTTGCATAACGGTAACTACGATAGATATCTAAAATTGTATGTGTCTCGATATCTGCTATTACCCTCGTTTCGTCTGTGTTGGGTACTCTAAACTGGCAACCATAATATATGTATGGTATGATTTCAGGAGGAAGATTTTGTGACAGTGTCCACTAGCGTGTGCAATGACCTTGATGCCCAGCTTGGCAGCAATCGAGTGACAACATACCTGAAGGTGCACTGGCTTCCACATGCAGCACTATGGGCCAATTTTGGACGACTGTTTGAGCACAACAGCAGTGACACCAACAATAAGGCAGAGAGGTAGTCAAAGATTAATAATCATGTTTTTTCAAACATTACAATGCATGATATAAAACAAAAAAGTAACTCATGATCGGGAACATTTGGTTCCCTAGACGGCACATTTCTCTTCTAATCTGCCACTGAAAAATTTTTCTGGTCACATTTGGAACCGTTTTTTTGTATTTTCAAATTAAGTTATCATTTCCAAAGTTTACAATATCACAATCCTATCTCCCCAACACTGAGTGAGTATTGTTTTCTCAATCTATGATTTACTCATAACAGTATATTATTTTCCCCTTTTAGGTTTTTTCTGGCACTTAAATATCAGTTCCTAAGGGGAGAGGCAAACAGAAGAGTTGATCAACTTCTTCACTTGCTATGTGGTGATATTCAAAAATATTATTGGTAAGGCCAGTATAACGTAGTGATGTTTATTACATTAATTTTGGTCACAACGCCTATTAGGATATTAATTCTGTAATGCCATTTGAGTAAGTGTTAAGTAAGTTTGGTAATGTTATTTTTCAGATACTTGAAACGACTAATTCTATGCTCACAATACGGTCCTCTGTTACATGTCCTGCATGAATGGAATTAAATGAGAATTGAATTAATTAAAAATGATCAATTTCTGTGATTTTAAAAAGGTCAATACTATATTTCATTTTATACACAATAATGCTTGTTATCCTCAGACTAAATGCTCTTTTGTTAATGTAGCTACCTGGACGACTTGGCAGATGCAGGAAGACTGAGGGTCTCCTCGTCAGCATCAACATCTACAGCAGCCAAGAGCACAGTGGGACAGCAGATCCTGATAAATGAGCAAGGAAAGTGCTCCGTGCAAACACGGGCAGGCCCCAACTCAGATTCAACTTTGAACACTGTGGATCTAGTCAAGATGCAGTGTGACTGTGGATTGTATGATAAGGGAAATGTATGCACACATATTGTATCAGCATACACTGAAGCACAGAAATGTATTGATATTGCACAGCTACGTGCTGACATGGCTAGAGATATTGTTGCCAAAAAACAGTACCACGTTGATGGTGATTTCATCACTGTTCACCCCACTGATGTAAGTGCCACATTTGTATTTACTGGTGACCCTGCCTTTTGTACCTGTGCTGTCAACAGTTACGGTCAAAAGTGTGTGTGCTTACATGTTGCTGACTGCCTGCAAACCACCAACAATTCACATTCGACATGTCCCACTGCTGGAAGCGAAAATCTGTTTGTGCCAACAAATGTCAATGCACAAGTTCAACTTCAGTCTATGTTGACAGATTTACTGGAGTGGAGCAAATCAGAAAATTACATGTATAGTAGTGACCTGTACACTACAGTGAAGAGGGCACACACAGTAGCCTTCAATCGTTTTGGCATTGTGTCAAGAAAACGAAAAATACATGCACTTCATGCTTATCGCCAGCGGATAGAGCAAGCCAAACGAGAGCTTTACAAAAAGCGCAAAACAAGAAGATACAAGCGCTAAATAATAATAATAAACAGATTTAACCAAAAATATTGTTTAATTGCATTTTTTGCAGTGATTTAACAGTGAATAATTTGCAGCACATAGTGTAATTGTGTCAGAAATAGTGTCAAAATTCAATTTTCTAGAGCCCTTGCTTTTGCAACAAGGCACTCTCTGATGATCTGAAACACAACCTGGCATACTTGGGGTCCAAGTGTGTGTGTGTGACCTTTGAATACATGTCCATGTTGTCGCCCAACACTTGTTCGATTATGTCGAGTTCAGCTCTGTAAACAAACAAAAGAAATCTCTGAGACAAGTTACATTATATACAGTCATGGGCGTAAATCTGATCTAACAGTAGGGGGGGGACAATAAACAAAATGTCTGAAGAGCAATTTTTGAAGGGGACACAAATAATACAGCCACAATTATACTTGTAAAGGATTTGTGTACACAGCGGAAAGCCTTAATACTATCATTAGTGTAGCATGGAGACTGTACCATTACCCTTCTTTTCAGTGTTTCTCTTGATTCAATGAAAAAGCTAACTAAATTGACCAAAATATTCTTCTTTAAAACCATTTATTTATTTTTAAGTTGTTTACAATCAAGCCACAAAAACAACTTAAAACATAATGACTAATTTTGAAAAAGTGTCCCCATATAAAAGAAATACAATGCTTTTGTAACAAATGTTTTAAGTTATAGTTATATAGGTTATATACTTAGCGGTTTGGTGTAGGCCTACTGAAAAAAGATCTGATGTCCGTTTTTCTTTTCTCTGTCATTTTATCTGGGTAACAACAACACAAATCTTTAACGTCACATTTCTAAATATGAGTTAGGTTCATAGTTTCACCACGCGGTCATATTATAATTATAAAATGATCTTGCGTCCTCCACATAAATATTAGGTTTCGTCTGGGACAGAGGATATATATTTAACTGATCGGCCACTTAACTTCATATTCAGCAAAACAACTGTAGATCTTCAATATTAACCCTAATATCAGTTCACACACATAACGTTAGGCTTATCGTCGTGTAAACGTTAGTTGTAGTGGGTGCATTCAAGCTAGGTAACGTTACATTATATTACACTAACATAGTGAACTTTGTCACTAGTTTATTAATTACTCAGCATCATTTCTATTTAAGAAAAGAAAAACTTCATCCGATGTTTAATGTGAATAAAATAGCCTTTAACCGCCTACTTACTACATTCCTGTCAGTACCTGATGTGTGAGTCGAGCGCAAACCACTGTGAGGCAAGGGAGGAGGAACTCAAATGTTTCTAAACTTAAAAAGCATTTTTCAGGGTTTGTATTGTTTTACTTCTTACACATATTCAAGTATACATCATTATGTTATTTACAATACACAGCATTGTTTTAATGATATTTCTAGGCGGGACAACCCTTAGATGGGAGGGGTCCTGAGTCTGACCCCCCTGGGATTTACGCCCTTGCATACTGTACAATTATGAATTGAGTGAAAGCACTGGCATAACAATATTATGCCAATTCAGAAGGAGAAAGACTTAAAAAGTGGAAGGAAAAAGATATCTGTATGCATATTTTACCTCAAGTCAAGATCCTCTCTTCTGCAGCCTCGCTCGGCCAGCTGCTGGCCTATGATTTTGAAGGGTATTTCCTTGGTCAAATATCCTAGGTCTTTAGCAAGACCTTGGCACTCCTCTGTGACACAAAAGGAGCTAATGAGTAAATGAGACATTAACATTTTACTAATGTAGTTTATATTTTAGTTACTAAACAGTTTACATTTTGTTAAACTGTATGGCCATTTGCATTTGTTTGCCTATGCCTCATTCATTCACCTAGGCTACTTATGCCTCCAACATGGCTGACATTCTAAAACTTGCAGTTCTACAACCTTTGGTGGGAACACCTAATTCAATAATAAGGGATTCTGTTTGAATGTACACCTTTAAGAAATCGCCTAGTTCTGACTGCATACATGTTACCTTCAACTAGTTTGGTGCACATTGTAGTGTTTGAGCCATACGGACTCAGCTGCACCCCTGCCTCTTTCAATTCCCTCACAAGCTCCTTTTTTTTCCCCTTTGCCTTCCTCAAATAAGTCACCATGAGGTGACCAGAGAATTTTTCTGGTGCAGAGCATCTCCTCTGCAGCTCCTCTACTGAAACAAAGTGCCTGTGCAATGATAACACATCATTTTTTGTGAACATCAAAAACCAACATATCTGTAGACAAAGATCACCTATAAAACCATGAGGCTTAAGTGAACAACATCATATTGTTTGACAAATAAGCCATTACTCTAGCCATAAGCCATTACTCATTACTCTACTCTACATAGTTTGTAGTTTTACCTGTTTTTTTAACAACACACATATTTAATAACACACATATTCTACTAATGTTATCTGCACTCTTGCCTCTATCAAGTCAATTTGTCATATAAAAAGGCACACCCACCCAACCCAACTCTAGTCGTAGCATTACCAACCTTTTAGCTTTCTTTGAAGACGCCACCTTCAACAGGCTGTCCACATAGAATCCATCTTTAATAAAGAATACATACACATGTTGTTAAATGTCATTTCAGTTCAGTGACATTTCAATGGTAATAATTAAATATTTATTGGCACCCCTGTTGAAATTAGAGAGAAGAGTGGTGCGCATATCCAAAAAAATCAACTGTATCAAATATAGTAGAAGAGGTGGTCTGCCCCCTGTTTATGCTCCAAAAGGAAATTTATTTACTTGAAAACAATGCAACGTTTCAATCCCATTGGATCTTCATCGAGACGAGACGGCCCATGTTTTCATCACATGACTGCACACTCACGTTAAAGTAGTCTTTGTACATCTGAATGTGTGCATGAGAAGAGGCGTGCGCAGCTGCTTTGTGTGTACGCAAGCTTTGTACATAAGTCCCATGCTCTTTTTAAATGCAGATACTAGAGATGATTAATACTACAGGAATGAGACGTGGAATCGTGCATATACGTCAGCTGAATTGGAAATTGAGCTGTTGTTCCAACTGTCGATCGCGGAGGCTACCTGTGCCTCTAAGAACCAATTGGGCAAACTGTACAGCCAATCAGACCAATGATACCAAAGACATTGGGCTTAACATGAGCATAGAACCAGTCTTGGTATCCATGCTGACCTGTAGAGCAAAATCCAAATAGCTCGCAGGGCAACATTATAATAATAAAGCTTCATTGCAGACACAGGTGCATAAAACACCACATAAAGTATAAACAATATAGTGTATTCTGCTCCTTCTATACTCACTCGGACTACAAAATATCTTATGTGAGCCCAACTTGTGTGCCAGCAAGTTAATAATCAGTCCATCCTATCCACCTTAAATGTATAGATAGAATATAAAAGTACAGTATCATAATATTATATACCCTTTTTCTCCGATGCCTCCTCCTTCTCCTCTTCCTCTGCATCTGATGTATCTGCATCATTTCAACAGACAGGAAGTCAAATTGACACATTCAAATTTTATAAATAAAAATGAGTATCTGTAAAACTCAACAGAATTAATTAATTGTTTACCTGCAACAACCTCCACCTTAGTTTTTGCTGCTATTAACACATGAAAAAACAAAACAAAGGGTGTGTGTGTAACTCTGAATAAAATCTCAGAAATACATGTTTTACCTTCAACTGCCTCTGCAGTCCCCATCTCAGCTGTTTCTGCCTCTGTTAATAAATAAAAAGAATCTACATTGAAAATGTGTGACATTCTCAAATTGTGATTTTTCAATAAGTTTTTCAGTCACCTTTAACAGGGGTGCCTACAAATTTGTTGGGCGCTGTATGGAACATTAAATTGCTAGTGTAATGTAACGTGCATAAATAGAATACAAAATACAGTATGTAAAGTACAGTATATCATATAAAGTACAGTATCATAATATTATATACTGGTACCCATTTTCTCTGATGCCTCCTCCTTCTCTTCCTCTGCATCTGATGTATCTGCATCATTTGCACGTAACAGACAGGAAGTCAAATTGACACATTCAAATTTGTTGGGCGCTGTATGAAACATTACATTGCTTGTGTAATGTAACGTGCATGAATAGAATATAAAATATAGTATATAAAGTACAGTATGTAATATAAAGTACAATATCATAATATTATATACCGGTACCCATTTTCTCGGATGCCTCCTTCTCCTCTTCCTCTGCATCTGATGTATCTGCATCATTTGCACGTAACAGACAGGAAGTCAAATTGACATTCAAATTTTATAAATAAAAATGAGTATCTGTATAACTCAACAGAACTAATTAATTGTTTACCTGCAACAACCTCCACCTTCGTTTTTGCTACTATTGACACATGAAAAAACAAAACAAAGGGTGTGTGTGTAACTCTGAATAAAATCTCAGAAATACATGTTTTACCTTCAACTGCCTCTGCAGTCCCCATCTCAGCTGTTTCTGCCTCTGTTAATAAATAAAAAGAATCTACATTGGAAATATGTGACATTCTCAAATTGTGATTTTCAATAAGTTTTTCAGTCACCTTTAACAGGGGTGCCTACAAATTTGTTGGGCGCTGTATGAAACATTACATTGCTAGTGTAATGTAACGTGCATAAATAGAATATAAAATACAGTATGTCTAGCCACTGCAATCTAACTAACATCAGTAACAACGCTGGGGCCAACTAAGAGTAGCCTCCGTAAACAAACCTGTTTGTGTGTTTGTTGTCCTACCTGGTTTTGAACTCTTTTCTGTAGAGCAGAATGAGCATGTCTCCTGCAAAAGATTTTGCATGATAAATAGTTATGCCAAGTACACATCAAACGATTATTTTGTCACAGACCAGTCATGGGAGTCATTCAAATTAAGTTCCAGTCCCTGATGAGGTGAAGTTTGGGTTATCAACACATCATGACACTTCACATGTGACCCCTCGTAATCACAGATTTAACTGCCAATTCACTTCTCACCCAAGGATTATGTTAATGACTCCCTAGAGACTAATCAGTGACAAAAAAATTGTCTGCTGTGTACTTGGCTTTAATCTGACAGCGGAATGTTGCTTTAGATAAAATATCATTAGCACTTGCCTTTTTCTTCCCTGACATCATCTTGTAGCAGACTGTACAAATGCCTGAACTATCTGAAAAAACAAATGCTTTGTATAATACAATGATATTCTGGATAACACAAACACATTAAAAGCAACCATAACCTTCACATATTTCAAGAGCCATAACCAGTCCAAAGTATGACATCCTCTGAATTTACTAGTTAAAGCTACCACTCCAAATCATCAGTGACAGCAACAGGTAGCCAGCAGAGCTCAATAAGGAGCATCCATACCGTACAAATGTATACTACTTACCAAGGGACTTAAACAACAAAGTCCCAAGTCTCTCCCGCTCTTGGGAGATGGGGAGGCATTGGAGGTGACCTTGTTGTCCCTGGAGGATCATTTCTGCAAACTAAAAGAGCAACAAAGTCTATTTTAATGAAATAACATCACTTATAATAACTGAACCTTATAGAGTAGGCAACAAATTGTGGTAAAAAAATGTCAAGGGACTATTACAAGAGAAAATGATGGTGCTCATTTAATAATTATACTATCATGACTCCTGTATCATATGCTGAAGGTAGCACTGTGTCCATGTCCAAGATCCATTAATATTTGATCTGCAACTTTCATTCAAAATTGCTCTAGTTAAAGTGAAAACTAAAAATATCTATATTTTCAAAAGACAACAGAAACATTATGCAGAAAATGACCAAATTGTACCATTATTGAGAACACTCCACATGACACAGAGTCATTTTGCAAGTCATGGTCCCTGTTTTTGAACTTCCAGGGCCTTTGGCAGCCTCTGCTAGCAGCAAATAAGCTGAAAGATTATAGAATATAATTATGAAGGAGATCTCTTCTGAGGTTTCATTACCTAATTTTATAGAGCAATACAAAAACCATGTACCTCCAATTTTCGATGATTTGGGAGCAACGCTGTGGATGCTCCCCCAATGAGTCAATGTATGTAATAGTTCCCTCTTTCAAGTTGCAATGCTATACAGAAGATGGGAAAACGTATGAGAAAGGTTTGAAGGGCAGTTTCAACCAATCTTGAAATGACTGTGTTGAAAATCATTGAAACTTTTAAAATGTGAAGCACTAACAGCTCAAACAACACAAATGAGAATGGCACGACAGCAACAATAATGATAACTAATGTGTGATGCTATTTTGCGCATAAGGCCCATTTCAGACCGGGAACATGGCATGAACGTCGCGTGTCTGTTGCGTGTCAGTTGCGTGGCAGCTACGTGGCGTTTTCTATGTCTTTGCTTACCAGAAGCGTGTCTGATGCAGCGCTGCGGCGGCCTCTCTGCCAATTAAAACGTTTTTTTTTCTTCACTGTTTTGAATGGAAACACTTCCAACACGCTTGCGTGTGGCGTGTAAAATAGGCGTGGGTCCTATTTCTAGCATGCACGTGTTTGAAATGTGCGTGTCACGCAGGCGGTGTGCAAGGTCTAACCTGTTAAGATGGGAGCCGAAATAAAAACGGACACGCCACGCAGCTGACACACTCACACCACGCACCCGGTGTGAAACGGGCCTAATAGTCTCTATATAACCTAACAGCAACCTACAAAGAGGGTCCAGTGGCACTCTCCCACCAAGTAGGGCCCGAAGACGGCACTGGCTCCTTTAAGAATGTTTTTCTGACAGGAAATGAAGAAAACAAATAAACTTGACACCCAATGTATTCTGTAGCACTGAACAATAACCTTAAACATGCACATAACTCTTACTTTTAGAAAATAAGTGCTCCTGGCCCTGGAGCTGCCTTCCAAAATCAGGCGCATAGCCTGGCTATTTATGGGCTTTGTCCCAGGCTGGCTCTAAGCGAGGGAGAGAAATGGTTTAAGTCATTAAATGATGCTATATCTATATTTGATGTATGTATATGTATATGTGTGTGTGTGTGTGTGAGAGACTATTATAAAGGTATGGGTTACCCTGCTGATTATGTAAAACAGGGCATCCATTACCTGAGGAAATAATACATAAACAAATATATAAACTACAATAAAACACAATAGAGTCAAGGTGAAGTGAAAAGCTGACACAGTTATATAGCCTAGAAGGGGAAGAGAATCATTTTTGAAAAGAAATAGAAAATTACCTCATCTGGAAGTTCAGATGGGCCTACAAGTGCCTCCAAACTGCCCAGAAAGATTTTAAAAGGCCCAACTGTCCCAAGGACATCTTCACGATGAAGTCCTTGGGACTTCAGTGTTTCTAAGTCTGCATGGATAAAGAAATTAAGTCCCAAAATAGGTAACCTTACTTAGACTAATGGCACAAATTTAATCCAGTCAACTAGTACACGTAGCATACAAAACGTACTCGGTTACTAACGTAACCTCGGTTCTCTCTAGAAGAGGTCTCTCGTACTGCGTAATATCTTACGCTCGGGGAAAATCTCTTTTCCGCGAGATATTGAAGCCAAAAAATTATCCTTAATTTTGTAATAATGCAAAACGCGTTGCGGTAGCATGCAGACATAGGCGAGACGGCTTGCTCGCCCATTGGGCAAGGTCCGCTGAACGAGACAAAGAGCTGCTCCGTCTGTCTGAAAACACATAAGCCCTTAAAGCCCTGACAGGGCAAAGGAAGCTCACATCCTTTTCCTCATTAGAGACCGGCAAGGCTGACAGGGAAATCACCTGTGCCCTAAACGGTGTGTTGAGGGATTTAGGAACGTACCCGTGCCTTGGTTTGAGTATGACTTTCGAGTCATTAGGCCCAAACTCCATACACGTCGTGCTCACTAAGAGCGCTTGCAGGTCCCCTATACGCTTTTCCAAAGCGAGAGCCAAAAGGAACACCATCTTGAGCGACAGGTGTTTGAAATCTATCGATTGGATTGGCTCGAATGGGGCACCTTTCATGGCTTCCAGAACCGTAGAAAGGTCCCACATGGAGACTGAGGGAGGTCAGGGAGGATTTAACCTCTTAGCTCCTCTAAGGAAGCGGATGACCAGATCGTTCCTTCCCAGTGACTGGCCAAGCGTCGGTTTAGTAAACGCTGCTGTGGCCGCCACATAGACCTTGAGCGTGGATGGGGTTCTGCCCTTATCCAGTAGCTCTTGCAGGAAAAAGAGAACCTCCGTCACCCCACAGTCTGGGGGTGATATGCCACGAGCTGTGCACCAGCTAGAGAACACAGACCACTTCGAGGAATAGAGCCATCTGGTAGACGGGGCCCTAGCCTGTATGATCATGTTTAGCACTCCCTCCAGGAGGTTAGCGGGTACCCGTTGATGGCCCACACATGTAGGGACCATAGCTCTGGGCGAGGATGCCAGATCGAGCCCTTGGCTTGAGAGAGGAGGTCCCTCCTCACTGGTATTGGCCATGGAGCAGTGCTCGTCAGCTGCATCAGAGCTGGAAACCAAACCTGGTTCTTCCATAACGGAGCCATCAGTAGCACTGAGCATCCGCTTTCCCCGATCCGCTCTAGTACCTGAGGCAAGAGCGTGACGGGGGGAAAAGCATAGAGCGGGCAGCAGGGCCAGACATGGGCCAGCGCATCCCTGCTCTTGGAAAAAAACTCCGGACAGTGAGCGTTTTCTTGAGACGCAAACAGGTCTACCTTTGCTCTGCCGAATGTCTTCCACAGCAGTTGGACTGTCTGCGGGTGTAGGGACCATTCCCCTGCCGGAACATTGTTCCTGGACAGTCTGTCTGGTCCTACATTCAGGTGGCCTGGCAGACTGGCCAGACTCAGGTGAAGCAGGCGGCGAAGCTGGCGGGCGAACCGGCGAGCTTTTGCGGGTTGGAGGGGGTTCCGGGACCCGCTGAGCACGGCGTTTTTTACGGCGCGGCACCGCAGCGGGCGGAGGTGCAGTCTCGGCGAAAGATGCCAGGCGAGTCCTCAGAGTCACCATGGGCATTAGCTCGCAGTGAGCGCGAGAGCTGCATGATCCTCACCCAGGCACGAGCCACAGAAAGAACGAGACATCTTTACAAAGGCTCTTTTAGTAGGGAGTGTGAGCCGCGGGGGCTTATAGTGTGAATCCGGCATCTATAGAAAAAGGATATAGATGCCGGATAGCGTAGCAGGAACGGCGACTGAAGGCGGCGAGTTAAGGCCAGTGGCCAGTGCGAAGGCTCGTCCCGCAGAAGGCTTTCTCAGACGGCGCGGCTTCTTCCTCTCGGGATCCAGCGATGCGTACGCTTCGCTGAAGAGATGAAAAATCAGATTCGATAAGCCTATCGAGCTATATTTATAATCCTAAGCCACCCCAGTTTCGGCGGGACGTGACGTAGTGGGCGCAAAGCGCCCTCATTGGACATGACGTCATGAGGGGCCTCTCTTGATAGGCTGCTGCAGTTGCCGCAGGGCAGCCAATGGGCGCGTGAGCTGTCTCGCCTATGTCTGCATGCTGCCGTAACGCGTTTTGCATTATTACAAAATTAAGGATAATTTTTTGGCTTCAATATCTCGCAGAAAAGAGATTTTCCCCGAGCGTAAGATATTACGCTGTATGAGAAGACCTCTCGTAAGAGAACTACTGTAAAGTAGTGTTGGCAATTCAGCAACTTAGTTTTTTTCTCTGGCGACTAGAATTCACATTTTATAGACTAGCAACTTTTTTGCAGATTTGTTAATGTTTTTTGTTGAGAAATATCAAAATATGTAGTCTAACTTCCCTACAGCGCTCTGTCTCAAGTGCTTGTCTGTGAGTTAGTGATGTCACACCAGCCTGAAATGGGCAGCTAGAGCATATGGGCAACAGTTTTAGCCACATGTACTATAATGAGGCAAGTCAGGGGCCACATATTGTACAATTTAGACATAGCCTAGTTGTGTTGAGTTGAATGCCATGCCAATGATATTTCATGTAACAGTAGCCCCATCATTTCTCACTATTTCACTGATTTTTGGTAGGCCACAGCCTCATCATGGGCCTATTACATAAATGTAATTGAAGCACTCCAAGGGCTGCACCTGGCCCAGGACCTTATGTTGCCCATGTGTATGATCGTACTAAAAACACCAATTAAAAAAAAGTACCGGTATGTGCTCTACCTGGTCAGATGTAAATATGCGAATTATGCAAACAATATAATTATGTATGCAGATGATGCAAATGACTAACATAGATTAGGAAAAAAATAGTATAAGAATAACTTACTGTTCATTTGGCTTGGTCAAGTTTTCCAAACTAGACAAAAGACAAAAATTAAAAACATGTATTTCTCCTGAAGCAGTAAATGGGATACTTATGACTACCCTTACCAAAAAAAAAAAGTATACTTCAAGTTTCATCTTATTAAGTAAACTTCAGTAAAGTTCAAGTATATTTCCCAAGTATTCTTTACATAGTAAGTATACTTATACCAATGCACTAGTGGTATACTTATAAGTGTACTACTTTAATACTTCTTGGTACTAAATTGGCCCACTTTGTAGTATATAAAAGTATACTTTTATGTATACTTTTAGTGTAAAAGTAGTAAAGTTTGAGTACACAAATAGTTTTTATTTAAGTTTTATAAGTGAACTTATAGATATACTGCTAGTTTACTAGTTATATACTTCTAGCCCACTTTTTCGTTTATGAAAGTACACTTCTAAGTGTACTCAGTAAACTCCTGGTTTAATAGTTTTTACACTGCAAGTATACTTGCAAGTTTTTTTAAAGTGAACTTAACAATATACTTATAGTTTACTATTTATATATTTTTTGGTACTTCAAAGTATACAACTAGGTTTCTATTTAGGTATTAGTTTTTATACTTGAAATATACGTTTAAATGTAATTTAAGTAGACTTGACGTTAACTCACATGTACACTACCACTGGACTACACATATACATACTCAAAAGACATACTCCGGATTGAAAATAATTGTTCTTTTCATATGGTCTTCTTTGCAGTGGCTTGCTTGGCATAACATGCAATATGTAGCAAATAGCATATATGTCAGAAAATTATTTAATAGGCTACTCTACTACAAGAGTAAGCACAGCTACAAGCCAAGTGTACTTAAACGTTCTGTATACGGAAAGAATACTTTTCTTTAGTGTATCTTGTTCAAAAGATGCAAGTGCAAGTATAGGTCAAATATACTTGTACTTCTCTGCATACTTGTTAGTATAAGCCAAGTATACCTAAGTATAATGTTGTTAAGTATATCTCTGATAAATGTATAAAAAGTAGACTGAAAGCATACTCTCTTATTCTTAGTTTAAAATTAGTATACTAATAGCACACTTGAATAAACTTCTTTTTTGTAAGGATACTTATGACTATGATACTTACATACCTGGGGCGAAACAAATGCGCTAAGAGCAGCAAATGAATGTTGCATGGAGATACGGTAAGGTGCCCTGAGAGCAGTATTAGAATTTATGCTGCAAAAATGTCCTTAGAGCAGCCAATTCTAGATCTAATGTCATAAGGTACCATCAGAGCAGCATTAGAATATCTGCAACAAAATGCGCTAAGAGCAGCAAATGAATGTTGCATGGAGATACGGTAAGGTGCACTGAGGGCAGTATTAGAATGTTGCATGGAGATACGGTAAGGTGCCCTGAGGGCAGTATTAGAATGTTGCATGGAGATACGGTAAGGTGCCCTGAGAGCAGTATTAGAATGTTGCATGGAGATACGGTAAGGTGCCCTGAGGGCAGTATTAGAATGTTGCATGGAGATACGGTAAGGTGCCCTGAGGGCAGTATTAGAATGCTGCATGGAGATACGGTAAGGTGCCCTGAGGGCAGTATTAGAATGTTGCATGGAGATACGGTAAGGTGCCCTGAGAGCAGTATTAGAATGTTGCATGGAGATACGGTAAGGTGCCCTGAGGGCAGTATTAGAATGTTGCATGGAGATACGGTAAGGTGCCCTGAGGGCAGTATTAGAATGCTGCATGGAGATACGGTAAGGTGCCCTGAGAGCAGTATTAGAATGCTGCATGGAGATACGGTAAGGTGCCCTAAGAGCAGTATTAGAATGCTGCATGGAGATACGGTAAGGTGCCCTAAGAGCAGTATTAGAATGCTGCATGGAGATACGGTAAGGTGCCCTAAGAGCAGTATTAGAATGTTGCATGGAGATACGGTAAGGTGCCCTGAGGGGCAGTGTTAGAATTTATGCTGCAAAAATGTCTTTAGAGCAGCAAATGAATGTTGCGCTTAAATACGACACGGTGCTCTAAGACCAGTATTAGAATATATGCATCAAAAATGCACTAAAGAGCAGCTAAGCTTTTTGTTGTATGTAGCTATGACAAAATGCCCTGGAAGCAGCAACACTACCACAGCAAAAGTGTGCCATGACAGCAGCGCAACTTGCTATTATAGCCAGTAAAAGTTATAATAGAATATTAGCTAACATTAGCTATTATCCTTTCTTACGTTAGCTACGTTAGCTAGCTAATGTTGCGAGTTAGCTTACTTACATTAGTTAGCTAAAGTTAGCTAATTAAATAACAGCTCGATAGAAAAACAAGCTTTACTTAAAATCCAAATACTTCATTATCTTGACATTTTTATGTAATAATCTAATATAGTTCAACATAAAACACATTACCTTAACTGCAACGATCTCCTTAGCGTGATGTCTCCCGCGTCCTGAGAAAAAAAAAAAATCAAATAATCCATGTCCCGCCTCCTGCTGTCGCTGATTGGACGACTGAGAGAACCAATAAGATGCAATGCTGCCCTAAGAACATATTTCAATAACTAAAAGTCTAATCTGCAGCCAGCCCTCTCCCCCGCCCCTCCTTCCATGCCGATGTTGCGCGCTCAGACAGTTTACTACAACAGTAGAATAAAATTCTGAAATTATGGTTTATAGTTTTGGTGTGCCACCCCAAGATTTTAAGTGGCCCCATCTGGCCACCCCTATGAAAAATTTCTGGAGGCGCCACTGCTTCAGCGTCAATGGGCTTTGGTGCTGAAATACAGGATACATCGTCTTCCCAGTCTGTGAATCGGTCAGAGCAGCTTTGCTTTTTGGCTGGTGGTGGTTCATCCTGTGCTGTGGTCAGGACCTGGTCAAACCTCATCTTTTGGATAATTTCTTTTGCACCTTTGAATTAGATTGTAAAAAAAAAAAAAAAAAAAAAGCATTCGTAGGCTATTAAAATGAGTTTGTTTGTTGTAAATTCGTATTCAATTACTTTTTAAAGATTTGTATTCATTGTCATTTATTTCTTTATTCTTGACTTCATTAAACTTATTCTTACACTGTTAAAAAAAAAAAGTTGAGTAAACTTAAAATAATAAGGCAACCTATCGCAAGCGCTTTTTTGAGTAAACTCAACAAACAGGGACTGAAGTCCACCCAACTCAAAAGATTATGTTAAGGTTATAAATTGACACAACATAAATTGTCATGTTTACCTAATGAATTACAGAACTAAATATTTTTTGTTTACTGAACAAATAGGCCTAGACTGATTTATTATATATTATTTAAATAGTCTAATTAAAGAAGAGACCATAACGTAGGTCAAATAATTTTTTTTATTTAAACATTCTGTGTCCAATGCACAGCAATGACATAACAGTATCAAGTATTGCCTTTTAACTTCTTAACATTATACACTGAATTCAATGCATTGAATGTTAAAGAAATCCACAAAACCGGTGTTAATTATACCATACAATGTTAGCTGTCCTGTGACATGAGGCACATTTGCAAATGCATTTAACATTTTTGGTAGATTTTTAAAGTAACAATTATGTGAAAACTCCTATTCTGCATATTTTAACATCAACCTAAATGTTCCTCAAAAACAATATGCCATTATATCCAAGAAAAACTGGAGTTTTTCTAAACCTGACTTTCTTTCTTCTTTTGATCACAGAAGATGATATTGTGAAGAATGCTGATAACCGATCAGTTGAAGGTAGTCACTGACTGGCTGCCATAGGATTAAAATATTATGACAGTCAACCCTTTAGTTGTCAGCTTTCTTCACAATATCTTCTTCTGTGTTCAAGAAAAAGAAAGAAAATCACAGGTCTGGAACAACAAGAGAGTGAGTAAATAATGAAAGAACTTTCATTTTTGGGTGAATTTTCCCTTTAAGGCAAAGGCTGAAACAATCAAACAAACAAATAAACAAAAACCTTAGCAGTAATTAGCACACTGAATGAAAACAGGTGTTTTTTGTAGTCATTAAGTATAAAAGTATTAAAAAAAAGCTAACGCAAGAACGTCATTTAAGTGGCTTCATCCATTTAGCAAAGTTTGGATTTCAATGACTGCACTCTAGCTGAGCAGGTACCACCTAGATCCATGATGACTTCGAAAGTGTACTTCAATTCTTTCGGATATTCCATGTTAAGTGCATATAAGAGGCCAAACAAATATGCAAATGCAGATGGAAGATCTTTAATGTCCTCAAGCACAATGGCCTCCTCCAAGATTATGGCCATGTTGATAACAGTGGGCTGTGATGTAACACCGGCAACATCATCTTCCTCCACAGTCAGAATTCCAATCTTTACACCTTTGGTGCAGCAGTTCACAGAATTCGTATCCTGGGAGAATAATGGATGGGAGGTAGGTATTAATGGAAGTGTAAATTTACATATAATAATAATAATAATAATAATAATTACTATTATTATTTAGATACTATATATATTTTACATGTATTCAGTTTATTTACACAACAAACAATAATAATAATAATAATAGGGGTGTAGCGGTACGTGTATTCGTACAGAATGGTTCACTGGGCAAATTCCAAATGGAAGTGATAATCCCTTCAAAAGGTAGAGTCCTTGGAGTGGGGACTTTTGGGTGAGCAGGGCACGTGCGTGCCCTTCCATTTGGAATTTGCCCGGTGAACCGTTCTGTACGAATACACGTACCGTTACACCCCTATTATTATTATTATTATTGTTTGTTGTGCAAATAAACTGAATACATGTAAAATATATATAGTTTACAAATGGATTTGGAAATAGGGTATGAAAATGGTAATTTACCAGGCATATCTTGAGCAAACTTGCTGACTTCTCAAGCAGGAAAAGTAGCAATCCCTCAAGAGTCATTGTTTTACGATGTTTGGTAATGTCACTCACCTTAAAAAAACAAAACAAAAAACAAACAAACATATATTTTGTTTATAAAATCTGCATTTGTTCTTTCTGATTTAGGAGGTGAAGGTACAGTACACCCCAAAATGATTCTGTCATCTTTTACTCTAACCCACGTTAATCCAAACCCATATAGAGCTTGGCAAACTACGTCACGCCGCGTCGGATTCCGCCATGTTTTAGGTCACGCTCAGGAGCACACAGCGTAAACAAATGCAAATCGCCACAGAAAAAGCCGACCGTTTTACATATTTTTTGAAAAACATCTTACATAGGCTTAGAATAAAACTGACTAATATGTAAATCTCTTTAAATAATAAAAAAATCGCTCTGTTGTTTGTCTGAGAGGCTGCAAATATTCATTACTAATTAGTCTCCTTCACTACAGTGGTACTGATACATTATATGCTAACTGCTAAAACACTTACGACAATTGACCATGGTTTTACTATAGTAAACGTGTAGCGACCGTGCTTTTGGTGTATGTATTACCATTCTTAACCACAGTCTTATTAAATACCATGGATAAACTATGGTTAGAGTAGCAAAACCATGGCTAATTTTGTAAGGGGAGAATACACAACAGCTAGATCTCAAACAGTGGATCATTGTTATATCGTCATATTGCCTGGTAAAACTGCTCAGTGTTAAGAGTTAAGTCATTATAGAGGTGACAGAACTTGAAGCTGCTTTTGAAACGATGTGTATTGTGGATGCTATGCAAATAAATACATTGACTTGACCGAACCAAGTTGAAGATTCCTGCTAGGATGCCGAACAACGATGCGAGCGATTAAATAAATGAAGGAAACTTAATCCATACAAAAAGTCGCCAGGTATTAACGAGCTGCCGCAAATAACATTTCCATGTATGATTTCCTTCTATTAGTGGTGTGAGGGCTTACAGTTTAATGCAAATCACTGTATCTATAATATATTAAATATACAGAGATGAATTATAAAGCCACATTTTATTTTATATATTTACCATACCGATTTTCAGTTTAATTTTCATCTGAGTTCCGTAGTGAATGTAGACATATTTAATGTATGATTTAACTTCAACACATGAAGTTGAGAAGAAAATTAAAGCGGCTGTTTACATGACAAAAGCGAAGCAAGGCAAGTCAGACATCAGGAAACAATTCTCAATTATCACAGAAAAAAATGGGAACGAATTAAATTAGTAAACTGCGATAAATGTGTAAGGATTACCATAAAACGTCATTCATATCCAGCACCATTCATTACACAAACAATGATTTTGTTTTTGTTTCAAGAGTATTGTTTGCAGCGCCATTTGAAAACGTCATGTCAAAAATAGGAGAGAACATTAAAAACTTGCTGTTACAGAAACTCCGTGCATTTGGAATAGACACGTCACTGCTCATTGGCCGTGTTGTGTTTGTGACTGATCGCGGAGCCAACATAGTTGCTGCTCTGCGTGTGTACACCAGGCTGAACTGCAATGCGCATATCCTGAACGTCATCCTGTCTAGCGCATTTTCCCCAGACGTGTTGGCCAAGACACCCGAGCTGTCTGAACTGTTGACCAGTGCAAAAAAACTGGTGAAGTATTTCAAACATTCAGGACTGCAGAACAGCTTGAAGACATCCCTCAAACAATCCATTCGAGGCCAAGTGGAAATCAAATCCCAATATGCTGGATTCAATAATGCAACAGTATGAGGACATCTCCACATTGTTGATGGCCAATAACTAGTATGACAAAATTGCACAGATAAATGAAAACAGTTTGAAAACAGTCGTTGCATTTCTCAAGTTATTTAAAGAGGCTACTAACGACCTCAAGTCCGAAAACCCCTCTCCAAACGCATTACTTGCGCTGCCATGGTCCGTCAGACTCCTTGAACCTTGCCAAGCAGCATCCCTCGAGCCTCTGCTCTCCGAAGTTGCCAGTGTGTGTGTCTCACGTCTGGAAGAACTGATGGGCACTAGTGACACATCAGCAAATCCCCTCCACATGATCTACAGAATTGCAACGTTTCTGACCCCCAAAATGTGATTGCTACGGATGTTGTGCCCAGATGACGTGATCAGAGGTGTGTAATATGAAAGAATAGTTAAAATAGGCTATATTGTTTTAAATATTAGCCTATGTTATTTAATTTGTTTGTAGACATATTCTAAAGCGAAATTATAGACCTTTTACACGAATAATAGATTAGTCGCATACACTGTAAAAAATGATTGCGCCAATTAGTTATCATAACTTAACATTTTGAGTTAAGTTAACTTATCTGGATTGAACTTGTTGAGATCAAATATCAACGTTTTTCTTGGCTGAACTTATCAGACTTAAAAGAATGAGTCAACTGAACTCAGATAAATCAGTTAACATAACTGCTTCAAACATTTAAGCTTTAAATAGCCTAGTACAAATATGTGCAAATGGAAATTAATAAATATTTTATGATATCAATACATTTTAATATTGTATTTGCATGCAATCAACTATTTTTTAATTTTTTTAAAATTATTTTTTTATGTATTTTATATATTTCTATGCATGCCATTTATAAAGTAATGTCCATGAACTGCAAAAATGTAAATATCAGTGTAATGTTAAAGCTATATTATGATACGTAGGAATTTCTATAATTTTCGGATGACGTCAGAGGATGAACATCCTTCTGCATCACCGCCATTTTCTCACTTTAATGATGCAGTGTTCTTGCCTGAGGTTATCCTCTAAAACCTGCCTCTTTATGAGTTAAAATTGTGTAGATGGGTAATGCTCAATTGGTGATTGCAAGCCGCCAATAAAAAACGAATAAGAAGTTAAAATTGTTTTTGCAGACAGAAAGCGGCAACCTGTTTTTTTTTTTTTTAATTAAACTACGGAGTCATCTTGATTAATTTAAGGTAGGAATGCCAGGTATCTGTCAATTTTGTTTAACAGAATAGAATCTCATATTGATCCACAACATTAATATTCAGAATGTTTGTGTACCCACTCCAAATATATCATTTTAACAACCACCGCCTTAATTCAGTTTCGCGCGCAAAAATTATGTGACCATTGTAAGCCAAATATTGCAACTTTCATATTTAAAATGTTATAAAATGAAATACTGTATGGGCAAATTAGATAAAATTGATTGTACTATTGATTAGATTTTTTTTTTTTTTTAAAGTAAGAATTTAGATTTTTTTTTTTTTTTTTCTTAATGACGCCAGAAGAGTCGTTCTGCAGCACCGCCATTTTCTCACTTTAACGTTGTGATGTTCTTGCTGGAGTTTCTCCTCAAATACCTGCGTCGGCTATCTTTCAAATTTGTTTTGGCAGACAGTACAAACCAGCTCTTCATCATGTTAATTGAGCCGTGGACCTTCATCTTGGTCAGTTTAAGGTGAGTAATGCAAAATCTGTTTAATATCTATCATCTTTGATGCCATTGTGCCATTGTGAATATCAGAAAGGTATACGCTACGTAAAATAACTTTACTTAAAAGATAGATTTGAATCTCTCATTGAGTCACGACATTTATTATTTGGAGTGCTTCTGTACTCACTTCTAAGATATTGTTTTAATACATTCAATTTTGTCAACTAATTGTAGTATAAACCAGGCCAATGCCTTAAACCAGTTTCACGTTCAAAAATTACTTGAACTTTGTAAGCAAAGTCATGTAACGCTTTTCATATTGAAAACTGAGTACACGGTGGGAAAATAATTTGCTTTAAAAAATTCAATCCCAACATTAGAAATTTAATTTACTGATGTTTTTTTTCCCTTGACTTCAGACGATGAACGTCTGTTTGCAATCACCGCCATTTCCTCACTTTTACGCTGCCATGTGCTTGCATTAGAAATTTAATTTACTGATGTTTTTTTCCCCTTGACTTCAGACGATGAACGTCTGTTTGCAATCACCGCCATTTCCTCACTTTTACGCTGCCATGTGCTTGCTCCAGTCTTGAGTTTTTCCTCAAATGTCAGTGTCATTTATCTGTTAAATTAGTCTTTTAGGGTTAGCAGAAACCTGTTTTTAAATGTTAACTGAGCCTTCCAGCTTCATCCTGGTCAGTTTTGGGTGCGTAGGCCAACTATAGTCCTAACGTTACACATTTGAATGAAAATTATTTGTAAGCCATTTAACGCCTTTCATATTGCAATCGGTACTTTGGGGGAACGATTTTTTTCCTGCTTAAATAAGTTGTATTGATTAGAGACAAATAATGTAACGTTAGATAATGTATTTTTATAGACGATGAACTGAAAATGCACCTGCAACCACTGATATTTTCTCAATTTAACGCTGCAGCCTTGCCATGTGTGTTGGTAATTAATGTGTGCTTGTTTTGGATCTGAGGATTGTTTATCTTTTAAATGTAATAGATTTCTGCAATCTGCCTTGCTCTCATTTTTATTAACATGTGAGTTCTGTAATTCTCCTATTATTTGCAGAATTACACCCGATCTTCCTGTTTCTGTCCAGACTAAGAGGATCCAGTACACTCGATAGGTAAGGTTTGTTTGTATAGAACTGTAGTTTGAGCAGTATTTTTATTAACGTGAGTTCTGTAATTCTTTTGTCTCTTGTTATTTGCAGAATTACACCCGATCTTCCTGTTTCTGTCCAGACTAAGAGGATCTAGTACACTCGATAGGTAAGTTATGTTTGTATATGACTGTAGTTTGAGCAGTATCTTTATTAACGTGAGTTCTGTAATTCTTTTGTCTCTTGTTATTTGCATAATTAAACCTGATCTTCCTGTTTCTGTCCAGACTACACTCAAAAAAGTCAACTAGCCACTTGCTTGATTTGCAAAATACAAATATGTCTGATTAATAAGAATATAACGAGTTTGCTTCTGTTAAATGATTCATTCTTGTTATTTGTAACTAAATTAAGAAATAATCAAATGAATTAGATCAGCACTTGTTGATTCAACGAGATTGAGGCGCTTCATATCAATAACTCTCTCTGGTGAGTCACTGCGCATGCTCAGCACTGCGGCGGGAAGTTCGGGAACACGCGCGGGTCCAGGCGGAAGTGGAGCTTTGTGAGCGGTTTGAACTGCAGCGTCTAATTGTTTTGCATCCTTGATATTGAAGGTAAGCACTTAATATGTACCTGCTTGTAATTAGTAGCTACCGTGGGATTATAGAAAATAAGTTATCAGCCACTGTGGCGATGTTTCTAAGCAGGCGTATTTCCCCAGGCTTGAAGCATTGGCCTATCGGTTATATCCGAATCACCAGAAGTTAATGCTGAATCAACGTGCACTTCTCATCGCTCTTTTCAGTCTAGCTAACTTTTTTTTTTTTTTTTTTTGATTTTGTTTAGTGTGCCAACAGAGGGAATGTTGTTATTAACTAAATTAACTAACGTTGCAATGGCCCTGCTGCCCTATCAGCAAAATATTACTTTAAACGTGCTATAACTAGACAGTTATGTCTTTTCAAACATAGAGTTTCAAAATGCCACATAATGCTACCCAGTTTATTGAATACAGTAATTGTCAAGTAAAATCTATGGTGCAGTTGACCATATATTTGAAATGTCCTAACAAATTGCAGTTAAAGTTATGGTTGAATAGGTATGCATGGTTGTGGTTTTATTCAGGGAATATAGTTATAAATATAAGTAAAACACTTGATATTTAGTAACAGCAGCCAGTAGTGGTAATTTTCTTTGGTCCAGTTTTTAAAGTCAGTCTTTGAAATTAGGAGAATACAGCATGTTGTGTGTTTTTCTGTTTTCTTGCCTTGGCATACACATTAGGGTAAATTAGTTGCAGTTTTGCATGTTAACTTTTATTTATATATATATATATATATATATATATATATATTTTTTTTTTTTTTTTTTTTTCACAGCGGAAATATTCCTTTTTTTAGTACAAAAGAAAAAAAGAAATGGGCTACATCACAATATAAAGCTATCCCTATGCTCTTCTGGTGTGAACCTCACCTTTATTACATGGTAAGTAGTTTTTCTTAATCACATACAGGAATGTATAACTAACTATCCTTGATTACTGAACTTTCCTTTTCTTTTTCTTTCAGGGATGTGTATGTGGCAGTTTGTTGCAAAAGAGAGATGTATGTACAAATTACTTGCATTATAAACTAATAAACCATTGCTTTGGAAGCGGCAATCATTGTTTGTGTATATATAAATTGTCCATGCACATTTAAGATATGAGCAGGACTTAAAGCTCACGGCAGCTCTTATACTTTTATTGAAAAAACAGAGTAGGCCATATTTAGATGGCTGTGGTACATCATGTCATCTTAACTCTCTCATTGCTGATAGAAAAATTGTTAAAACAGCTTTTTTTTTTTTTTTTTTTAACTTTCTGTTTTGATGAGAGTTAACAAATGCATTGTCAATGTTTTTCAGATTTATAGGGAGTTCTTGCGGATTTCTACTGTACCACTGTTTTTTACGTTCTTCGCTGAGCTTGACCAGAACTGACCACGACTGATGGTGATCTTCAGTAGAAAAGGAGGGCAATCAGGAAACCAAAAAAAAATCACACAGATCATTGTTGTCATCTCCAAGGTTTGTATTGATAAATGGCTTTAATAGTCATTCTCAATGCAGATGGAAAGACAAACAGTACTCTTAAGCTGCGCCGCAACTGAAGTTTGATTTTAATCTTATCCCCACCCCACAGGATGACACTATACATACCAGAAGAGCCTGTGTCATCAAGTCTCTGTGCACCTACTTGAATGAAGACCCTGAAAAACTAGTGAAGGCATATTTGGTGAGTTGATGAGAAAATACAGTTTCAAAAACCCATATATTCTGTACTTTTGGGCCATGTTTGCTACAACAAGAATGTGACATATTAGAACACATGACTTTATCAAGTAACTGAGCTGGACAAATTGTTTATTTAAAGGAAACTGATGGTACACTATGACAAAGTTCTTATGTGAATTGTTTGATGCACTAAACCAATTAATTTTTTATTCATATTGGTTGAGCTCTCTTGGGGCCTAATTTACAAAACTGTAAACCCATACAAAAGTTTTAAATTGATCTGAAAGGCAGAAGAGGCATGCCACAAAAAAATAAATAAATAAATAAACGGCATCAGAAAACTGTACATGCATGCTTTTGTTTTATTGCAGTACATTATATTGTAAGATGGTTCTAATGTTTTAGCCACCTCACTCATTTTAAATATGGTGGCCAAATAAATTATAACAATCTTATAATATAATGCACTGCAGTAACACTCCAGCACCCACTGTGACCTCAATAATAAACATATAGTAGAATTATCACCTTTCCGACAGTTTCGACATAAAAACATAAATTATAACCTTGTAAATGTGGAATTCACAGCAGAGCTCCTGTATTGAATTGAGGTTTACTTTACAGGTGTACCTAATGAAGTGACCAGTGAGTATATAAGTGTGCAATTCTTGTAATAAATGGTTGAGCTATTTTTTGTTTGTGATCTTTCATGTATTTCATCCCACAGGATTCAGATATTGAGTCACAAAGTACCATAGAGCAACTGTGATGAAAGTGTATGTCATACTGACGGAGGGAACGCTGCCTGACGATGACCCACAGGACATCGGTGTCTTAATTGAAGGTGTGGAAGTCATCAGTGACTTGAGTAGCATTGCACAGGCTTGTGCTGTTATTTGGACTGATATACTGTTTGAACCTGAGCTACCCACCAGAGCTCAAATGAACGTTTAAAGTCTTGCAGAAGATCTTTCTAAATCTAAATGGACAGAGGTTGTCATCCAAGGCACAATTCCTCAAAAACAATCTTTTGGACTAAGTGAGCTTGAAAAAGACAGAAAAGTCAAACAAAATGCATACGGAGTTCCTTATGTATATGGACAACTTATTTTTGGCACAGTTCCTCCAAACAAGCTACTGAAGCAAGTGAGCTTGAACAAGACTGGTGTACATCAGACTATATTTTTATTATTATTATTTTACAGCTCAAGAAATTGTTACACTCACAATTGTTTGTTTTGTTATGTTCATGTTTGTTCAAATGTTGTTGTTTTTTTTTGTGTCAGACCTTACAAATTACCAAAAAGGGTAGTGTTAAAATTGCTTAATTTTTAAGAAATTTTAAGACCAAAAGTGTGTTAAAGTCCTACAAGCGTCGCTTGGCGATCAGTTTTCTCAAGAGCCAAGATTTTGTTGGCTAAATGTTTCTTATACATTGTGTCACAAACACTCAAATGGATAGGAGACTTAAAAGTGAAGAAAGCAGTTTAAACTTAATTGGTGCATGTTAAAGCCTAATGAAAAAATAAAAAAATGTAATTGTTTGCATGTTTTCTGTGCTTTATTTGCAGATTACTGAACTTTTGGTAATGTCTTGTTTAGTGCTGTCATCTAAAACAAATCTAATTGAAACAACAAGATAGATATTCATTACCATACATGAACAAGACATTAACTAGTTGATGTAACAAGGCAGAATTTTGTTGAGTTGAAGTGCTTTACTGACATTGAGTGAATAAGAATAAATTCGATTAGACTAACACAATACAAACATTTTGATTCAATTAGTTGCAAAGAAGTTACATTGACATGTTAAAATCATGTTTAATCTACAAATGTATATTGTGTTCAGATAACATAATCGAAGCAGTCCAAGATTACTTGATTTGAATAGATGCATAATGGGTGCTACGATTAAATCATGTTCATTCAACAATTTATTTTTTTGAGTGTAAGAGGATCCAGTTCACTCGATAGGTAAGGTTTGTTTGTATATAACTTTAGTTTGTTGAGCATATTTTCATAGAATCTTACATTATGTAGGTTGATTTAATGTAGAAAACAGTAAAATCCAAACAAGACTTAAGCATTTTGCGAGCAGGGTCTCAGAATTAAGATACTTTCACTACATATATTACTGCTAAAAATTGGGTTATACACTTACAATAAAATAACTATTTTGATAATACACTTACTGTAGGAAACCGACATTGAAGACCATGTGACGGCAGGAATGGATGTGGGCATTCTCATAATTTCTGATGGAGATAATGCCTTTGACTACTATGTGGTGCTGGAGGAACAGATTGCCCTGAGAGATGCCATAGACCTCCCTCGTGCTGCGGCTCTACTAGTCGGGCTGATTTTTGCGCTTAATATTGATTATCCCAAAAAACTACGCTACACATTTGAGGTCATTCAAAAGATTTTCATTGACCTTGGAGGTAGGGATGTCCCGATCAGGTTTTTTTGCCCTCAAGTCCGAGTCATTTGATTTTAAGTATCTACCGATACCGAGTCCCGATCCGATACTTCTATAATACATAAAAAAAGAATAACGCCAGTTTCACACCGCACGCGTAAGCAGCGCATATTATTTTCGGCGCCCATGTTAAAGGAACACTCCACTTTTTTTGAAAATAGGCTCATTCTCCAACTCCCCCAGAGTTAATAAGTTGAGTTTTACCGTTTTTGAATCCATTCAGCCGATCTCCGGGTCTGGCGATAGCACTTTTAGCATAGCTTAGCATAGATAATTGAATCCTATTAGACCAGTAGCATCGCGTTCAAAAACGATCAAAGAGTTTCGATAGTTTTCCTATTTAAAAATCGACTCTTCTGTAGTTATATCGTGTACTAAGATCGGCGGAAAATGAAAAGTTGCGATTTTCTAGGCTGATATGATTAGGAACTACTCTCATTCCGGCGTAATAATCAAGGAACTTTGCTGCCGTAACATGGCCGCGGCAGGCGTAGTGATATTACGCAGCGCCTGAAAGTAGTCCCCAGCTACCGGGAACTACTTTCAGGCGGTAAAACTTAACTCTGGGGGAGTTGGAGAATGAGCCTATTTCCAAAAAAAGTGGAGTGTTCCAGATTAGTGCATTCACACCGCACGCAGAGGCGGCGCGGCAGCGCGTAGCAGGAGCAGAGCAGAAGCGGCAGTGCCGCGATAGTTTCGGCGCCGAGTCTATTTTTGCTGTGCCGCTTACGCTGAATTAAAGCCACAGTGCATTTTTCTTGATCAAAATTGTCCTGATTAACATGAAAAATAACACATTTCACCATAAAATCATGTGAGGTGTTTAGTGCTTCAAAATCACGGGGTAAAAGGAACACTGTATTGATAAATACTTTAGCTTAAAAAAAAAAAAAAATTGATACTGTCTAAATTAATACTTGTTCAGATCAATCACTTTAGCAAAGTTTGTACTAGGCTATTTCTGCTTATTTTGATAAATAATGTTCAGTAAATATACTGTCATTAAAATGTTAATATAAAAATATATTTTAAAATACAGAAACAAAATAAAAAGTAAAGATTCTGAAAGCATTGAAGGAGATCCCATAATAAGTTAATATAGATTTACAGTAGTAACAACAAGTTTTATTTTATTATATGATATGATTAATATCATATTTTTAAATATGATGGTTTCATTATAAACATGGTGATTATCTCTAAGGTGGACACCCAACATAATAGGCTATACGATACCATATGAACCATGTCATGTCAACAGTTGGAAAAGTCAGCCATCTATTAATTATCATGTTAATTATTGTGCCTTTCGCCCCAACAGCAGGGGCACTTTTTTACCCCAAATACCATACTTTTACATATTCTTCTAGTTATTGAAAAACTGTTGCTTTAATTATCTTAAACCAAACTGGTAATCCTTAAGACCTTTGTCTCAAAATATATTCAATAATTTTAGCGATTCTCATTTTCTACTTAAATCTAAAACATTTAAAATACAAAACATCAAATATTAGATTTAGCACAGAATCAACTACACGAAAACACATCACTGCCAGGAGTTATTGCCCAAACTTCAAATACCTGTTTAAATTATTAAAACTAGAGGCATTTATTAACTTTAAGATTAATTTTTATCATGTAAACTATATGTACAGCATGTTATATACATGTGACAGAGAGGAACACGGCCGCATCACAGCATGCTGCCCATATCAAAGCACATGACAGACAGTTGCTGGAGAACACCTGAAAAGCGTGACCGAATGAACAATACTCGTCTGTATTTGCAGTACACAAGCCGCGGTTCATGCTCTGCATACGCGCCACTTCTGCGCTGCCTCTGCTCTGCTTACGTGTGCGGTGTGAAACCGGCGTAGCTGTTTTAAAAAATAATGAGAATATATATACATATATATCCGAGTCCTGATCGGGAGGTAACGTCCGATTCCGATCGAGTCTGAAACCACGTGATCGGGCCCGATTTCCGATCACGTGATGGGATCTGGACATCCCTACTTGGAGGTGACCAGTGTTCTGTGAAGGTGCATTGAGTGAAAAATAGACTCCTTCGCAAAACTGTGTAGTGTCCTAACTGAAAGGTATATGATGTGTGCCTTTTTGTTGTTCACGATTCAGCCTGGTGAATTTCTGGTTGTTTTAAAACAATGAATGTTCAATTAATTTTTTCTTGACATGGGACTTTATGCAGTGCTAATATATGTAACTCAATATAAAAATATCTTGTTTGATTTTTAGACACTTGTTTTCTGTTTATACAGTGTTATTGTTAATGTACATTACTGTATGTTTATACAGTATTGTTCATGGAGTACATTTGTTTTATGCAGTAAAGCACTGTATGCTTTATTCAGTATCGTTCATGCATAACATTACTCTGTATTTCATGCTGTTTTGTTTATGCAGTACATCACTGTATGTTTAAAGTATCAGTTAATGAACTGGTTTTAATGACAGAAAATGTATCGCCAGATCCGGAGATTGGCTGAATGGATTCAAAAACGGTAAAACTCAATTTATTAACTCTGGGGTAGTTGGAGAATGAGCCTATTTCCAAAAAAAGTGGAGTGTTCCTTTAACATTAATTGCTTGTCAGTACAATAGTAGTAAACTTTAACCATATTTTAAAAAGACTAGAAGCAATTATGAAAGTACATATAAAGATGTACTAAAAAGTCCCACTTAAGTGGTTTAAAAAAATCACTCAAAAGTTCAACTAATTGCATTTAATATCACTTTAAAATGTGATACATTTGAAGTTAATTAAAAATACAATGTATTTAAGCGTTGAAAATAGCATATTTAATTTGCACTTGTGTGTGTTCTTTCAAAGTATATTATTTCTGCAATAAGTACACGTTATAAAAGTATACTTAAGTGCACTTCTTTTTCACAAGGGAAGTTATTATGAGAGAGTATCTAAAGTACCTAACCCTAACTATTAAGTCATAATTACGAGAAAGCATTACTATTATGAGATAAGTCATTATTACAAGAATGTTTCTCATGAGATGTAATAATAATGAGATTTTTTCATAATTATGTCTCAGTATCTCATAAAAATGTAAAACTTTTGAAGCAGATACCAAGCAAACAACAAAAAGTCTTATAATAATACGCTCATTGTGACTGTAAGGAAATTTAACTTACACAGAAGAGACTTTACTCAGCACATAAAGATGAACTGCTTAACGGGATTTCAGACTGTTTTGAATAAAGAAGATAATGAATGAATAAATAAGATAACTGAACGAACCTCTCCTCGGATGGATTGTGGTGATCTGCTTTCTCCACTGCATGGATCCTCGTGTATCTTCACGCGACTTTTAAAAGCGAAACTCTTTCCACATTGATCACGTGTACGTTTTCTCTCCAGTGTGGATCCTCTCATGTGTTTTCAAATTTCCTGACTGACTGAATCTATTGTCACAGTTTGAACACTTGTAAGGTTTTTCTCCAGAGTGAATCCTCTGGTGCCGTTTCAAATGTTCAGGTGAAGTAAAAGTCTTTTCACACTCAAAGCACATGTAGTCTCTCACACCAGTATGTACAGGTGCATGTCAATAAATTAGAATGTCATGGAAAAGTTAATTTATTTCAGTAATTCAACTAAAATTGAGAAATTTGTGTATTAAATAAATTCAATGCACACAGACTGAAGTAGTTTAAGTCTTTGGTTCTTTTAATTGTGATGATTCTGGCTCACATTTAACAAAAACACACCAATTCAACAAATTAGAATATGGTGACATGCCAATTAGCTAATCAACTCAAAACACCTCCAAAGGTTTCCTGAGCCTTCAAAATGGTCTCTCAGTTTGCTTCACTAGGCTACACAATCATGGGGAAGACTGCTGATCTGACAGTTGTCCAGAAGACAATCATTGACACTCTTCACAAGGAGGGTAAGCCACAAACATTCATTGCCAGAGAAGCTGGCTGTTCACAGAGTGCTGTATCCAAGCATGTTAACAGAAAGTTGAGTGGAAGGAAAAAGTGTGGAAGAAAAAGATGCACAAGCAACCAAGAGAACTGCAGCCTTATGAGGATTGTCAAGCAAAATCGATTCAAGAATTTGGGTGAACTTCACAAAGAATGGACTGAGGCTGGGGTCAAGGCATCAAGAGCCACCACACACGGACATGTCAAGGAATTTGGCTACAGTTGTCGTATTCCTCTTGTTAAGCCACTCCTGAACCACAGACAACGTCAGAGGCGTCTTACCTGGGCTAAGGAGAAGAACTGGACTGTTGCCCAGTGGTCCACAGTCCTCTTTTCAGATGAGAGCAAGTTTTGTATTTCATGTGGAAACCAAGGTCCTAGAGTCTGGAGGAAGGGTGGAGAAGCTCATAGCCCAAGTTGCTTGAAGTCCAGTGTTAATTTTCCACAGTATGTGATGATTTGGGGTGCAATGTCATCTGCTGGTGTTGGTTTATTGTGTTTTTTGAAAAGTCACTGCACCCGTTTACCAAGAAATTTTGGAGCACTTCATGCTTCCTTCTGCTGACCAGCTTTTTAAAGATGCTTATTTCATTTTCCAGCAGGATTTGGCAGCTGCCCACACTGCCAAAAGCACCAAAGGTTAAATGACCATGGTGTTGGTGTGCTTGACTGGCCAGCAAACTCACCAGACCTGAACCCCATAGAGAATCTATGGGGTATTGTCAAGAGGAAAATGAGAAACAAGAGACCAAACAATGCAGATGAGCTTAAGGCCACTGTCAAAGAAACCTGGGATTCTATACCACCTCAGCAGTGCCACAAACTGATCACCTCCATGCCACGCCAAATTGAGGCAGTAATTAAAGCAAAAGAATTACTGCGCACAGACCTACCCCACACTGACTGCACCTGTACTGCCTGCCGGCGGCCCTTTAAGCACTCACGATCAGAAAAAAAGACGCAATCTGGCCGATCATCAGCAACGCGGAGCCTCTCCTATGGACACTAAGACCAGGTTCACCCCTGCCACTCCCATCCCTGTTGGGCAAAGGCTCGAAATGATCAATTGATGGTGTTTTGTGAACACTCTCGCCTTGCACGGTGGCACCATTGTGCTGCAAAGATGTACCGGGAGAAGCGCGATCATTAGACGGCCGATCGTCATTTCCAAAAGGGAAATATTCCCCTTCAGAGTCAGAATCGGCGAACAACATTTGCAACACATCCTCACGGTACAACTTTCTATTAGCCATTTGGCGATTTTCTCTCACAAATCTCACAATTTACTTAGACGCTATGAACTGAACTGCTTCCGCATCAATGACACGATAGCTCACTTTCTCTGCTATTTCCTCGAACAATTTTGGTCTAGAATCGAAGTACTACATGTCTGCCATCTAGTGGTAGGGAATACAAATGAAATATTACACCATATTAGGAACTACAGTCTATTTCATGAAGTATGATGTCTTGTCGCAATTTTGCGACTTTGGCGCTTAGAGGGTTAATACGATCATCCATTTCTTTTTACATTCTGTGGAGAAATACATCAATTAATAAAATATAGTTCATATTATTATTATTGAAATACAGTGATTGATTACTGTTTGTCTTATATTTCATGAGCTATAAGGAAGGATGTCCCTGGGTCAACACAATAATTATAATAATAATATGAAATATCTTATTATTATTATTGTAGGGACTGTTATGGGACGAATGAAACTTGAAACGTGCGGATCCATATGCAAGTCTTTAGTTACAAAGGTGAGGTCAAGAAACAGGCAAGGGTCAGAAAACACAGGTAAATCATAGACAAGGCAAAGTGTATTCCTAGGGCTAGTGTGGGTCTACAATCGGCGAACAATATCCAGAGGGCTTGACATGAGAGGTAATCCAATAACACGAGCAATAGTCCAGGCGAGGTGTAAACAGAGTCTGAAACAGCATGCAAAGGGTTAATCCAAGATACATAGGCAGAAGATCAGGAAACGGACAGCAAGGCAACACGAAATTACTAGACTTTTTGATAAGGTTTGACCCCGACTTCTTGCCATCATTGCAGTGCGGAAGGTTATCTATCATTGTGTAATGAGGGTACAGCGAACCAGTGTTGCCAGGGTAACGGCACAAGTGCCATTTTGAAAATACAGTTGCGGGAAAAATTGCAGAGCCGTGGGCTGCGGTTTATTGGGCGACTTTTGTAATGTACCGCAGCCGCCCAAGGTGTATATAGACAAATAAAAATTAAAATAAATCCTTTTACTAATGTGTATTATACTTGGAATGTATCCCTGGCAACTTAAGAACTGAGAGGCGGTTGTAACATCACAAACAACGTGAGTTTCAGCAGAGCATACATGTTAAGGCTTTTACACAGCAGAAATAAACATGACAACAGCCACTATAGATTATATAAGATAATAAACACACAATTACGATAGATATGGTCTGTATGTGATTTTCTTGAGGGAAATCTGTGCATCTGAAATGCTAATTTGTGCAGCGATATAAAAGGTTTTAAATAGCATATTTTAACAACAGTAAAGGACCAAATTCCACATGTGATCGCAAAAGGAAGTTATTACAAACACTCGATGGTGGTTTGAAGTGAGTTCTGAGTAAAAGTGTACCATTAATCTCATAAATTGTCTTATGTAGCATGATGCTAATATTAGCTCTAATGCACCTGCAGAACAGATCCAATTCTTCTTCATAATGCATTTTGTCATAATACTTCACGTGAGGTCACAAGAAAATGTTTTGTTGTATTTATTTAGAAATACTTTTGATAACAGTTGGGTAAATGTATACTGGGACTGAAGTGATGTGGCTTGGTAAACGTTTTATTGCCAGTATAATGGCTGAATAAAAACAAAAGAATAATGATAAAAGAATAATAAGGATTATGTCTCATACCTGACGGAAGTGTGAAAGGTTCTGTTTCCTTAAACTAGTTTGTCATGCATTTCTTTTTAAACACATTTACAGGTAAATCCTAGTATTTTAAAATTGTGATTAATCATGATTAATCAGTCCATGACTGTGATTGACTGCGTTTACATGCGCACGAATATTGCGATTATTTCCAATAATCAGAGTAAGGACTTAATCGCATTATGATATTTACATGTCAAGAGCAAAGCTCTTACTCCCGTTTACATGCAATTTCCATTATTCTTATTATTCGCTAAGAATTGTGGTTAATTTTTTTACTGCCATTATTCACATACCCCACTGGACAGCACAAATGATGGACTCAGAAAGAGCAGTGTTGGTCGCTGTTTTGATTTATTTACGTCTAATGCATAATGATTTTGTATGGCTGTATTCCACGCTTTTTCGGCTCCATAGAAATGTGGTAGAATTTGTTTGCCTATTGTGACGACCCTGTCTTTCCCTTTTCTGCCTGTTGGTGGCAGTGCCTCATCAATGTGTGTTGTCCCTACTAATTAGAGACGTTATGGGCGGAGAGTATAAAAGGTGTTCTTGATCTGCTCGAAGATACTTCCTCTGGAGGGACGTGGTTCTCCAGAGAAGTCTTTTGCTCCAACTCTTTTTGTTTATTTCTTTGTCAATGTTCTTTACCCCATTGGATTATTGTTTTGTTTATATTTATTTAAATCCCTAGACTTTGGTATTTTTGTTTCTGAAACCAATAACTTTTTTTCTTAATAAATAGTCTTGCAACTGAAATATTCGTTTGCTTGTGTGGTCCTCTTTATGTTACGGTTGGGAACGAGCTGGCCGTGACACTATACGCTGCCATCGCGTTCTACTCGCCGTTTCTGGATGAGGGTAAGGAACAGAGACTGCTGGCAGCTTGTTGTGTTTTCCTCAGAATGCAATGCTTTCTTCCCCTCCATCGTTTCTAATCTCCGTATTATTACAGGTGCGTGTCATGTTATTCATGTCACAAGCACATGCGCACTTTGGTCAGAGCGGTAATACTGCGATTAAGGTGTTTACATGCCTATGTATTTCGATTAAAATCGGCGTTGATGTTAATCAACATCTATGTTAATACGATTATGCTTGCTGCGATTATGAGCTTAATCGTATTATTTAGATTGAAGTATTGCGTTTACATGAGGTAAACATTAATTGCAATATTGTCAAAATCTCATTATCGCATTAAGAGGGTGCATGTAAACGCACTCATTGACTCGATAAAATTTTTTACTTGATTGACAGCACTAATATAATATAATATAGTAGCCTATGTATTAATATATAAAAAGTGTAATATTAATATACTATATATAATAATAATAATATATATTATTGTAGGCCCTATTTAATATCTGTAGAGACATTATTTCAGGTTCCAATACATGACTGGTTTTCGTGTACGTCAGCAAGCCATTGACAGATTTTTATGAGTTTACCCCCATGTCTTTGAAGCATATTTCCAGGGGCAGGGGGTCCTGGCCTTTTTAATTACCGTATTGACCCGAATATAAGACGACTCCCCTTTTTCCAGATGTACCTTTTGGAAAAAGGCTTTTTGAAAACCAAATCTTGTTTTGTTTTGTTTTTTCTCTCTGTAAAACACATTTTTTCTTAAATTATTTTCATATCGCTTATTTTTCCTATTTGATTTTTTGTTTTGAAAGTATGAATGATGATGCATTTATATAGCGCTTTTATTGTGTATTGCCATACACCCAAAGCGCTTTACAATCATGTGGGGGGTCTCTCCTCAACCACCACCAGTGTGCAGTATCCACTTGGATGGTGCGACGGCAGCCACAGGACAATGGCACCAGTGCGCTCACCACACACCAGCTACAGGTGGAGAGTAGAGAGAGATCGAGCCAATCAAGTGGATGGGGATTATTAGGAGGCCATGATTGACAAGGGCCAGTGGAGGGAATCTGGCCAGGACACCGGGGTTACACCCCTACTCTTTTACGAGAAGTGCCATGGGATTTTTAGTGACCACAGAGAGTCAGGACCTCGGTTTAACGTCTCACCCGAAAGACGGTGCTTTTTACAGTATAGTGTCCCCATCACTATACCAGGGCATTAGGACCCACACAGACCACAGGGTGAGCACCCCCTGCTGGCCTCACTAACACCTCTTCCAACAGCAACCTAGTTTTCCCAGGAGGTCTCCCATCCAGGTACTGACCAGGCTCAGCCCTGCTTAGCTTCGTGGGCAACCGGTCTTGGGCTGGAGGGTGATATGGCTGTGGCCAACAATACTGGTAAGTATGGTAAATACTGGTAAAATGTACCAACAATGACATTGAAAAATATACACCAATTTGATATACCATAAAAATAACAGGTAGCCCATCTGAATTATATAACATTTAGGCTATCTATCTCATAGTAGCCTGACAAAATTTTATTAACAGTAGAAGTGAAATCTTATTGAAATCTTATCTTTAAATCTGGGTACAGTCTTAGGTTTTAAAATCACTTACAGAGGAAGTTTGGTCCCATCAGGCTAACATGACAGTCATGATCTCATACCACTGTATGCATTTTCTTTTTGTTTTGTTTTCACTCATGATCTTTACAACACATATTGCATTACATATTTCATGGCACACTCGTTTTATGCGTTTTTGCTCCACCTATTGTTGTGCACTGTAAAAAAAAAGTTGAGCCAACTTAAAACAACAAGTTGAGAAAACTCAAATTTTAAGTTCATACAACAAAAATGTGAGAATCTCCCACAAAAACAAGTTGAGCAAACTCAAAAATCTGCTGAAGCTGATAAAAAAGGTTTTTTTTTTTTAAGTTCGCTCAACTTTTTTTTTTTTTTACAGAGTGGGTGCATTATTGACATATTCTAGTCTAGACCCTGAATATAAAACGACTGCATTTTTTCAGATGTATTTCCAAGAAAAAAACATTGTCTTATATTCAGGTCAATACGGTATTTAACTTCATTTTATACAAATAAAAAAACGAGTACTAAAGTGTACAATAAAGTACAATCAAAAGCTTCAATTATAATCACACTGCACATGAATAAAGTTAAAGGTGTAATCTGCTGATTGTCCTGCAGGTGACCTCATAATTCTGTCTTCTTACGATGCATGTAAGGCTTTACGATTACTCCAGAGCACTCGTAGATCTACGATGATTTTCAAGTGCTACTTAAGTTACGATGCTTTTTGGGAAACAGACCGTAATATTAAGATCAGTTGTACGATCGTTTTTACGAACTTCTTAGGCTTACGATGCTTTTGGGAAATGTAACCCTGATTGAGACATCCAAAGATTTAGTTTGGATTTATATTTTTTCTTTCTGTTTTTTATTCTCATTTAAGAGAAGACAAAGTGAAACACAAAGAAAAAACTCCATGTGACATACTATTTTAAAAATGCTGTTTATTAAACAGAGGACTGAGAACATGAGGATTAAAGAAGCATTCAGAGTGAAACATAAAAATATGTTGAGATACAGATTCCCAAAAGTTGCAAGTCAGAGCAGCATTCAAGTATTTTGTGAAAGTGTGAGGTGCCACCATGCAACCACATGAACAGAGAGGCATGAGTCTCTCCACTGCGTAAAGGGATAGTTCACCTAAAAATGGAAATTCTGTCATTAATTACTCACCCCCATGTCGTTCCAAATCCGTAAGACCTCCGTTCATCTTCAGAACACAAATTAAGATATTTATGATGGAATCAGAGCTCTCAGACCCTCCCATAGACAGCAAGGATCCATACACAATCAAGGTCCAGAAAAAGTAGTCCATGTGACATCAGTCTGTCAAATGTAATTTTACAAAGCCACGAGAATACTTTTTGCGCAAAGAAAACAAAAATAACAATTTTATTCCACATTTTCGTCTCTACTGTTTCTCGTGGACACACGTTCACGACAGTACATGATGCAAGAGCGTGGTGGCGCAAGTGCTGATCCAGATCCAGCGTGATGACGTTGAATACATGCCTTGTGTATTCTCGTTGCTTCGTAAAATAACAGTTGACGGACTGATGTCACATGGACTATTTTTTCAATCATCTTGGTACTTTTCTGGACCTTGATCTTGTAAGGACCCTTGCTGTCTATGAGCACGTTTACATGCACATCAGTAAGCTGATAACACAAATATCAGCTTATTAAAATAACCAGTTTTCGCTGTTTACATGCACATCAGTAACCTGACAACGCAAGTAAGCTGCGTTTACATGACTTCATTAATAAATCAGGTTATTTCCCTGTAGTGACGTCAAAATATAATAATTTGCATATCTGACTCCGAGTATTCCATACATTTGTCAGTTGTGAAACTTGTCAGCGGAAAACTTACAGCTCATATATTATCCTCTCATGCAGTTATAAATGCAGCATTGTGACTGAACCACTTCTACTTCTGCTGCACGAGATAACACATTTTTATTATCAGAGTCATGAAAAAGTCTGCTTTTGTGATTTATTTCCTTCTTTCTTTACAGCGAGACATTTTCTCAGTCTAGATGCATTTAAATCTGCATTAACGATGTGTTCCTGTCACAAATCACACATGCGCACTTCAATAAGCCGACAGAAAGCGGGTTATTGCGTAGGGCTGCAACAAACGATTATTTTGATAATCAATTAATCTAACGATTATTAGAGCGATTAATCGTCGATTATTTCACTGGTTTATCAGTAGACTTTGATTATTCAGCTTTTGCAATTAGTTAAAATATTAAGTTATACATATTCTAACATAAATAAAGGTCACTTCAGATTTAGAAAAGCATATTATGCAATTACAATTATTATACAATTAATTGGTAACACTTTACAATAAGGTTCATTGGTTAACATTAGTTAAAATGAACTAAGAATGAACAATACTTCTACAGCATTTATTAATCTTGGTTAATGTTACTAATGCATTTATAAAAATCACAAGTTGTGTTTTTTTAACATTGGTAAATGCACTGTGAACTAACATGAACAAACAATGAATAACTGTATTTTTATTAACCAACATTAGTAAAGATTAATACATGAATTTAATGTATTGTATTGTTCATTCATGTTAATTAATACATTACAATAGGGTATCATTTGTTAACATTAGTTAAAGTGTTACCAATTCATTATACTAATAGATGTATTTGGCACACAAAATGAGATGACAGACAGAGACACTCTCTCACCATTTAATTAGCTACATGGAAAAGTAACTCATCATTCTGCCTAACATCTCCTTTTGTAAGTGATAAGAATCAAAATAAAGGTGATGCTTTGGATAAACTATTTTATTCAAAACATAACGTTTTAAAATAGCCTACCTTTTAGGGTTATGATAACCAAAACAGGCCTGAGCTAGATCAAGCTTTGATTTCTGTAAAACAAACTATCACTTTAATGAAATATCCCCCCCCCCCCACTAATAAAAACATGTTATCATTAGCTCCACACTGGAGAGCTGCTTTATTTCAGAAAATCAAGTTGTAATTCTAACTGAACGAGACACTGACTCTGGGTTTTCATGTTTAATACCATAAGGCTGCTTGATTTAAGGCTATCTATTGCATAAAGTACTATATAAATAAACATGATGTGAACGGACTTTACTTGAGTACTGAACTGCAGAGCTCATTCAAACATCCACATCGTTGTAAATCACATACATTTTTAACTGCTGCTTTCACACTGCTGTCAGTTTTTGTTGTGTTTATTTTGTTACTGAGAGGAAAGCGCACTATATATTTACATATTCATCAAACGCCGCACAGGTTCGCGTGTGTCGTCTTGTCTTGAATTGCATCCAGGAGAGCTGAATTACATTCTTGTGCTACAGCGCCACACTGGTCGAACCGCAGTATTGCAGGCTCTTGCATTAGGTCATGCGAGATCAAACGATTACTCGACAACAAAAATATGTCGACAATTTTTTTTATTGTCAACATTGACGATAATGTCGACTAATCGTTTCAGCCCTACTATTGCGTTTACATGCTGTGCGAAATCAGAGTAAGATGCAAAAAACTACCTGTTACGACCGGTTTATGCTTAAGCTGTTTATGATCTTACTCCGATGAAAGAAAATGGGTTACCGCATTTACATGACCACGTGCGTTTTTGGTTTAAGCATAATCGGCTTAAGAACGTGCATGTAAACCCGCTATATGGGAGTGTCTGAGAGCTCTCAGATTCCATCAAAAATATCTTAATTTGTGTTCCGAAGATGAATGGAGGAGGTCTTACGGGTTTGGAATGATATTAGGGTGAGTAATTAATGACAGAATTTTCATTTTTGGGTGAACTATCTATCCCTTTAAGTCTATAAGAAAAAGAGCCTAGGTGGAACAAGAGAACATTTAGGCCCACCTGATGGGATGTGCTTGCATGTCAATGTGCAGATCTGAGAAAACTTTCTGATGTCTGTTTGGTGCATGAGATACGAGTTGTCCATCTGCATTGGTTCGCCAGGACCCTAGCTCATGTGGAAAACATTTTGAACATTTTGATTTGAACACCCTTGTCTAGAGTGTGCAATTGGAGGTGCCATCAAACATGGCTCTTGCATGCTGCATGCTCAAACACTTAAAACACTTCTCATGCAAATCCTCACTCAAAATAAATGAAGACACATTCATTGGCACACACTTCATGAACAACATCATGTTTCACCAATGAAGAGATAAAATATTCACTTGGTAACGGCTGATGAAAAAAGAAAAGAAAAAAAAAATCACAATAAATCAATGCATGGGTCAAGATAAACTACTTTCTCAAGAAGATAAATCAGAGGATTGATGGCACCTCAGATGGTGAAATTAGGCATCATGAGCTAAAGAATTTCTCAAAGAAGACAATGCTATTTTACATTCACCCGTTTAAATCTTTTCCATCGGTTTCAGCAAACCTCCGTTGGGCAGCACAACATATTCAATTGGAGACATGCACAACTCTGTAATCTATATTATATGATATATATATATATAAATAATTTTTTTTTTTACTTAATATCTTCACCAGGCTGGCTAGACAAGGTCCACCATAAAAACCTGACCCCTACTGGCCGAGGACTAACACGTTTAAAGGCAGGGAAGGTGATTTGGTTCAAAAACATTTTTTATGATGCTGGTTGAAAGTCTCTTCCCAATAGCAATCACCTAGTGGTCTAAATTTATTTATACGTATTCATATCATCTGTGGAAGGCGTAGGAACATAAAATGTTCATCCAATCAAAATGCTCGGTCCGAACATTACGTCCTGCCTGACTGTCAAATATGTTTTTGCATAACTCTGTGCGCTCTTTTTGCGCAGACATGATGTCATCAGCGCTTTCCAGAAAGAATAAAATGTGCTATTATTGTAATATTATGTGCTTTGTATTGTAATGTTTTTTTCACTGGTGAATGAGACATGAGGTAATCTGACACCAATCAGTCCTCCACCAACACCGTCTCTCATTGTGTTGCAGGTTAGTCTCTGTTCTGCCAGAGCACGTTTATGTGTTTTGGAGGAGGCGCAGCTTTGCAAAGTGATTATGCAGGGAGGGTGGGGGTTCTTGCATTCAAAGCTAGCTTGCTATTGCTAGCCGTTCTGAAATCGCCTACCCTATGTTTAAGAAGATCTTTTAGCAAAAACGCAGTCAAATGAATAACCCTTTCAAACACATAAAATTCACATGGACACTAGAAAGATTCATTCTTGTCCAGTGTCTACTATTTAAGTTATAAGTGTCAAAATGTTTTGTACTTGTTTAAACTATTTGTGGGTATCTCTTAATCCCCGCAATCTACGTTGCCATCTGTTGTTGTTGCCATCTTTAGTAGTTTGTTGTTGTTCATATTCTGTCCCCTTTGTTTCTTTTCAGACTGTGAAACACCAGGTCGGGCCAGTGTTGCCACCTTGTGGAAACCAGTGCAAATAAATTCAAAATGTATGCACACTGTATGCATACACTTGCATATGCATTAAAAAGAATGAAAGTGCAGGTGATTTTTTGAAATTGCTATATTTTGTAAACCTTTTGCCAAACTGAGAAACACCGCAGTTTCTTTCTATTATAAGATTGCAAATGACATTTCAGGTCTCTTTGATACATGACACCCTTTTCACACTGAAGATGCATGAAATTCCTTCTCTCCAGTTTAAAGCCTTGTGTGGATGTTAATGTATCCTTTATGTGTCAATCTCTTTCCACACTGATGGCAGGTGAAGGCTCCTCTTCACTGTGAATTTATATGTAATCCTCAATGTTTGCTTTGTGCAAGTCTTTCCAAACTGATGACACATGAAAGGCTTTTCTTCAAGTTTTTACATGCCTCAAAGTGTTTTCTATCTGTGAAATTCATCCCACACCAATGGCATATAAATCAGTTTTCTCTTGAGTGAGTCTTCATGTGTTGATTTAGTGTTACACTGAATCTGAAATTCTTTCCACACTGACCACATACGAATGGCTTCTCTCCAGTGTGAATTCTCATGTGGGCATTAAGTGTTGGTTTATGTGGAAAACTCCTTCCACACTGAGGACATGTATAAGGCTTCTCTCCAGTATGCGTTCTCATGTGGCGTATTAGGCTTCCTTTTCGAATAAAACTTATCCCACACTGTTGGCAGGTGAAAGAGCACTCTCCAGTGTGAATTTTAATGTGACGTGTAAGGCTTCCTTTTTGAGTGAAACTTATTCCACACTGTTGGCATGTGTAAGGCTTCTCTCTGGTGTGAATTCTCATGTGCCTGTCAAGGATTCCTTTTCTGTTGAAACTTATTCCACACTCTTGGCATATGAAAGGGTTCTCTCCAGTGTGAATTCTCATGTGTACTTCAAGGTTTTCTTTTCGGCTGAAACTTTTGCCACACTGTTGGCAGGTGAATGGGTTCTCTCCAGTGTGAATTCTCATGTGGACTTTAAGGTTTCCATGTTGACTGAAACTCTTTCCACAGTGTTGACAGGTAAAAGGGCTCTCTCCAGTGTGAATTCTATTGTGGTGTTTAAGGCTTCCTTTTTGAATGAAACTTATTCCAACCTGTTGGCAGATGAAGTAATCTCTACTTCCTGTCTTTTGAGCGCTTCGTTCCTCGTCTAAGGATGTCTTTTCTGTCTGTGAGCGACTAAAAGATTTTTCTCCAATTAGTAAATTGTGATGTTCCTTATATTGATCTTGCTCTTCCATTTTATTCAGATCTTGTCTCTCTTCTTTCAGTGCCATCAGACCTAATGTGAAAAAGAGACAAATACAAGTCATCACCTTTATTTATATAGCGCTTTTAACAATACAGATTGTGTCAAAGCACTTAACAGTATCAAATTGGTGGATAGTGTCAGTAATGTATAATGATAAGATTAAACACTGAATTTTCAGTTAAAGGCATTTCATTATTGAATTCAGAGAAATTTGTGAAATAAATTTGCTTTGTTTTTTAACAAATTATACATGGTAAGTGGGTCACGGATTGATGACCATGGGAAAACGTGGGTCCCAAGGCCAAACCAGTTGAGAACCACTGCCTTAGGACATATCCCAATAACGTTTAAGCTGGTAGATGTCTAAAAACCATAGCGTGGCCCAAGAGAACTGGTTAATTAGAGGCTGATCTCAAACCAACCATTTATGTTTAAATTATTATAAAAATAGTGTCCTCTCACCTATGTTCAGTTTATATTGCTATTAGATCTTTCCACATCATAGACCACAACATTTTTTGGATAGTTTGAGAATTTCTTATTCATGTTGGCATATGTGGACAAGCATTAGCTTATTTAGGTCCTACCTGTTCTACCCTTACCACTTGTGTTTGATGAGGCATCTCTTCTTTAACACAAAATATGGAGTGCTACAGGGTTCATTAATATGTCCTTTGCTTTTCTCCTTGTATATGCTTCCCATGAAAGACATTTTCATTAGATTTCACTGTTATGCTGATGAGACAGTTTAATATTTTCTTGCAACCTAAAGAAACTACACAACTGCCTTTAGAAGAGTGTATTACTGAAATCAATGTTGGGATGGCTAGAAATTTTCTTTGAGATATTATTATTATTATTATTATTATTATTATTATATCAAAACCCACACATAAGATTCTAAATATCGATAGATGTATTGTATTCTACTGTTAAGAACCTGGGTGTTATGAATGGCAAGTACAATTAAATAATAATTAGGGATGTGCACTACGACTAATTTGACAGTTGTTTAAACGGAAGTTTTGTATCCGTCTAGTCTAAAAGCTAGAAACCCCCAAAAAAATGGTAAAAAAAAAAAAAGCCTGTGTCTATAACAGCCTACACTTGAAATACTTAATCTTTGCATCACACTGTCAAATCCCTCAATGAAATGCTAAAAATAGGTCATGATTATGCCGTATGCTTGCCTCACGTTATCATGATTTAATTTTAGGCGGTTGTTTAACAGAAAATAAGGAAGAGCATACACTCAACATAAACCAGTGCATAGCTTATTTATTCAGATCAGCTGGAGCAATGCAGAAATGGAAAATAGACTGACAGAATTCTTCATTTTCATATAACATTAGCCAACATATTGAAACACAAGTCAAAAACAATGGTAAAGTTTATCAAGGAATAACATTAAACGGCTTTTAAAAATGTACTTCATGTTGGCTATATTGTCTAAAAACAAAACGATGCTCGTTTTACTTACTCAGACCATGTGCATTTGTTCAGTGAATTAACATATTAACGTGGTCTGGAGAAAGACGGACTAGAAGCGATTCTACTCTTGGAAAAAAAACCCGCACTCGGCAGGAACTGAAGTCACAGGACCGCAGAGAGATAACTACAAGCAAGCAGACAGTTTCGATACAAGCCTGGAAACCCCGCACCACCACCGAAGTGGGTCTTCGAGGAATAGATGGCATGGATTGGATCGCGGACCGCAGTGGCGGATTGTAGTGTATGACATTGATATTGCTGGCTTTGGCTAGCCTCCAAGCTAACATATATGTGCCTGTATTGATTATGATTACGCATCGCTCCAGTAGAGTTATTGTAAGCCAATTTGACATTGCAGAGTTTACACAAAACTTTTCCGTTTCCTTCTTATTCAAAATAATCCCACACCTTGCTGGTTCTTCGCTGGTCATTTCCAGCTTGCAGCAACTGAAGAGAAGAAAAGGCATGCGAGGTCTGAGGTAAAAGTGTAGTTTCCGCCCAGATACGCTTTTAAAAATATTTATATTTAAATATTTTGATATTTATTATTTTTCAAAAGTTTTATTTTAGCTTGTTGTTAAAATGTTTTAAAATGTAACCTTAAAATTATGGTAATTCTTTTATTTCGTGTAATCGACTACTTATTTCAGTGTCGACTAGCAGGAGCTGTACCGTTTAGTCGACTAGACCCGCACATCCCTAATAATAATGCATTAAATATTTTGAAAAATTATTATATTAAAATTTAAAATATATTTAAATTTACAGATAAACATTGATTTAAATGTTTAATTGACATTTTTTAAACATTACCTCAAAAAGGACACATCAAAAACAGTGCCTTAAGTTTTATCTTTAAATGTAGAAGTTGCTAAATATATTCAGCCAACATAGACCTGTTGCTGTTGTAGTTTTGTTACTCTGAATTTACACTGCATTTGAATTTACACAGCTCTATTTTGACATCGGCTTCTCAGATTGTTCATTTTGTCCATTGCTACAGTTATCACTGTCAATCATAGTAATGACTCATTGAAGATTTCAGCAGATTAACTTGCTTAATTTTTTATAGTTGCGTTTGTCATTCATGAAACAGTATACATGGATGTTTGGTCCTCATAGACGAAATCCATTTACAATTTGAAGAAATGAGCTTACTCACTAAAAACTCCTGATATAATCAATGACTAACTACATAATCTTTTATTTTAGTGTGTATGGTTTTTTTTTTTTCTTGTTATAATGGGAAGATCTATGAGCATGTAGAACTCTGAAAACTTGTGAAACAAATGAGTTCATATTAGATTCTGACTAACCTACAGTAAACACCTCTGATTGGCCATTTCTTACAACGGTGATTGGCTGCAATACTCAACACTGCAAAAACATGTTGTAAATAGAAACTTTTGGATTTGTATTTCAAAACCAGAGCAGGCACACAAAAACACACAGGAGCATTTGAAAGTGGGTGAGTTCGAGTGGGTTTAGAATTAAGTTGGTACTACTGATCAGAAATAAATAAAAAAAATAAAAACCTCCCCAGATATACACAAATCATACAAATGTCCTATTTTGAATTCAAAACAGCAAATTTTGAGGAAAGGTGACAAGTTTGCTTCCCTGACTTGAAATATTGAAATCCTCACAGCAAAATCCCCAGTGTTTAATGAACACTGCTGGGTGTCTCTATGGGTCCACTTAAAAGTTTAAAAAGTTTCACTAAAGCAGCATTGCAGTTAATTAATTAAGTGATGATATCTGTGGTTAACAAGCAGAATTCCTGAAGGAAAGATTAACAAGAACAGAAAAACTGATAAGAGATGAACAAAAGCACAACCACTACAACTGGCATCCAGCCATAGCCTAAGACAAAAAAATAAATAAATAAAAATAAAACCTTGAGATCTCAGCAGACATTACCACCTTCATGTATTACAAACCAGTTTGACTGTTTCTGTCATACATGTACAAAAGTTCTTATTGAGAATTAAAAGTTAGTATTGATGTTGATCATATTGATTCACCATTACGGGGATAAGTGTTTGCTTTGGTTGGACACTTGACTCGAGTTTTAATGCCAGTTTTCCTCTGACTGTTTATAAAATCCATGTGTTGCGGCAAAGGAAGCCAAGATAAATTGAGCTCAGGTGATGTTGATTGCTTATTAATGCTTACATAATCATCATGAAGTGACTCACTGACCTCACCTGAAGACAAATCGCCAATTATGTGAGTTATGTTTTACTAACCCTCTGAAACTATAGTAGCTGGGTTTTCATCCAAAGTTGCAAATTTAACTTTAACTGAAGCTGTTAAATATACTAATTTTCATATATAATAAATTACTTGCACCTCAGAGCGAGCAGACAAAATGCAATAAATGTGGTCATTGCTTTTGGAATTGGATGCCTGCTGTTTGGGAACACAGTCCTGAAAGATAATTCTGGGAGGCAATTGCACAGAAGTACTTTGACGACAGACTTTGCTCGGCCATTTAAGAATGAGCATAATATTTCAGATGCTGTGCAACAAGATCGGTCTAATGGTTATCCCGTCCCATAGTGCAAAGTCACATGACATTTTTATGTGCATTCAGGAATTTTAGCAAATGTGTTTCCAGCTAACATTATTCACATGAACCCTTTTTCACACAAATCAAAAACCACCTCAAGCGAGTGTTAAAACTTTTTTTTTCAAAATTTGGCGTTTCCATCACTTGTTTCTGAAGTGATACTTCAAAATGCTAATAAAAACAGAGTGATGGAAACATAGCTAATGTGAAATTCAACAGTGTTGTGACAATCACATATTCTGAAGGATTAAATTACTTTTGACTTGATCTGAGAGAGCTTCAGACATCAGACAAGACATGCATGGCCCTGAAGCTCGAGAGAGGGAGTAAGTGCCTATTTTTCATAAAAAATGTTAATTCATGAAATGAGGTGTGTGGCAGCGATCACTGGCGCTCACCTTATCACCGCTGCTGTTAAATGCTATACAGTAGAGATGAGCAGATGAAGCCTTGTGAAGCTTTTGATTGTACCCAAAAATATTCAAAGCTTCAAAGCCTCAAAGACAGACCCTACCTGTGACATGTAGTGATCAGCTGCAATTCTAGCAGCCACTTTCAAATGATTCACACATCTTGTTGATTCCAGTTTCAACACAAAATCAATACTCAGCAATAGCAGCTGTGTCTTCATTCTGAGAATCATGGTCCACACATGAAAGTGTTACTAATGTTACTATGAAGCAGGGAGGGAACACCAAGCGTTTCGTGTCTCCTTATAATGAATGAAGCCGCGCCAAAGAATCGAATCAAGTCACCTCGCTCCAGGTGTTTTATCGTGACATACAGTATGAAGCCTCAAACGTCATCGGTCACATGATCACGGAGATACAAGCTTCGACACAGTCTTTCGAACCAGTCTGCTTCAATAGAGTAAAACAGGCTTCGGAGCGTCAGTGTCAAACGTCCCATCTCTACTAATAGAGTATATTCTTTTCTTTGTCGTTCGACATGACACACCGAGATGAGTGACGGACATCACAGACTACCAAGTTTACTATGGGCTGCGGGCTCAATTCGCTTTAAGTTTCATTTTTATTTGTAATAAACACCTCTCTGAGACCTGACAACACACCCACTGTTTCTGTCTTTGTTCAAATTGTAGGTGCGCTTTATTTTATTTAAACCTCCTCACTTGTAAGTTTAAAATGAATCCCTAATTGAGAGTTAAATCCGAGTTTAAAGTTATGGAGCAACTGGATTACATTTAATCTATCTTGAATATAAAATAAATCCTGGCCCTTAAGAAAAATGTTTGGCCTACGTGGCCACGGTAATTTGAAATAATGTGGCATGCAAATTCAAATGCAGCATCAGACAGTGACATCAGTCTGACACCGTGTCTACACCTGACACGAGCGGTGTGGCACAATGCGACAAAATACAATACATGTTGGTTCACATTGAGTTTACAATTTTAACGTACCACAACTTTGCTTTAATTTATTTTCAAGATCTGAGGTAAAATATCTATTGTTGCTTTCAGTATAGCTATAAAGGTCATGCAAAATAATATTCAAACTCACATTACACCATTTTAACATTGAATAAAGCACATAATCATTGCTACAGTGTGATCACCCCAACAAAATCAAAGTATAATAATATGAATGCTGACAGAATAATTTAATCTGCCGATTGCAGGCATGCCATTAGGGAAAGTGGAGAGAATATCAGGATATCAGGGCCCGTATTCACAAAATATCTTGAGGCTAAAAGAAACACATAACTCAGCTATTTAGGAGAAAATCTTAAAAATAATGGGCGTGTCAGTCCTAAATTTATGCTCTAAGAGTGTTTCACATAACGTTTTAGCACAAAAACTACCTCCTAAATCTGTGAAATGTTAGGAGTAGTGAAGAGGACTTCTAAGACCAAGCCACAAACTATCCTAAAATGGCTGTTTCCGGCAATCTGCCTCAGAATAAAAACATTTTAAAAAAGGTATCACCTTTGGTTTTGGAGGTTATCCCTACTCCAGATTTTCCTTTGATCATATCCTTGTTTTCATTAACCAGCTGCAATAAGTAATGTTCTTGCATCCAGTTTGGGTTTCTTTTACATTTGCATGTCTTACTATCAACCATTATTCTACTGTTAATTAAAAGGCTGTTTATATGCATATTCACTAATTACGAGAAGCATACATGAGGAGGCCAACAATTAGCTGAACAGTTTTATTTTTAACCCTTTATTTCAACATGACAACAAAATATTGCGCTCTTCAATATTTCTATGAATAAATCTCTGACAGAAAGTCCTCCCCTATCAGCCAATCACTGTGTGCAAGCATGCTGACATCATCCATAGCAACAAGACTAACCATGCCCTTACTCTTAGCCTAAGACTTCTCTCTATTCCTTAGTAAAAGTTTGTCTCAGCAGCTTTGTGAATAGGTTTTAAGACAGAATTCTAAGCTAAAAACTTTTACTGCCATTTAGGAGAACTCTAGCGCCGGTTTCACACTGCACGTGAAAGCAGCACAGAAGCAGTGCATATGCAGAGCAGGAGCAGCGCACGCCCATTGTACTTTCATACTGGCAGCGTTTGTCGCACGCAGCTGAACCGCGGTTTGTTCTGCAATAAAGACGAGTATTGTCATTTCTGTCTTATTTTCCGGCGTTCTCCTCCGGACACTGTGTGCCATGTGCTTTGATGCATGATATGGCTAGCATACTCTGTGATGCGACAATGTCCCCCTCCCCACTGTCCCACACACATATGTAAATAACATATTATATATAGGTAGTTTACACGATAAACTTGAGCCAAGTTTTCAGGATGCGTAGGCTATATGAACAAAATTGCCGACCCTGTCAGGAAAAATGATGTCTGACCCTTCTCACATTTTGTATGAGGAATGTTCATTTTTGCCATCTAACAGAAGGCTTAGAGTTGAATATGCTAGATTGAATTAGCTATGTTATATAAATCTTTTGTATATCAGTCTGTAAAATTAATAAATCAGAATTGGGGCTTCAAATAGGTCTCTGGGCCCTGAAAAACAGAAAGGGCTCACTATTCTAATGACCTGTAGCCGTGTGTTTATGTATATACTGTTTTTTTTTTTTTTTGTATTAAGGTGCGTCTATTGTATTGTTTGTTTAGTAATTATCGATGTGAATTCATGTGAGACACGCTGTGAGATCCAAGACAAATTTTGGAAAGAATTCCAACAAAGTGCAATTGGATTGAATAATTGAATTGGAAAAGTAATATTAAAGCTAACAAATGCCTCTAGTTGCATTAATTCAACAGACCTTTGAAGTTTGGGCAAAAACTTGTGGAAGTGAGGTGTTTTTGTGCATTTTTTTTTTCAAATGGTGATTGTGAAACACGAAACATCACTTGCGTGATTTTATGGTGAAATTTGTTATTTTTCATGTTAATCGGGTCAATTTTGATCAAGAACAATGCACTGTGACTTTAATTCAGTGTAAACGGCGCAGCAAAAATAGACTGCTCCTGCTACGCGCTGCTGCACCGCCTCTTCGTGCGGTGTGAATGCTCTAATCTGTTAACATGGGCACCGAAAAAAAACATTGCAGTGTGAAACCAGCGTTAGTGGTAAAATAAAATGTTTTGTGAATACAGGCCCAGAATATTTATCTTGCGAGTCTTTATACAGTATCTCACAGAAGTGAGTACACCCCTCAAATTTTTGTAAATATTTTTATATCTTTTCATATGACAACACTGAAGAAATGACACTTTGCTACAATGTAAAGTAGTGAGTGTACAGCTTGTATAACAGTGTAACACACAGCCATTAATGTCTAAACCACTGGCCACAAAAGTGAGTACACCCCTAAGTGTAAATGTCCAAACTGGGCCCAAAGTATCAATATTTTGTGTGGCCACCATTATTTTCCAGCACTGCCTTAACCCTCTTGGGCATGGAGTTCACCAGAGCTTCACAGGTTGCCACTGGTGTCCTCTTCCACTCCTCCATGACAACATCACGGAGCTGGTGGATGTTAGAGACCTTGCGCTCCTCCATCTTCCGGTTGCTGATGCCCCACAGATGCTCATGCTTGGCCAGTCCATCACCTTTACCCTCAACTTCTATAGCAAGGCAGTGGTCGTCTTGGAGGTGTGTTTGGGGTCGTTATGTTGGAATACTGCCCTGCGGCCCAGTCTCCGAAGGGATGGGCATTCATGGTTCCCTCAATGAACTGTAGCTCCCCAGTGCCGGCAACACTCATGCAGCCCCAGACCATGACACTCCAACCACCATGCTTGACTGTAGGCAAGACACACTTGTCTTTGTACTCCTCACCTGGTTGCTGCCACACACGCTTGACACCATCTGAACCAAATAAGTTTATTTTGGTCTCATCAGACCACAGGACATGCTTCCAGTAATCCATGTCCTTAGTCTGCTTGTCTTCAGCAAACTGTTTGTGGGATTTATTGTGCATCATCTTTAGAAGAGGCTTCCTTCTGGGACGAACAATTTGATACAGTGTGCGGCGTATGGTCTGAGCACTGACAGGCTGACCCCCCACCCCTTCAACCTCTGCAGCAATGCTGGCAGCACTCATACGTCTATTTCCCAAACACAACCTCTGGATATGATGCTGAGCACGTGCACTAAAGTTCTTTGGTCGACCATGGCGAGGCCTGTTCTGAGTGGAACCTGTCCTGTTAAACTGCTGTATGGTCTTGGCCACCGTACTGCAGCTCAGTTTCAGGGTCTTGGCAATCTTCTTATAGCCTAAGCCATCTTTATGTAGAGCAACAATTCTTTTTTTTCAGATCCTCAGAGAGTTCTTTGCCACGAGGTGCCATGTTGAACTTCCAGTGACCAGTATGAGAGAGTGAGAGCGATAACACCAAATTTAACACACCTGCTCCCCATTCACAGCTGAGACCTTGTAACACTAACGAGTCACATGACACCGGGGAGAGAAAATGGCTAATTGGGCCCAATTTGGACATTTTCACTTAGGGGTGTACTCACTTTTGTGGCCCGCAGTTTAGACATTAATGGCTGTGTGTTGAGTTATTTTGAGGGGACAGCAAATTTACACTGTTATACAAGCTGTACACTCACTACTTTACATTGTAGCAAAGTGTCATTTCTTCAGTGTTGTCATATGAAAAGATATAAAAATGTTTACAAAAATTTGAGGGGTGTACTCACTTCTGTGAGATACTGTATATAATATAAAGTTTGGAATATGTGTGATGTGATCCAGGAAAACCCACTGGATGTTGCGCTGGGACGTTTTCAGGAAATACGAAAAATAGGTTCAATGTAATTTTTTGTCAAAATTGTTTTTTCAATAAATTATTATTCTAAAATAGCGATTTATTGCGGCAAGCACAAAACACCGTGTCTTAGAACAAGACCTGTGGAGGTGCAAAAAATCCCGCACCACTACCAATGTGGGTCTTCGTTTAGAGGAATACACTGTGTGCAGAATTATTAGGCAAGTTCCTATTATGGTCATATTTTTTTGCCAAGAAAATTTTACCAATTCCAAACCACATCAATCTTAATAACTACTATTGATTTTATATTTAATCATTTCTAAGTTATATATAATTGTCCATGAAGGCTGAAAGTCAAAAACTCCTTATTTCAGGTGTGCTGAATTATTAGGCAGGTTTTCTTTTACAGATAAACAAAACAAAAAATAAATAATTAAATGCCCATGAGTAGGATGCAATAATAGAATTGGCAAAGTTAAGGCATGACCATTGGGCAGCGAAATGCTCATTGGGTCAGCATGGTCAGAAAAAAAACAGGTGGAGAAGAAAAGACACGTTAACTGCACAAGAATTAAGAATTAAGGTGAAGAATTAGGTGTGAAACCATCAAGAATCATTTAGTCTCCAGCGGCACCATTTTCCAGAACTGCAACCTTCCTGGACTCTCCAGAAGTGCAATGTGTCAGGTTCTCAGACACCTTGCTTGGGTAAAAAATGCTAAAAAATAACCCTCACTTAATATGAATAACATGCTTAAGTGTTGTGAAATACATGAAGACTGATTTTGTATAGGCTTTATGGACAGATAAGTTGAGAGTGACTCTTGAAGGACCAGCATCACATCCTCTTGTACCACTGTTTGGAAAATTTATATTCCAGAATCTGGCAGTAAGTTTTAGGAGCTTTATTCATTACTATACAAAAATAAATCCTTGTGCCCTCCGGCACTTTCAAATAAACCTGTTCACAGCACTTTGGTGATTCTCTGGTCCACAGCGACCGTTCCCTACTCCTGAGTCCTCATCCTGTCTCTCTCTGCTACTTTCTGTCTCTCTGTGGCTTATGACCTCTCCACGCCAATCACCGAAAGGAGAAGCAGGTGATTACCCACTTACTCACCGCTCGTCTCCAACCTCTCTCTCCCGGTGCAGACTCCGCTAACCACGCCCACCCTACCACATATTTATTTACAAAAGTATATGTCACTCTCGTCTGTGTGTGCAGAGCGGGGGGCGCGCGTGAACTGGGATTGGGAAATGCTGATCTAGAGAAAGCTAGAACAGAACGTTCATACCATCAGCAACTTTGTAAGGATTCAAAAGCAAACTTGCCTGCTGGGTTAGAGTTAGGTCCACACGTTCCTTGTAGCTATGAGGGGATGATACATTATAGCATGGACTTTGCACAACATATTCACTAACCCAATGATCCTCTCCAACCAGGTCCGATGTATTTTAAAACATCACTTAAATGTGGAGTTTTTAGTGTAGCATGTGAGGCCTTAGCAAAACAGGTCACTTTCCTGTTGGATGAATCCATACAGACTGGGAAAGTTAGCAACTGTGTTATTAGCCTTTTGCACCGTTACCTTGAGAACTATGGACTGGGTGAAATCCACATGCATCTTCATGCCGATAACTGTATGGGGCAAAATAAGAATTCTTTTGTGATGTGGTATCTTTTGTGGCGTGTCTTGACAGGTTGCCATGCATCGATCACAATAAGCTTCCTTCTTTCTGGTCACACTAGAGCTGCTTTTCCACTATCGGGCTGAACGGTTCTAAGAACAGAAAGAAGGAACCTGGAACCTGTTCGGTTCCAGTTGTATTTCCACATGAGCCTGGTAAGGCGCAGCACGGCACGATAGCAAACCGTTCTCGGCACGGTTAGACAACCATGCTGAGCCATGCTGGTAGAGTGCGTGTGTGAGACGTCGGCCCTGGCTACCAGTTTCTAAATAGCTGGCTAAGTGGAAGCGCACTATTGATCAAACAGCCAAGTAAACAGCTATGCTACGTTCAATAAAAAAAAAAAAAAAAATGTCTGAGACGGATATCTGATCATCGTTCATATCGCTTTTTACATTACACTTGCATTACCCAAGGCAACGACTGACGCATTTGTATTACATTCCAACGGGCTCGGTTATCAGCACCACAGTGGAAAATGAAACCGTATCCGTGCTGACTGGCCCGGATCGGCACGGAATGGAACGGTTAAGCAAAGAGAACCGTTTGGCCCAATAGTGGAAAAGCGGCTAAAGTTTTCCTGTGACTGGTGATTTGGACTCTTTAAAAGAAACTTATGGAGGAATAAGGTTGACTGCTTGGATGATATTGCCCAAGTAGTTCAAAGTTCCAGTCCATCTGGGGTCAATGTACCATGTCTTTGTCTCCACACGCTTTTCAACAAGTTCTCTTAAGTCCATATCTTCTTTCTGAAGGGATTCAATTTGCGTAAGTGTGTGGGATTCTCTTGGTTCTGTGCCACCTGTTGCTCCAAACAGTGCTGTTTACTGCATTGTTCTCTCCGGCCTAAACATTGTGTCTGAAATGCCATGTTTGCCTCTCGCGGGGCCGGGGTTCTTTTCCACGTCGCCAACTAAGATTAAGAGAAGGCAAACAGCTACTGCTAGCTGCAATCCACCAACAAGCACACCACTATGGAGGATAATTGTGGCAGGTTTAAATTTTTCTTTAAACGCTGGATGGGAACATTGGCCTATACTCTGCCTCCATTGTTCAATGGTGATTCCCATGATACTGGAAGTCTAACACAACTAGTGTCTAAGTCTAATCATCGTTATCCAAGAAAATGTTATAATATGCTTTTTCAATAAGATGGAAGTAGGTAGAAAAACATGGGTTACTTGTATTAGAGTTCTGCTGTACTTTTATGGTTTTTCTAGTGCCTGGGAGCCTCAAAGTGTAGGTGACATAAGAACATTTACAGCTATTCTTAACCAACGACTGAAAGAAAAAGCACATGAGGCATGGTATACATCAGTTTTGGAAAATGATAAGTTAAATATATATTCACAATGCAAGTCTTATTTGATACAAGAGAGCTACATTGCATCTGTGTATAACATGCAACTGGTACGATCATTGTTCCATTTTAGATGTTCAAGTCATCATCTTGCTATAGAAACAGGCAGATGGAGTAATACACCAATGGCAGAGAGAATCTGTAGTTATTGTAAGTTAACATCAAATATTTCTGTGATAGAAGATGAGAAGCATTTTTTTTGTATGATTGTTCCTTGTATGAGGAATTGCATAAGAAATATTTTGGTGATCTTGTTCTTGTTGGTGATGTTTGTATTGATGTGTCAAGTGTTTGTGATTCGGGGTATGCATGGAGATTGGCACTGTATACATATCATATAAAAAAAAATCTTTAGTCGGGGGCAGGCCTACTTGGCACAAGGAACTGATCCATTTTTAAAATAAAATGCTATGACATTACAAAATGTATAACTGCAAATCACTTCACGTTCTATTGCATTGTGCGAGTTATTCATGCAAGTCAAATGTTTTTATTTATTTTTGTTTTGTTTTTTTTATGTATGGGGGTGCTGCAGCACCTGCAAATTGTTTATATTGCTTCATGAAAACATCTGAAACGCCTGTGTATTTGACAAATATTGCTTCTAATCCACTTGTGATAAAAGTATGCAAATGCTGTGCAAAGTCCATCACAGGAATCACAAAGTGTCAGACTTGACATCTCCATTTTCAACTCCTTCCTGACTGCACATGAGATAACCCTCTCCATGTCAAATAAAACCACTTTAATTAGAACACTTATGACATTCTTCAAAAGTATCATCAATTTCTGTGGAAGTCAATTTTAATAATGATCAGTTGACTGAGTAGAAGTTCAGTTTTGAGAATGAAAACCAACCTGTTTGTTCCTCAGTATCTTCATATTTGACTCTGAATTCTTCTTCAATCTTCATGTCTTGACTCTCCTCTTTAAACTCCATCTTTATAATAGTGTCATGTGAATCTCAGCTGCTTCACCAGGAGTTTTTCTGTGCGTTTGCACACTCTGTCATGTTTAAGATGAGAATAATTAACACAAAGAAAAATAAATCTTAACTAAATCTCTGGGTGCGTCTCAATCAGCTCTCCCTAGAAATAAATAAACAATGTAGGCATTCATAATTAACATTTGGTAGTTAATTATTTTTTTTTAATTAAACTTAACATAAAATACACATTCATAAAAAAAAAATAGATAAAAACATTTGCAGTTAGTTTGTAAAAGCTGACATTACATTCTTTGTTGTCCTGGTTACATTTACTGTGCTTTGACCAGCAATTCTCATTAGCGTGCGTTGAAACTGAATCGCTTTGTAATGCCTTTGGTTCAGTTGACTACGTTGGGAGTTTCGAAAAGCTACGTTTCTCCATCAGTTCTTGCCAATCTACGAATTTGTGTTTACCATAAACTGATTTAGGAAATAGGGAGCGAAATGAGACGCACCCTTCTTAGTTACTAATGTTCCGATGCACGTTATTCACAAAAAATAACGTTTATTAATGTATAAAGAAATCGTTACAATGATATATTAAATAGCAACTGATTCGTTCCAAAGTTATTGCAAAAACTATAAAACAGAGTGCACGCCATTTAAACATTTTAAATACTTAAAATGCAAACCTTTCGTCACCCGAATCACAACAGATGCAGGAGCGCGGCGCTTATTTATGACATCATACGGCGCAACAAAATAAATGTCCCGTTCGCAAACTGCTCGATAGAAAACAAGAAAACAGGTGTTAGAGCAATTCCGAGTTTATTGGTGAAATTGATATTTAAATACATGTTGCCCAATATGCTGAACGTCAGTGTTGGGAAGTAGTTACATGTAACTAAATTACGTAATTTAATTACAAAATATATGTAACTGTAATCAGTTACAGTTACTGAGAAAAAAATGTGTAATTAAATTACAGTTACTTATGAAAATGTTAATGATTACAAAGGGGGTTACATCCGATTTAAAACATACAGATTTAATTGATTTCTTTCATAAATTGCAGTGACTGCTCTACTATATGAGAAATGTTTTAGGACACAGAATAGGACACCTGCTTATTCGATAACTGGGTCATTCTACAGAAACGTCCACTTTTCTGTCCCTAGACATTAAAGAAATATTACAATTGAAATACACATTAGGGATAATTTTTTTATATATATTTTAAAATGAAACAATATGTTATTTGAACAATTACACCTTCCTGAGCCATCAATGTGGCATTTTTTTTTTTTTATTAATTATAAAGAATTCCAAGTACCATAAAACTGCTCGTCCCCACAGCCATGTACAGCAGGAAAGTTCTTTATTTTGAGGTCAAAAACAGGATTTTCTACCATTTAAAATACAAAAGTCTATTCATAACTATCAAATATATGATATAAATGGCATAATAAAACAAAATGCCAAATAAATATTATAAAATGTAAAATGAAAATAGTGGTCCCCTGGAGTTGTGTCACTGGTGTTACCGCTTAACAAATGTCTTTTATTTTGGAATAAAATTTTTTTTTTTAAAAATCACACTGATGACATCACTTAACTTCCTCCTTCCTATTTTCTAAACATCTATGAAAAAAGGCCCATGTTTAGTCCACTGTTTCTTTTCAGTTATGAGAAATTTTCTCATTTATCTCATGATTTCATATGAAGCTTTTAGTTGACGTCACTGGTGTGATCTATTTATTGTTAGGGAAATGTAAAAAAAAACTATAATACAAATGGATTAAACTACTTAATTTAGTGAGTATACCATGATTGACAACATGTGGCTTGATACCTTGCATTTGGGTTTAAGTATACTTTTTTTTTTTTTTTTTTTTAAGATTAACGGTTTGTTTGTTTGTTTTGTTGTTTTTTTACAAGGCATTGTTAGATCCCAGTGTTTCCTGTCATTGCGGGCTTTCTCCGTCTTCTCAATAGCGTTGTGCCCAAAGCATCTTAACCAGAAATTACGAACAGCCACTTTAATGTTGCTTCCACTGTCCGTCGTGACACAAGACACTTTATTCTCTTCTAATCCCCAGTCAAGCAGAGCCTCCTGCAAAGCATCGGCCAAGTTAGAGGCAGTGTGGTCCTCTGGCAAAAAACTTGTTTGGAGGCATTTTGACACCAGTGTCCATTCCGTGTCAATAAAATGGAAAGTCAGAGACATGTAAGGTATCATTTTTGTGCTCGACCACATGTCTGTTGTGAGTGAAAAATGCTCAACTGTTGAAATAGCCTGTTGCAGCTCACCACAGACACAGTTGTAGCAGTGGGGATTTCTTTAAGACTGCAAAAGAAGCTCGGCTTCCTCTATAATGTCAAAAAATTAAAGATCAAATATGTACTATTGTGTTAACATTTTATTGACTAAAAATGCGTTAGAACTCGTTCATCTCGAAGACGAGGTCGTTCAGAATCAGCTACATATAGCAGGTCGCTGACTCGATTTCCTTCTCATACATTCCCGTAGCGTCAGTGCATTTCCCTGTTGAAGCCTAGCGTCCATTGACTTCAATGGGGCTGCATTGAACAGTTTTTTCCAGTGCTTCGAAACTAGACAGTCATTGGATAAATGCTGCGATTATGTCCCGCCCACGGACGCTCAGCGTCTCTGGAGGTGAATGGAGGAGTGGGCTGGCCTGGACTCCGGGCTTCTGCGTGATGACTGGAGGGTCTGCATCTCCTTTTGATTGACAGCGATTTTGTCCTATAAAAAGTCGCTGATGCTGAAGCTATTCGAGCTCAGTCCCATAGCGGCTTTGCACTTGGTTCTTATCAATCATTATATATATTTTTTTATTAATTTATAATGTTAGGTTTTAATATACATGCTGCTAACACGGAAATTTCAAGATATGCGAGCAAAAAATTAGGCAATACGACACGAGCAAAAGTGCTGTTTTTGTTTCGTTTGTGTTTGAATCCAAATCCGCGTTGATTTGGGAGAATCACTGATTCACTGAGCCATTCATAAAAACTGTCATTTGATTCACTCCTGGAGGATTCAGCTCTTTTGAAAGAACTGTTTGAATGACTCAGTGATTCAATCATGAACTTCAGCCACCTGCTGGCCGTTTTTAAGTTTCCTGTCTAAAAGTAGGCATATTACATTATTATCCAAAATATTTCTATATTCAGAATTTAGTATTTAAAACATTACTCTCATAACATTATTTATGCAATTATAAATACAGTTTAAATGAATAAATGCCACATCTAAATGTCACTTCATGCAGCTTCTGTGCAGTGCTAAGATGAGTTTTGTTTAGATCATTTCATGGATAATACCCAGTCATTCATTCACATTAATTAAGTATTCAGAGAATAATATTGTCTGTTTTCACTTACATCTATTTATTTATTAAATTTTGATTCATTTTGTAGAACTGAATTGTAAATTAAGCTGGTATAGTATCGTAAGACATTTTTATGGTATCATGACAACCCTATTATACAGCACATTCCTTGTTTCAGTTTAACCTAATTCCCACATTTCCTCCGTCGAGTTTAATATCTTTTTTTTTTTTAGATTGTTTGTTTGTTCATTCATTCATTCATACAGTAGGGCAAGGCCAGCGTCACTGGAAAAGAGGCCTAGTTGGTACGACAGGGTCACAGAGCATTTTTCTTGAAAAGGAACGTAGGGCAGAATTTACGTATAAATAAATGGACAATTTTTATGAAGTAGGCCGAAAATGAGCATCCCCTCTTTGAAAGACCATCAGCCGCCACCGGGTTGTAGGCATGTGGGACAGCTGTTTTAGTGAAATATGAATGCCCAGGTAATTCATACTGGCTATCGAGTGAGGTCTTCGAAAGATTGTTTTTTTAGAAAGACACCATTTCTTTGCAGATGTATTTGGTCACTGCATCAGTGCATTTGTTCCACCTCACACTGTCCCTCTTATATTTTGAGCATCGCACAAAACGCACCACTAATTGATGGCTGTACCTGTGCGTCTGGCTTCTGCGGACGATTTTTTTTGGCAGCATCATTCTTGTGGTGCGCTTGAAGGTGCGTGTATAAATTAGTTGTGTTTCCTCTGGATGCTGCCACCTTTGTCAGGCAAAATTTTCAGATTGTCTCATTAACATTTTCAGGTTCCCTATTTGCATTTGGTTTGAATCCAAAATATTGCCAAACAGGCGGTTTTGCACTGCGTTTTTACACTAAATCTTCCGCCATTCTCTTTCTTTTCAGTCAGTTCGACTCCTCACGTGATAAATTAAATTTGACTCGTGATACTGATCTGTGATGTGACTGTCTTGGCATGCTGTATTGCACAACGGCATTCAGTTTTTAATTGTAGTGTCCACTCTCTTCTGAACTAAATTATTATTATTTTTTTTACTTTAAATAAATATTATGTGAACCTCAAGGTTTTCTTTGTTTTTGTAAATCTTTCCATGGTGATGGCACATGAAAGATGCCTGTTATTGCATGATTCCTAATGTGTTTCCTGTCTGTGAAACTCATTTCACACTGATGACATATGAAAACAGTTCTGTCATAACTCTCTGAGGGATCGGCATAGTAATGTACATGTCAGTGTTAATGTGTTTGGTCTTGGCGAAATAGATCTGTGACAGCAGCAGAGCAAGTACCGAGACTTGCTACTAGGGGTGTGCGCAATATGACGATTTATGATCGAGGACGATAAAAATGTCTCCACGATCTGCTTTTGAAGAAATATCGTAGTATCGTGCTACAGCGCACATTCTTTCAGTTGCAGTTCTGGCGCCTCGGTATCAATATACTCTAGAATGCCACATACATTCACATCAGTTTTAACTCAGCGGTAAAGTTACTGTCACGGGACACTGCACTTACTCGCAATCACAAAAGTACATAATTTGCGTGTTTTTTAAAGCCTTGCCGGTTAAACGTTTCATTCACGCGCTGGTCTGACGTGCGCTTTTTCTGAGCCCGTACACCGGAAGCCCGAACTAAAAAGCCTGCCCTGTAAAATAAATCCTGTAAAATTTATGGTAAAAAACCGGCAGCTGTGGTTGCCAGAATTTTACTGTAAAAAATACGGTAACAACATTTTAGGGTTTACGGATTTCACTTAATTACAATTGAAACCCGTGTTTCTTTTACTGATGTAATGTTAATATACCAACCTATTAAAGTTCTGAAATCGGTTTTGTACCTACACTGATAACCATCAAAATCAGGTGGTGATGAGAAAGTCACATGATGAACCAAAATTCACCACACTCAGCTTTTCCACAAGCTGAGAAGACCAATACTAATATATATAGATGGTGCACAGTGTCATTCACACAAACACTAAACACCATTATGGTGAGACTCATTAAACTGAAATATGCAATAAACATTAGTTTAACAACATTAGATGTAACATACAACCCTAATAAACAAAAAAAAACTAAGAAGAAACGAGTTATTTAAAAGAAAATAAATCAAATTTGAACTGCAACGCAGGGAATTCTGGGAATGTCAATTTACGTTTTTTCCCTGTGACAAATGGATGTGTGCCTGTATATTAGATATACAGGCACACATCCATTTCTTAAAGGTCTTAAAGGGACAGAACTAAACATGCTGCTGACTGTCATTAAAGGGATAGTTCACTCTAAAATTTAATTTCTGTCATTATTTACTCACTCACATGTTGTCCCAAACCTGTATTAATTTCTTTATTGTGCTGAACACAAAAGATGATATTTTAAAGAAGGTGAAAAAATACTATGGAAGTCACTAGGGGTGTAACGATATTCAAACCGAACCGAAAAACCGCGATACCACAGCCACGGTTCGAACCGCGATACTCGCATGTCGAACCGAACGTGCCCCGCCCCCTGCTGCCCCGGCCCAACTTTCACATTTTGTCACAAAACTATTTTTTTCCTTGACATTTGATTAAATAGTAATTGAGTACACTTTTAACAACTAATAAGAGCTGTAGTTTTAATAAATATTATTTTAATATTATTTACTAAATAAAGTGCATGTCACCACGTGATTTGGGTGATCGATCACGCACGGGAGTTTACATACGCTACACACTTCAGGATGGCAACTCTGCGGCATATTGAGATTGAAGACCCACCGGTCACATTTACGTCTCCTGTGTGGGCAAATTTTGGTTTTCCAGTGGACTACAACAATAGAAATCGTGTCATAGACAAAACGCGCGTCGTCTGTCGTAAGTGTTTCACAAAAGTTGCTCATACGACGGGAAACACTTCATGCAAGCGCATCTCCGGAGACATCATCCCCACTGCGTTTACATGCGCACGAATATTGCGATTATTTCCAATAATCAGAGTAAGGACTTAATCGCATTTTGATGTTTACATGTCAAGAGCAAGCTCTTACTCCTGTTTACATGCCATTTCCATTATTCGTATTATTCGCTAAGAATTGTGGTTAATTTTTTTACTGCCATTATTCACATACCCCACTGGACAGCACAAATGATGGACTCAGAAAGAGCAGTGTTACTGGTCGCTGTTTTAATTAATTTACGTCTAATGCATAATGATTTTGTATGGCTGTATTCCACGCTTTTTCGGCGCCATAGAAATGTGATGGAATTTGTTTGCCTTTACGCTGCCGTCGCGTTCTGCTCGCCCCTCTGGATGAGGGTAAGGAACAGAGACTGCTGGCAGCTTGTTGTGTTTTCCTCAGAATGCGATGCTTTCTTCCCCTCCATCGTTTCTAATCTCCGTATTATTACAGGTGCGTGTCACGTTATTCATATATGTCACAAGCGCATGCGCACTTTGGTCAGAGCGGCAATACTGCGATTAAGGTGTTTACATGCCTGTATATTCCGATTAAAATCGTCGTACGCCACCTATGTTAATACGATTATTCCTGCTGCGATTATGAGCTTAATCGCATTATTTAGATCGAAGTATTGCATTTACATGAGGTAAAGCATAATCGCAATATCGCCAAAATCTCATTATAATCGCATTAAGAGGGTCCATGTAAACGCACTTAGCAGCACACGTAAGAGACCTCAAAAACAGGAAACTCCTCCTACTGCCTTTAGAATTAAGCTACAGGCCGACTCAGACTGCGCTCAAGCAATTACCAAGGCGATTGGTGTTTTCATGGCGCTGGATATTATTATTATTACATTTTACATGGATAATATATTATTATTACATTTTATTTTATTAGACCAGTTTATTTCTGACTAGTGGAGGCATTTATTTAATTATAGTTGACTCAGGTGTGCTAACTGCTCTAAAGAAAACGTGAAGCCAATGTATAAAGTTAAGTTAATAAAGATAAAGTTAATAAGTTAAATTATTGATGTTGTTGTTTTTATTAAGTTAAAGTGAATCTAGTGTTATTATTGCTGGTGCCCTGCCTTGAACCCTGCCCCCACAGCAAACAGAACCGAACCGAACCGTGGCTCCAAAACCGTGATATGAACCGAACCATGGCATTGGTGTATCGTTACACCCCTAGAAGTCACTGTGGACCAGCAACTGTTTGGTTACCCACATTCTTCAAAATAGCATTTATTTTCAGCAGAAGAAAGAAACTCTTTAAAATTAATTTTAAGTGAGTAAATTATGGTATAAATATAAAACACTATGACACAATCGCCAGACAGATGACAATTTTTATTCTTTAACGTTAAAACAAAATAACGCAAAGAGAAAAAAATAACTCGCTACTCTTGACAGAAAAAAATAATACAGCTGCTTTAATAGGATTCAAACTATATAGTGTTTTATTTTTATATTTGTTCATTCAATTTCTTGAATGCACTTGCTAAATATGCCTACTGCACCTGAAAATAAAGCACTGTTTGTTTTATTTGTATATTTGTAATGTGTATCTTTGTTCTTATTTTTAATAACAAAGACAAAATAATGACAAAGATTTTTATCTTCGTCCACTTTGGCTTAAATATCCACCATTCTTTTTTTACATTTTGTTACCTTGAAAGGATTTGTCTTTATAACAGGGAAATTATTTTGGCTGCACTGCTCAGACAAAATAATAAAACCACCATTACAAAGAATCGTGATATGATATTTTTGCCATATCGCCCACCCCTACTTGCTACTCCCAATACGTCCACAACATGCTGCTGTGAGCATGTAAGAAATAGTGCTACTGCATGTATAACTTGTATGGATTAACCCCCCACAAAGCAGGAGACATGGAATGGACAATACAAGCCAAAAACAAGAACAAAACACCCCCAACAAGCAGATCTATGGCCAAGACATATGTACTGCTGCTCCGAAGAGCCATGTGAACCGCATGTATTTTTATCTGTGTGCCACACCAACCGGCTTAACGCTAAGGGCCAATGGGTATGTGTGCCTGGGCTACCACATCGACCGGCTTAACACTAGTGCACTATGACTATGGCTACTTTTACATGCACACTTTTTGGTTCAATCGGACTGAATTAAAAATAAACCGCAGTGTCGTGCTGCTCATACTTATCATGCATAAAAATGCCCCTCCCTGCGCACAAAACGGGTTGCCTATGGATGAGAGTCCGAAACAAGGACTGGTGGGAGTTTTATAATGACAGGACACGCATTTATACAACATTTTATTCAAAAGAATGACCCGCTAGTTCCACCCGTCATATGTCATTACACTATTTCAGCATCATTGCACATGCGCAGTCCTTTCAGTTTCGGTTTTCAATCCGATCGAGTGTTTACATGCACTCTCAATCGGATTAGAAAAGGAATAAACCACCCCCTTCAATCCAATCAAAATTTCATTCCGATCGAGCTCAGATGAAACCCGAGATCGATTAAGGTGTTTACATGAAGCCTTCTCAGTCCGATTGAGCCGTCAATCCGATTACAAATGGATTATTTGGTTGCATGTAAACGTAGCCTATGTGAGCCTTGGCTACCTTGCCGACCAGCTTAACAATAGTGGCCTATGACTATGTGTGCCTGGGCTACCACGCTAACTGGTTTAACTAATTAGATGCGCAATGTGTAATGTTAATTAACAATTGGATATACGTTGCAATCCAACAGATAAGACCCCAGCACCCACCTGAGCAAGTGTCATTAATTTAAGTCATTTGATAACTGTTGTTACTTTCTCCACTTCATCAGTCTCAGAGGCAGTATTACAATGCATTCCATTTTACACTCTTGAGCAGATAAAAGCTGTCAGGGTTACAGTGCACAAAAACTTGTGGATGCAACTTGAATGAACTTGAAATAAAAGCAGAATATAAACATTCTTCCTCCGTTTCTGAACTACACAGCACAGTGAGAGCACACGTCATGCGAGCACATCTCTCCGAACTACATTTCCCTTCTCCTGCAACATGGTCATTGATATGACTGAGATAAGTGTGTGCTTCTGACTCTGCATGCAGCTGAAATCAACCACACACTCATCACAGCTAATGAAAATAATCGACCTTAGAAATAACAAACATGAACATTGAGATATGGTGAACCCTGGTTGAAATGCATTCACAAGAAATTTTATTTTATTTTTTCCTGTTTTCATGTCCGTTACTATCAGGTGTCCTGAAAACGATTGCTCTAGACCAGGGCTATTCAATCAACTTTATTTGAGGGCCAGATTATCGAATTGAACATTTGAAGGGGGCCAAGGGGGTGGGGGCCATCCTGATCTTTTTCTGGGGGGCCTATAAAATTGGAAATTAAATTTAACCCTCTACCGCATGGTGTTGCCACATGGCAACGTACACTTTGTGTTCATTTCCTTACCACTGTGTCTTTAAGAGAACATTCTCATTTTTTTTGTTGGAAAGAGAAGACCTTTGTTTAGCCAATGATGTGCTTTGGTTAAGTCACATGACATGCAGTTTTTTTCTGTGGAGCGATTTCTGATAGAGTGCCGTCTCTTGTCAGTAGTTACTGAAATCGAACTAAAACGTCAGTAAAAAACAAGGACCAGCCCGTGTCACATGCACAAAAAAATCATAAAGATCACCTCAGATAAGTTGTAATGACATATTCACTACTCAAAAAAGTTTTTATGAAATTAGTTTTTGGTAAATCGATCGAATGTATATGTTGCCAAGCGGCAACACTGTGCAATAGTGGAATGATATTATTGCGATAGTTTAGCTAGCTAGCAAGGCCAGCTGCAATCTGTTAAGCTGTAACAATAACGTCATTAATGCTAGTGATATAATGTTGATTAGTTGTATGGTAATGGCATGTGTATAATGGATAAAATCAAATTTAAATGGCAATTTTACTTTTGATTAGATATGAATACAGGTAACATTAGATCAGTGAGCCACTGGCCTACCATGGTGTCTCAAAAAGGTAGATGCATGTATCCTGGCTGTAAGGATGTTGTTAGGATGAAATGCACCAAATGTGAGGTATACCTGTGTCTCACCTCTGAAAGAAAACTGCTTTGAGAAGTTTCATACATAAAGTTTCAAGGATTATTGGAGGATGGGGGGGGGGGGGTGCTCAGCCTCAAGTTCATAGTCTTCCTCTCATAAGATTTTCATGAACTGCAGTGTTTTTGGTTTTATGTCAGTGTTTTATGATACATGATATACAGTATTACATTTGTTTTAACTATATAAATTTGAAATTTAAATAATATTCATGAAAAATGTATTGAAATTCAAAGAATATAAAGCATTCAGCTAAAAAGAATGGAATAAATAAAAGCAGAAGTTGTTGGAAAGTATGTATAAGTTTATAAGTACCGTGTTAAAGCTTATTAGAACACCAGTTGAATCACCACAAACATTTCTGAGGAAAAATATTAACTATAAGTAAACTTACACTTATTCTAAGTTAGATCCACTGTTGTATGTTGTTGCCGTATGGCAACAAATCATAAAGTACCTTAAAATATTTTTTTCCCCCCATGTTTTTTTTTACAGCACTTCAAGTTAAGCCATTCCAAGAAAATAAAAAGAGTCAAATATTTTTTTTTTGTAGGTCTATCATAATGCGTGCAGTAGAGGGTTAAATGCATATTCAGCAGTAAAATTAACTAATATTACTAACAGTAACATCTATAAATGGTAAACATTAGTGCTGTCTGCCATTCAATTAAAAAAATAAATCACATTTTTCTGTAATTAATTAAAAAAATGTGACTAAACACATTAATATATTTGTGTTGCCATTTTCAAACTGAACTTCCAAATTAATATAGAAACAACAAAGTTGGTATATTTTAAATGTGTTCAATGGCATCTTTTTACTAGCCTATTATTGAAGAAGTATCATTGATACAAATAATGTTACTGTTGCCTCCATTTAATCCATTTTTTCCTTTAATTTTAGCCATTTAATATTACAGTATAATTTAAAATGTTATGATATTATTTTTAACATTAAATAGGCTTTGAAAAATAACAACTTTTTATAAGTGAACTTAAAACAATCTTCACATAAACTATAAATTGTATGCATAAGCTATATTGATTATTCTTTATTTCAAGCTACAAAAGTTAATCAGCGACTAGAGCAGTCGAGTGATTTCTGTTTTTCTTTTGTTCTTTTATTTACATTAATCACAGACTGCAGCAGGTTTCACTTTAAAAGCAGCGCTGTTTCTTTAATAAAACCTGATGCACGGCGCAGATGTGGCACATATCCAATTTTCTTCCAACTCTTTACGGTCATTTAGGATTTTATAACTGATTTAAGACTGTGTTTATGAGGTAACTAGCCAAAACCACGTATTTTTACATGAGTGTGTTGTTTTGTACATTGAAGCGCTAGCGCGTATAGCCAGACGTGCAGATTTTCAAACTATACTTCCTGCTTTGATAAAAATCTTCGTCCAGTGTCAGCGCTATTTCTCGCCAGAAGTTATGACCGATAACACTGTTTTAAAACTTGTTTAAAAGGAACACTCCACTTTTTTTGGAAATAGGCTCATTCTCCAATTCCCCCATAGTTAATAAGTTGAGTTTTACTGTTTTGGAATCTATTCAGCCGATCTCCGGGTCTGACGATAATATGACATTTTAAACTTGTTTAAGGTTGCTCATTTTTTTATTCAATTAGACCACGCAATATACACAGTGATAAGGATTAAAAGAGCATTCACTTATCTTAGATGTTGATTTCAGATGTTTCTGAAGCATGCTGCAACTGCTACAGCAAGCACTAGTCATATATTTGAATGTTGAGCAGCAAGCTCATTGGCTACCGATACAAGAGAGAACCAGTCAGCTGTGCCATGTGATAATGATGTCATTATGTCAGATTGAGTTAGACCTAATGGACTGCGCCATCTATAGTTTCATGCCATTTCTCTCATACATGAATCCTCATGTGGTACTTAAGAGTCACTTTATATCTGAAACTCTTTCCACAGTGACCACATATAAATGGCTCCTCTCCAGTGTGAGTTCTCATGTGCCTGTTAAGGATTCCTTTTCGGTTGAAACTTGTTCCACATTGTTGGCAGGTGAAAGGCTTTTCTCCAGTGTGAATTCTTATGTGGTCTTCAAAATGTCCTTTTTGATTGAAACACTTTCCACACTGAGGGCATGTGTAGGGTTTCATTCCAGAGTGAATTCTTGTGTGGTCTGTAAAGTGTCCTTTTTGACTGAAACTCTTTCCACAATGATGGCATGTGTAGGGTTTCTCTCCAGAGTGAATTCTCATGTGGACTTCAAGGTAACCATGTCGATCAAAACTCTTTCCACAACGAGGGCATGTGGGCTTCTCTCCAGCGTGAATTCTCATGTGCCCGTTAAGGCTTTCTATTTGAGTGAAACTTATTCCACACTGTTGGCAGGTGAAAAGGCTCTCTTCAGTATGAATTCTCATGTGGTACTTAAGGTTTCCTTTTCGGTTGAAGCTTTTTCCACAATGTTGGCAAGTGTACGGCTTCTCTCCAGTGTGAACTCCCATATGGACTTCAAGGTTTCCAAGTTGAGCAAAACTCTTTCCACACTGTTGGCAGGTGTGAGGCTTCTCTCCGGTGTGAATTCTCATGTGTCTGTTAAGGCTTCCTTTTTGAGTGAATCCTTTTCCACATTGTTGGCAAATGAAAGGGCTCTCTCCAGTATCAATTATTATGTGGACTTTAAGGTTCCTATCTTGATCAAAAGTCTTTCCACACTGAGAATATGTATAAGCCTTTTCTCCATTGTGAATTCTAGTCCCTGTCTTTTGAGCCCTTTTTTGTGAGGGAGTCTTTTCACTCTGTGAGCAACTAAAAGATTTTCCTCCAGTTATGAATTTATGATGATTCTTATTCTGATCTTTCTCCTCAATCTCATTCAGTACTTCACTCTCCTCTTTCGGTGCCATCAGGTCTAAGGTGAAAAAAAGACAAATAAAAGTTCATCCTAATTTAATGGCACAAAGCAAATGTCCTCGAAACATTTAGGCATGTAACAGATCAAAAACCAACATACTAGATCCTATACCCACTAAACTAATGAAAAAGGTGTTATGTGTACTCTGAGAGCCATTTCTCAATATTGCTAACACGTCACTATCTTTAAAATGTCTTAATTGTCGACCTGGCAGTTAAACCATTTAATTAAAAATAAATAAATCATTTCAATCTCCCATTTACTACATCTACTAGGGGTTAAGACACAATAAAGAAAGAAAGAAAAAAAAAAGAAAGAAGGGAAAAGAACTGAGGACAAATTCCCCATTAACTTCAAAATTTAGCAGCACATAGGTCTTCGGTTAGCCAGAGATGCCACATCACGCTCCTCCTGATCTCACACCACTGGGCCTCAGTTGCAGCCAGAAATAAATTTAAGGTTTTGAAGCTGGCTTTTAGGACTGCCACTGGAACTGTACCTCCCTACCTCAATTCACTCCAACAAGTGCACGCTCTCTTCTGCAAGCTACGGTCAGTGAATGAGCAATGGCTTTTTGAGTCTTTGACTGCTTTTATTTCTCTATTGCAAGTCACTTTGAATAAAAGCATATACTACAGTGTTTCCCATGAATTGATTTATTTGTGGTGGCCTGCCACAATATCAACACTGACTACCAAAAATAGATTTTCCAAAAGGCTTTGACTTCGCTGAATAAACATAAGCACAGCACCATTTAAAATCAAAACAATAATGTATCTTTGAAGGGAACTGACTGGCTTCAGAAAAGCTTTGATGTCATTTTCATTTCATTTTGCCTGTAATGCCTGATACAGTAGCGTTTGAGCTCAGCGCTGCTTTGATTACAGCCGGTACCAAGGAAACCGCTCTATTCCCCTCAGAATTGCAGATGAATCGCCTGCGATATTGAACGTGATATTGCGTAGCTTGTCAGTGAACTACGGCTCTGTGTACTAAATGCCGCTCCATTTCAAACCAGGTGATGGAGATCTATTAATAATTCACAATATATATATATATATATATATATATATATGTGTGTGTGTGTGTGTGTGTGTGTGTGTGTGTGTGTAGTCTACACAATAACTTACATTGTAATCCTTTCATTTTTAATAATTGGCATGTTTGTGTGCTGCTGTGCGTCCCTGTGTGTGTAATAAGCAGTGTACATGCGTTGTGGACCCGCCTATACTAACGCGCTCTTTAAATAACCAAAGAAAATAAAGATTGCGCCATTGACTTTAGACCAGGTTTTAGTTGGTCAATGGCGCAGTTTATTTTGGCTCAAAATAGCAATGCGCCAACAATGTGCCTGAACACAACTCGTTTTCAGACCAGCACGCCCTTGAGCGCACAAATGCATTTGCTATTTACATGGCGCAGGATGTGAAAATGATAACTGCATCGGGCTGAAACTAGCAAAAAATACTTGTGTTGAGCCTGACGTCACATTGCGTCGGGTGTACGATAGGGTCCATAGTGTTTAAGTCTGTGGAAAACACTGTACTAAATGCATAAATATAAATGCTAATAACGGAAGACTGAGCCATTGCTAAGCAGTTCTTGGATGAAATTAAATGTGTGTGAATCATTTGGATCTGAGGTGTTTCAGTAGTTTTAGGGAGTAGCTTCTTTTTGCTATTGAAATTGACCAGATGTTTCCTGAAATTTCAACCCTACTGAAATTTACAAGCAAAAAATAAATAAAAATATTGATGCTAGAACCTAGACTATCATTAGTTTTTACTTTTATGCTGACAATACTATACTATACAACCCAACAAATGGGGATACAAATTTTTCTTCCTTGCAGATTCTTTGCGTAGTTATACATGTGGCCTGTAGCACGAAGGGAGATGAACAAACTCGGAGTTTCAGGGTAGGTTTAGAGTTGACAAAACCCGCTAACCTAGTTTAGATCTGGTTCACCAGGCTCACAAAGCTCGATATAAACGTTCCCTGTCAACTCAGAGTTTGAACCAGAGTTTGTAATTAACTCTGGAGCGGGTGCACCTGAAAGTGTGATACGTTCAGCAAATAGCCAATCACACGAAACATGGAGAGTGTCAGCAAAGCGTCAGCTGGATTCACTTCTCGCGAGAGTTGGCGCAATTCAATTTCTGCCCAAGATTAAGAGATGTCATTATTAAAAATGAATTTAAATGCATTACACTGCTGCAGCAAAAGTTTGAGAAGACAGCAGAAAGAAAATATATGACTATGCAAAAGAATAAGCTGAATTTAATAATTTATATACTTTCACAAAGAGCTCAAAAGAAAACACAATGTTTAGTCATTTTAAAAGCTTTATATATTGAAACTTATTTATATATAAATATAATGTATATATTTAAATTAATTCAAATGCAAATTTAATATTAATTGCCAGCTCATATATTTTAAAATATTTTATATAATTATAATTCATATGATATTAGTATAATAAATAATTAGCCGCAAACTACAGTTTTGTCTCTAAAATTCAGGCAATTTTGTCTCTGAAATTTTTCTAATCTAAACTGCTTTAACACTGCTTTTTATTTGAAGTGAGAGATATGGGGGAGTGGCTGACTTGCATCTCATATATGTCACTTTGCTCACAGCTGATTGGTCCAGTTTGGGTTTGCGATCTCTAACCCAGAATAAAACCTGCTCCAGAGCAGGGTAGCTGTAAAGCATAAGTTACCATGGTGACGAAACCCACTCAAAACCAACCCACCTTCTTTAGCCTGAAAACTCAAAGTTTGCTCAAACTAAACTCGAACTTACCTGGGTAAAAACTGAAACCGGCTTTGTGCTACAGGACACTGGAAGGTTTTTTCTTTGTTTGTTTGTTTATGAAGGCATATTCCACAGACATGGGTAAAGGCCAAAGTTTTGACAGTTTTGACATTGAATTTTAGTCTGCTTAGGGCTATCCGATCTTCATGGACAGTTTCTATACCAGCCCAACACTACTCTCTTTTAATGACAAAACACACTCCAGCATGTGGCACCATACACCCTAATGGCAGGGCTTTCCAAAAACAAAGAACAATGACCTCAGCAAGAAGACCAAAAGAGGAGACAATCGCTGACCCAGACATGCAAAGGTCCTGTCTGTGAATTGGATACTAGGGAAGTGACCACATGTTTAACCATTCACAAAGCATACACTGGCAGGGTTTATACACATTTTTACCAATCATTTTCCATGACTTTTAAGACAATATTCATGACATAATGTTCCATTATTTTAGATATTTTAATAAGAATAAAAATGTATGTTCAAATTTATCATAGCATATGTTAACTAAAATCAAAAGTAAAAAATAACAGTAACATTAAAGATGGCCAAGAGAGGCAAATGTTTCCCTAGTGCAGGTTTAAGCAAATCCAATGTACATAAAAAGCAAATAAAAAAGAGAAAATTAGGAATGGCTATATTTGTCATTTTGATTGAATGAGTATTGTAAGGATGATAACAATTTTATTATTTCTTTATTATAACATTTTATTTATTGTAACTTTTCTTATTAATAATGCATCATTAATGTTTTTTTTTTTTGTAAAAGAAACACTTAAAAGGAATATAATTTTTTACTACAGTCACAGTCAATGTCAGGTACAAGTTGAAGCAGGGTCATTCTGTGCCAAATCAACCAAATTTCAGAACTTCCCCGGGTAAAGTTTTTGATTTCATTTATATATATATATATATATATATATATATATATATATATATATATATATATATATATATATATATATATATATATATATATATATATATATAATTTTTTTTTTTTTTCTGAAGAAAGACAAATGTAAATGGTTAAGAAAGACAAAATATGAAATCTCGTGGATAAATATTTAGTAACTTTGTGACTTTAGAAAGATGGCAGCATCATTATTTTATTTTTACACAGAGATTGGTAGGTCTATTACTACAATGGCGAAAAAGCACTTCTCATGTTTTTCCCCCAGAATTTGATGGCTGTAACTCAAGAAGTATTAAGGGTATCTTAATATCCTCTTAGATATTAAAATGTTCAGTTCTTAAAGGGGTCCTTAGTTACGATTTCACTTTCTTAACTGTAGTTAGTGTGTAATGTAGCTGATTGAAAATAAACAACATCTGCAAAGTTACAATGGTCAAAGTTCAGTGCGAAGGGATAATTATTTTTCATTTTTTATACGGAGTTCGCATTTTAAGACCTACAACAAATAGCTGGTAGTGACTTACAATAAGCTTCTTTCTGAGTTTGTGACATCAAAAACCCTAAAATTTAGCCAAAGTGCATGCAACTACCCATAATGGTAAGGGGCGTGAAGTATCCGGACAATGTGCACTAAGTTGTTTACGAATCACAACACACTGGGCCAGTTTACCAAACTGAACCCATTGCATATTTCTGAGAGAGGGGCTTCATAGAACCAGGAAGTCAACAAAAAAAACAGCTGTATAGAATAAAGATGAAATATGTGAAAAATAATACGATTTTTAAACACATAACACGATTTTTGCCATAAACACAGTCAAGCCTTCAAAAATAGCTGATTGACCACCCCTTTAAACTTTCTTTGGTATCTTTCATTTTTATTCACACCCCAGATATGGGAATGTCAGTGTAGCCCCATGAGTAAACTTAAAATGTACACATTTTCAGCTGTCAAAATCCAAATGTGGATTTCTTTGCATGTGGCTGATTCTTTTATAGAGGAATGTCTAAAGAACTAATAATGTTGAAACTTGATATGTTTCTTGTTTCCATCTACCACAACAACTGCATAGAACATAACTTCTCTGAGTGATAAAAGTACAAGGGCCAGTTTTACTAAACAGGGCAAATTAGCGTGAGTGTGCGCAATTCCAAAACAGCACCGATAGATGTGGAAATGTCTGCGGGTGATTTACAAACAACGCGCAAACTAAAGAACACAGACGCAACATCTCATTTACATATCGACCAACGCAATACATCAAGCGCAGTGCAAATAGGTGTAGTCACAAATAAAGAAATAAAGAAGACACAGTACTTTGAAAAGAACCAAAAAAAATGGAGGGTTGCAAGAAGTTTTGATAGACCTGGTATTGCGTGACTCCTAGTTGAGGGTTCCATGTCATCTTTTATTTCATGAAGCAAATTAAAAATTTGGCTTGGCAAACAATATGTTCGGATAACGTGTTCTTCTGGCATTCAAAATAATACGTGTGGAAAAATCGTCTCCCTTCTACCCTTCTCTCTGTTGCTCCTAGCATCAATAATTGCAGCCATTTCAAGCGCAAAGCAGTTTAAAACATTCTATTTTGGGGCATTAAATAATGGTGCAAATACCAGTCATTTGACAAGCACAAATGTTAGTAAATCTCATTGCGCGATTCATTTGAATACTCTCCTCCCATAAATTTTGTGTCTGAATGGGAAACTCTTACAAATGCATATTCAATAAAGTCAGGTGCAAAAATAACTGTGTCCATGCATTTTCAGCACTAATTCCTCACTGTGCGTCTTTAGTAAAACCTGACAGTACTATTTTAACTCCAAAAGACAGTTTGTGGTGATGCAAGCTGTTAGTAAAACTGGCCCCAAATGGTGAAGTTGAGGTACATTAACTTGCTCTTAGTAGTCCATAAGATTCTGCATTTGAAACAGTTTCAGGGCAAATTGGAAGAAGGGATTTTAACAGAATCTGAAGCTAGTGAAATAAATCAACTTTTTGATGATATTCTAATTATATGACCAGCACCTGTAAAATGACAAGATTAAACACTCAATTTTCAGTTAAAGGCATTTCATTATTGAATTCAGTGACGTCACCGTCCAGCTCAGCTCAACTTAAATAGTATCTGTGCAATCAAGTCGACGATATCGCTGTAAATTAAGTGTCCCCAACTAAGCAAGCCAGAGGCGACAGCGGCAAGGAACCAAAACGCCATCGGTGACAGAATGGAGAAAATGTTAGATACTGTTGCATAACTGATTGATAAAAATGTAGACCGTTTCAATGGCAACAACATAAACAAACGTTTCTGCGCATGCGCGCTTTTGTGGCCCAAATTTAACTTCCGGTAGACTTCCGCAAAGAAGCAATAACAACAGTCCCTCTCGAGTAGATTATTTCTGATAACAAGTAAAATATGTTTGCTGCGTGAATCAGACGGGCTTACTGAATATGTAAATGAATTCTCTGCCAGCAGGAGGTGCTTTTGTAGTGGCCAAAACAGAGGTTTCCCCGGTAGCAGCTGCACACAAAACAGCGCTGAGCTCACAAATGCTGCTTTATAAGGCAAGATTAAATGAAAATGACATTGAAATGTTTCTGAAGACACCCGCGCCGCGTTTTGATTTTGAAACATGCAGTGCTCATGTTTATTCAACTAAGTCAAAGCCTTTTGGAAAATCTATTTGTGGCAGTCAGTTTTGATATTGTGGCGGGCAGTTGGGGGTTCGGTGCCTTGCTCAAGGGTCTCACCTCAGTAGTGGTACTGAGGGTGGAGAGCGCTGTACATTCACTCCCCCTACCTTTAGATTACGAGTCCGACTCTCTAACCATTAGGCCACGGCTAATTTAATGCGTGTCGTAATGAATGTCTAATTTGGAAGTAGGATCTTCTCAACTGCATGATTGTCTGGTCATACGATCTTAACTTGTCTGTCCACATGACGTGACCCCAAATCAAATAAAACCACTTTAAAGGGGTGGTTGACTGTTTTTTTTTTTTAGGCTTTATTGTGTTTATGTACGCTTCTCATCGTTATGTGAAAATGTATAAATGGAACAGTTTGTTGGAGCTGATCTGACGATCTGAATGTGAGAGAGAGAGAGATGCAGAGCAGGGCGACACGAGCAACAGCATTTAAGCCCCGTTTACACTAGTGCGTTTTCATTTTAAAACGCATAACTTTTGCTACGGATACGCCTATTGTTTACACTACTCCGGCGTTTTCAAGGTCGAAAACGGAGACTTTTGAAAACGCTGAAGACCCCGTTTTAATTTGAAAACTCTGGGGAGGCGTTTCAGTGTAAACGGACCAAAACAGAGACTTTTGAAAACGATGGCGTGGTTGTCCACATTCTCTCTGCGTATCCTTGACGACCGGGTAAACAATAACAGAACGCTCTGTATTGTACCCATAGACAGTGTTGCCAACTTAGCGACTTTTCAGACCCCCCTAGCGACTTTTTTCCAAAAAAGCGACTAGCAACAAATCTAGCGACTTCTTGGACAAACCTTAGCGAGTCTCTGTGATCGCTGGTAATGCCGCAACGGCGCGAGGTCAGCGCGCACGCACCTCTTTCTCTGCATCTGCTATGTTCAGCGAGCGGCTGAGAGGAGCAGCACGTTCAGTTAAAATAGATATTATGTTGCTTCTCTAATTTTACATGCAAATATAGCCGAAATCACAGAACAGGAATTGTCTTTGTCTTGTCTTATCTTGTGTATATTATTTGATTTCATCAGACAACGGCTCAGTTATAAATTAGGATTTTTGTGCAGACTAACTTCTTGGAAGGGAGAGCTGGTTATATATTCTTAAAGTGCTGCGTTTCAGTCACTGTTTCATATTTATCCCGTTGACTGACAACAGAAACAGTAAAATATATAAAGGAAAACAGTTTTATTGGGAATTTAGCTGCATTAAAATACAGTATGAGCACAGAGAGACAAACAAATGTGAAAGGCAATATGACGTGATGACGTCATGAATATGCTAATTAGCGTGACATCATCTAGCGACTTTTCAAACTGGCTTTAGCTACTTTCCATCGAAAGAAGTTGGCAACACTGCCCATAGATATGTATGGGTAGATCCCCATTCAACTGCTCCAAGCACACAGACACGTCAGCCATCTAAATAATAGGGATCTACCTATACATATCTATGGTTGTACCTGCAGGAATGGTCACGTGACATGCGTTTTCGGTTGTGTAGTGTAAACAGAGATCGTTTCTGAAACGCAGTGGAAACGCTGATCGTTTTCATTCTAAAATGCCGTTTTAAAATGAAAACGCACTAGTGTAAACGGGGCCTAAGAACCGCTGCTTTAGAACATTGATTTTGAAACTTGTGAATCCATTAGAATCGTTAGAAGACAGAATCGCGATTCATATATGAATAGATTTTTACGTGCACCCCTAGTTTTCTCTTCCTCTTCTCTAAAGCAGCGCAGCATGGCCTCGCCCCCTTCGTTACATGTTCCCGAGGGTGGGGTTTATCTGGGTCCGTGACGTATCGGATCGTGGAAGTAGCTCGTTGTAGTCCCTACCAGCTGTTTTTGTAGGTATTAAACTTCCAGAAATTTAAAAGACGATATCTCTGTGTGCATTGAGCTTTCAGCGATGCAACTTTGCAGATATTGTTTATGCTCAAACAACAACATTACACACTAACTAACTAACTAACGTTAAAAAAAAAATTACATCGCAATCGACCACCCCTTTAATTAAAGTCTTATATGACATTCTTCAAAATATTAGTAGGCCTAATTTCTACAGAGGTCAACATTTTTAATATGGATGCATCTTTAAGAATAAAAACCAACCTGTTTGTCCCTCAGTATTTGCATGTTTCACTCTAAATCCTTCAATCTTCATGTCTTCACTCTCCTCTTTAATAAACGCCATCTTAATGCATTACATGGATCTCAGTTGCTTCACCAGGAGTCTTTCTGTGTGTTTGGGAACTCTGTCATGATGAGAATAATTAACACAAAGAAAAATAAATCCCAACTAAATCGTGCGTCTCAATCTGCTCCTAGTTCCGTAGTCAGCAAACTGGTAAGGAAGCCAGTCAGTGCGAGATGGCCTTAAATGGCCAGATTAGTTGAAATAAAATAAAAACCTCAAAATTAGCAATACATAAATGAAATACATACAAAGTACAAAGTATACAAATTTCTCTTTATTATTCATATTTGGTACTTCATAATTTTCTGATGAAATTTACTATGTTACACATTTATGAAAACATCGCTATTGGTTTGTAAAAGTTGTCAGTACGTACATACGCGCGCGTGTGTGTGTGTGTGTGTGTGTTGTTCCTGTTTGTAGCAGCAGCTGTCCTCAGCATGCGGTTATTTGAGCGCTTTGAATCAGTAAATTAATTTTAAATTAACAATTTGGTTCAAGTTGACACGTTTCAAAAAATTTTGTTATATTACTATCATTAGCCGAATTAGTTTTTACAATAGATTCACCATATAGATAGGGAGCGAAATGAGACGCACGCCTTCTGTTGTTACTCATGTGAGGATGTGCTTTACTCACACAAAATGAAGTTCGTTTCTTGTTATATAAAGTATTGCGATGTTAAATTCATTAATGATTTTACATCGCTTGTACAAATGATAAAATTTCCTGAATGGTTGGTATCTATTTAACTTAGAAAAAAAACACAAACCTTTCTTCAACCGAATCACATCAGCTGCAGGAGCACGGTGCAGACTTGTGACGTCACATCACTAGACCAACATAAAAGTCCTCTCCACACTCAGAGGAATTCAGAGTTGAATTTTGGTGAAATATTTTTAAATGCATGCTGTCCGATGATTTTATGAAAATATGAACTATTAATTACTAATGAAAGAGTGTGTAATTTTAACTGAAAGAAAAAAATTGGGTGCCGAATCCATTTAAATGCAAACCGTGCCAAATGTGATTTATTGGTTCAAAAAGTGTTTATGTGATTTATTAGTTTAAAAAACAGTTTATGAATAAATAAAGCAGAGTTCATGCACGTATCAGTACTGAAAAGTATTATAATTAAAAATGAAGTATTTAAAGGAATTATGATCAAAATCAGTAGTAAGTTTTGTATCAAGGGTCATTTGTACCCTATGTAGTGATTTAAATAACTTACTAATGAGTGAACACATACACAATTTACACCTGCTAAACTGTGCTTTAAATAGGACAGGACAATACAGTCCCCAAAGACAGCAGGTCTATCGCCTTATCGACTGTTCTGCCGATGCATAGGGGAGACAATGAGACAGAATTTTTGCTTTGTCAGTTGTGCATTTTTAAAGTAGCCTTTTCAGCAATCTTAATCTTAATCTTTAACTCACAGCAGTCTTACACAACATTAACCCACACCATTATTCAATTATCATTTATTTGTATAGCACCTTTTTAAGGATACATACTGTTTCAAAGCAGCTTTACAGAAAATGCTTGTTTCTACATTACAATTAAGAGTGACATGTTATCAAAGGTGACTGTTTTAAGGCAATGTTCACATTTTAGAAAAGACACGGCATACGCCGGCTGTTGTGTGAATGCGCTCAGGACAGTTGGACAGTGCGGTGAAGTAAAAAAAATATATAAATACTGTTCAGTTTCTTGCACAGACCGATCGCTTCGTGTCTTTACACCTCAGTGTATCGTCACGAGCCGCAGGGTTTAATTTGGTTTTGTCGGTATATGTTTTTTTTTCTCTCAAAGCCGAGACTCCCATTGACTGGCATTATAGGACTGACAGACTGCAACGGTTTGAGTTAAAAGTCACCTACATCTTGGATGCCCTGGGGGTAAGCAGATAAAAATCAAATTTTCATTTTTGGGTGAACTATCCCTTTAAGGTGGAAAATAAATTATGTTTCTAGTGAATGCCCCTATAAATTGTCTTATATTTATGATTTAGTTTTAATCCAAATGATGGGTGCTAAGTGAACGAACATCAATAAAGATCACGCAACAGAAGTCTCCCTCCCTACCGTTAAGTAACTTGTGCATTGTTTTACTTACTTGTTTTTGACATATCTGACCGAACTACAAACTTCCCAGCAATGTCTGTGAGAAAGGAATATTCACTCGACATGCTCGCACATTTCAGCGCGCTTTGCTTATCAGCTCGCGCACCTCAGCTATACAGGCATTAATACTAAATGTTTAACATTATTCACTGCATACATCTTCGTAGACATCCTTAATCTCTAATAACTCCATTCTGCTGTCTGTTCTGTTTTTTTTGTCTGAATATGGCACTTATCACATGCTGTGTGGTATCTGCATTTGGTATCGGGGCATTTTAACGAGTACGAGTACAGGAGCTCAGCATTGGGCCCGATACCGATACCAGATGAAGTCATGTCAATTTTGCCAAAGGTTGTGGCCCTACCAAAGTCAGAAGAACACCTGCTCCAGGTTGGTGCTGGCTTTGCTTCTCTCACCAATCACCAGGCATTTGGTAAAGCTGTTGGAGCAACTGATGGATGCCATGTGAGAATAAAACCACCAGCTGGCCCTGATGGACAGTGCTATAAAAACAGAAAGCTGTTTGCCTCCATCCTGCTTCAAGGCATATGTGACCATCAAGGGGCATTTTTAGACATTTTTGTAGGGTACCCTGGGAGTGTCCATGACTCACAGGTGCTTAAGAACAGCCCCATTTACAAACAGGCAAAGTATCCACCTCAGGACTTTTTCCTCCTCTGTGATGGTGGGTACCCTGCTCAGAGAAGCCAATCATGACACCATTTAAGAATCCAGCCTCACCATCTACTCAGCACGACAATGCACATCTTTCCAAAGGCCGCTCAGTTATTGAGCGTGCTTTTGAAATTATGAAGATGCAATACCGCAATCTTCCTTCAGGCACTTGAAGTGCATCCAAACTTTGCACCAAAGGTTGCATTATTTTTCTCTGTATTTGACCTTTACTTAACACACAACTTCAATGTCAGATAAAAGAATTTACATTTTGGGGTGACAAAATGTTGTTTTCATATTTGTGTGTATACAGGTAATAGAGGCATGCACCATGCTGCGCAACATCTGCCTTGGTGTTGGTGACATTATACTACCAGACGACAGCTTGAAGATGATGTGGAGGCATGGAATCAAGGGGAGGTAGTATCTGGTGCAGCATGGTGTTTGAGACAAAGTGTGCAACCAAGTTTCTGCCTTATAGGATGTCAACCAGGACCACGACTACAGAAATCATCCTAATTAAAAAAAGTAAGTTGAACACACTAAATACAATTTAATAACTGGCTACAAATACTGATTTTAAAATTAAATATATAATTACCTATACTGAAGTTTAATATAGTTTATACAGCATTGTAAACCGATAACTGATTACCTTTTCATGGAATCATGATTTTAAAATCCTTACCCAGTATATTGTTTTTTTTTTAGGCTTATTAGGAAGTCAGCATGAGAGCTCACACAACACATGACATTTTTTTTCACGTTTTATCTTTTATTTTTGTTAATGTATAACCAAAGATATTTATTAATTCATGATTGTGTTTAGCCATTTAGAATTTATTAACTTAAAGATTTAGTGAAATTTTGACAATATAATTCACTTTTTAATATTTGTAAGTAACAATAGTAATTAAATGCACAACTATGACAGGACAGGACGAAGATTCGTAGATGGCCTCCATAGCCGTGACCGGACAGGACAGGCTGTCTCGTAGGGAAACAGAGAGAGTTCTTTGCTGGGAGCCACCACTGTGCAAGAATCTGAAGCGGGCATAATCGCCTCTGGAGACACAGCAGCGAGTGTCACTACCCCAAGAGGTTCTGCAGCATCAGCCGCCACCTCTGGAGACATCATAGTGGACGCCGCTACCTTGGGCAGTTCTGTGGTGGTGTACGCAGCCCAAACGCAACAAAGCAATCCTCATCATGGGAAGCACCTCAGACAGGGGAATTAGTTCAGGAACAGGAGGGTTAGAGTGAGTGGGTTTGGGAATACCAGCTGTGTGTGCAGACACCAGTGGTGCGTCCCTCACACTAAATACCAGACTAGGATATTGAAGTGTGCCCTGTTCGAGGGCTAATAACAGTCTTGCAATATCCATACCTGCCCATTGTCCACTTGAAAAGCCACTGGATCCTTGTGTGGCCAAGTATTCTGTTACGGAGCTGATGAGACGAGAGGCGTGTAGATCCATTTGCAAGGCTTTTATTGACAGGGACATGGTCACAAAACAAGCAAGGTTCATACAATGGCAAACAGGTACAACACAGGCAAGACAACGAGTAATCCTAGGGCACACGTGGGTCTTTGATTGGCGGACAATATCCAACAGGACAAGGCAGAGAGATAATCCAGGTAAACGAACAATGGTCCAAGCGAGGTGCAAACAGAGTCCGAACGGCAAGGCAAAGAGTTGATCCAGGAAACACGAGAAAAAAGGCAAGACCATGACAACTAAGTGGGCTCCGTAGAGTAGCTATCGCTAGGAGAGTGATATACGCGATACAATACTCGGCGGTGAAAGCGAGGAAGTCCATGGCTTATGTAAGGTGTCTGATGGGAATCAGCTGTGTAATCAGTGCATTCATCAGTGTAATGGATGATGGGAACTGTAGTCCGGAGTGACATGTTAAAGTCTGTGTGGTGTGAGAGTCAATGTAAAGAGAAGAAGACATCTGGTGTTGACAAGTCAATTTGTGTAGAGGTTGATAGAATGCTTTTTGACTTCTTATGGAAACATGAGACATTACATCAAAAAATCTGTTGTCTTAAACTGCTTCTTAAACTGGTCTTAATTTTCTGGATTTCGCTTCTTTAAATAATACATTTAAGCAGAGGTGTAAAATACTTGAGAAATTTTACTTGATTACTTAAGTATTATATTGGGGGATTTGTACTTTATTAAAGTACAGTTTAAAATGGTTACTTGTACTTTTACTTGATTACAACAGTAGTCAATAAACAGAAAAAACAGTACTTTTTACTCCTTACAATTTTATTTAATCTTAAAAAGTACATTACATTTTTATTTTATCTTACTGCATCACAATTCTCTCCCTCGTGTCGTCCCAGATGTTTATGACTTTCTTTCTTCAGATGAACACAAGAAAATATTTTTAATCTGTATAATGCAAGGGGACAGGACCACTTCAGAAACCACACAAAGTGAACACGACGGTCAAGTTTAAAATATTAGTATTTGTGTTTTTTCTATTTATTGTTTCACTTAAGAAGACACTGATTCATTAACAGGGGTTGTATGAGTTACTGTCATATTCATTTTTGGACGTCCCATACACTTGCATTATACAAAAAGATTTTTTTTGTTTGTTTGTTTCTAAAACTCTTAGTTTGTGTTCATCTGAAAAATGAAAGTCATATATATATATATACATATAGAAGTACTTCTACTTTTTTAATACTTGAGCACAATTTAAAGTTGTACTTTTTTACTTTTACTCAAATATGTTCTTGGCCAGATACTTGTACTTTCACTTGAGTAAATTTTTTGAGTACTTTTTACAGCTCTGCATTTAAGGCAATTTTTGAATGATTCTGAATCCATATGGAACACTATTCCCAATTATATTTTTTCTAAAGTTGGTGGTCTCCCCTTTCTGTTGGTATGTAATTATAATTTTTTAAATTGCCCATCAAATTATCAGACTTCCATAAGCAGGTGTTTTATTTGGAATAATTAAGATATTCGATACAAAAATAAAACTATTTTCGGTTACACTTTACACTTTACACTTTTAGCTTTAACTACTATGTACTTACATCAAAAAATAAGTACAATGTACTTATTGTGTTCATATTGTATTGCAAAACACTTTTGCTGCTATTGAGGTGGGATACGGGTAAGGTTAGGGACAGGTTTGGTGGTATGGGTAGGTTTAAGAGTGGGTTAAGGTGTAAGGGATGGGTCAACAGTGTAATTATAAATGCAATTACAGAAATTAATTACAGATGTAAGTACATATACGTATTTTTAAAAATATAAGTACAATGTAAAAACATGTATGTGCACAATAAGTGCATTGCATCAAATGATTAATTTAAATGTAAGTACATAGTAGTTAAGGCCACCTAATATAAAGTGGGACCCTATTTTCTAAATTCAAATGGTCTCTTGCTTTCTTATTCAGAATTCTTAACTAAATATGGTATTGTTATGGTAAGTGTCCTTCAAGGAGTGCGAGGAGGCGATGGGTCACAAAATAAGTTCTTTAATAAAGATAAGTAGATACAGGAACATTAACAGAAACATCAATACACTACATAACATTCTTAATCACGGACAAACATAGAGGGAGAACTCAGGACTTATAAAGGAGCAGGGACAAAAGAGCAAACAACATAATCAAACTCAGGTGGGGACAATCAAACGATAATTAACTAATGAGGACAGGAACTAAACCAAATAAGGAAAACGAGGACTAGGGCAGACAGACATGTAACAGGTATACCTGTCACCCCTCGTGCACTTTGCCATAGTGATGGATGCCATCCCCAGCGGAGTAACTGCACTTTTAAAAAAACTCAGTTAATTCTTTAGCTTCTTGTATTTCTTGGACACATCCCTGTGAAACAGCAATAGGAAATATTTGCTTTTTGTCCAGTCCCTCTCTCAGAAATAGAAAGATTAGACAGCTCTTTCAGAAAGACTTAATTACTATCCCCTCTGTGATATCTTATTGGAGTAATTCTTTTGAAGGTATTCCTTGGAAGAAAGTGTGGTCCTTACCTAACAAATATTTAATTATTAATAAGGTTAAAGAGATATCTTTTAAGTTACTACACCGATTTTACCCTGTCAAACTTTATCTTAAAAAAGAAAAGTTTCCTGAGATGGATCCCCTCTGCTCCTTTTGTGGAGTGGAAGATGAGTCGTCATCTTCTTTGGGATTGTGTCCATGTTGCTAGCTTTTGGAAGAATATCTGTATATTTGTACGTGTCAAGTCAAGTTAAGTCACGTTTATTTATATAGCGCTTTTAACAATACAGATTGTGTCAAAGCACTTAACAGTATCAAATTGGAGGACAGAGTGTCAGTAATGTATAATGATAAGATTAAACACTCAATTTTCAGTTAAAGGCATTTCATTATTGAATTCAGAGATGTCATTGTCTAGCTCAGTTTAGTTTAAATAGTATCTGTGCAATCAAATCGGCGATAATCGCTAGAAATTAAGTGTCCCCAACTGAGCAAGCCAGAGGCGACAGCAGCAAGGAACCAAAACTCCCTCTGTGACAGAATGGAGAAAAAAAACCTTGGGAGAAACCATGTCTTTATCTTAGACAATTTTTCTTTGGTGTTTAAGGATGTCTTGTTTGGTTTTTACAACTCTCACAAGAATGTAAAAGACAAATATTTTCTAGTAAATCTATTTATTTTCCTAGCTAAATTTTTTATACATAAATGTAAATTTTTGTCTGTTAAACCTCTATATTTCTAAACCTCTAACATTTTCTATTTTTTTATAAAGACCTGAAATGTTATCTGGATACTATTTCCTCTTCTACCAATATCAAAGCCTTAAAATCGTATACGCTGTGCTCAAAGTATAATATTTATTCTTCTTTATAATATGCTATTGACTAGCTGTTGGGAGGGTGGGATTTAGCTTTTTTTCCCTCTTCTTAAATTTAACTTATTGTAATTTACATATTTCTGTAAAGATCTCACCTCTGCACTGCTGTTCCACTCCTGACCTGCAGGGGACGCTCTCCTTAAGCCTACTGGTTATGCTCCCTCCAAACCTGCTGATGGCACCATTGTACCTAATTCTACTCAGTACGCTCCTCATTAGCCCTGATTCCCTTCACCTGTGTTTTACCCTTTATAAGTGTGCTTGCTCCCTGCTATTGTGTTCAGTCTTGAGCCTATGTTCTCTAGTTGCCAGCTCTCAAGTTAAGTCTGTGCTTTATTATATCTTTTGACCCTTGTGTCTATTTTATTTCCCTGTTTGTGGAAGCTCGGCTATCCTAGTTTATTTGTACTTTGTCACCTTGGTTCTTCGAGTAAAGATTATATATTTTTGTTTTTGGAAGACTCAAGTCTCCTGACTCGTTACTCTTCTGCTCTTGGGTTTCAATACCTGGAAGTTAGCTCAGTAAGAAACACAACCCACTTTGAACAGCAGAGACCTGGGTTTGTGTCCCGCCTAAGGTGACCTCGTTACAGCGAGACTGAACCATGGAAGGAAACCCAGCAGAAGGAGCTTCACCACCATCTAATGTGGAACGTATTTTGGCAGCCCTCACGGATCAAGCAGTAACCATACAGGCATGATCAGGCATTGTCTGAGATCCTTCATCTTTTAAATCAACGGTCTCAAGCCTCCTCATCCCAAGAACCTCAATCTCCTTCTGAGCATTCTAACAGAACCCTGTTAGCTCTTCCGTCAGAGCCCAAGTTGCCAGCACCAGAGAGGTTTGATGGCAGTCCCGAGAGATGCAGAGGTTTCATTATCCAGTGTACCCTGGCCTTCCAGCTCCAACCCAGCAGCTTTCCTACTGAGAGTAGTAAGGTGGCTAACATTATTACCCTTCTAACGGGCAAGGCTCTGGACTGTGCCTCTGCTTTGTGGGACCAGAGGTCTCCACTAACCACCAACTGCCATAACTTCATTTCTGAGATGAAGAGAGTTTTCCACCATCCAGCCAGTAGGGGGGATATAGATCACCGTCTGCTCCACCTCACTCAAGGTTCTGGGAGTGCAGCAGAGTTTGCTATAGAGTTTCGCACTCTTGCCACAGAGAGTGGGTGGGATCAACGAGCCTTGAGGGCTACCTTTCACCATGCCTTGTCTCCTGAGATCAAAGATGAGTTAGCTTTCCGAGACCCAGCACCGGACCTTGAGTCCCTCATTGATGTAGCTATCCGAGTAGACCTTCGCCTCAGGGAACGTCAGCAGGAGCGACAGCAGGAGACTAGACTTCTTGAGTCTGCCAGCCCTGTTAAGCTGCCCCCATCATTCAGTGCCTCTGAGGAACCCATGCAACTGGGTGGAACTAGAATTTCCCAAGCCGAGCGCAACCGACGGATGAGAGAGAAATGCTGTCTCTACTGCGGCAAACCAGGTCACTTTCGCTTTACCTGTCCTGAGTTGTCAGGAAAAGTCAACTCTCGTCCAGGAGGAGGGGAGCCAGGGCGAGAATAGGAACCATCCCCTGCTCAGCAACCTCAGGTTTAAGGATCCTAACTGCCATCGTCCAGGGCAACCAACTTCACCGAGTATTTGCCTTTGTTGACTCTGGGGCTGCGGGGAGTTTTATGGACTATGAGATGGCCAAGAAACTTGACATTCAGCCAGTTACCCTCCGGAAACCCTTAAATATCACGGCAGTTGATGGTAGTCCTCTGGGAACAGGAGAAGTCAGTCAATGTACTCCACCTCTCCAGTTACAGGTCGGGCAACACCAGGAGCAGATACAGTTCTTTCTGATTCATTCTCCTAAGCTTCCTCCAATCCTTGGCTTTCCCTGGCTGACTTTACACAACCCACAGATTGATTGGTCACAAGGGGTTGTTAGAACCTGGGGAACAAACTGCCAAGTTTCTGATACCTTCTTCCATTCTTCAAAGCTATTAGAGACTTTTCCAAAACCCTCTGTTGACATCTCCAGGAGGAGATCTGCATCTCTTTCTGAGACCCAGTCCACGGAAGTCATGGCCGTTCCTGAAATGAAGCCAGTCACAACCAAGTCTCTAGCTCATTGTCCCGAGTTATCCCGAGTTCCCCAGGAGTATGCTGACCTCCATGAAGTCTTTAGTAAAGCCCAAGCTGCCGCATTACCACCTCATAGGTCTTATGACTGTACTATTGAACTGGTTCCTGGTACTTGCCCACCACGTGGAAGGCTCTATTCCCTCTCCGGCCCTGAGAGATTGGCAATGGATGAATATCTCAAAGAAGCCCTGGACAATGGATTCATACGTCCATCCACTTCACCTGCAGGGGCGGGTTTTTTCTTTGTTGAAAAGAAGGATGGGGGTCTCCCACCCTGCATAGACTATCGAGGATTAAACCGTATTACCTTTAAAAACCGATACCCTCTCCCTCTTATGACCACGGCTTTCGAGATCCTGCAAGGGGCTACTGTCTTCACTAAACTTGATTTGCGGAACGCTTACTATTTAGTTAGAATCCGTGAGGGGGATGAATGGAAAACGGCCTTCAACACCCCAACAGGCCACTACGAATACCAAGTAATGCCATTTGGCCTAGTCAATGCCCCAGCCATCTTCCAAGCCTTTATTAATGATGTTCTCAGAGAAATGTTAAACAAATTTGTGTTTGTTTATCTGGACGACATTTTGATATTCTCTCGCAATTACCCAGAGCATGTTCAGCATATCCGGTAGGTCCTGGCCCAGCTACTGAAACAGACTTTATGTGAAGTTGGAAAAGAGGGAGTTTCATGTTCCAGAAGTTTCCTTCCTTGGTTTCAGGGTATCTAAGGGCAGCCTTCAGATGGATTCTGGCAAGATACAAGCAGTCTTGGACTGGCCTCGACCAACTTCAGTAAAACGGGTACAGACAGGGGCGGCGCCAGCGAATTTTGAAGGCAGGTGCTGAGGGGGTGCTAGATCACTGACAGGGGGAGCTGCGCAATTATATATTATATATGTATATTATATGTTTACGTCGCAAATTTGGAAATATTTCTGTTTTAAACCGTGAAGGCGAGCCAATGGATATCACATAAGCAACGTGCAAATTTTGCGCAAGACGTATGCCGGTGAACGTCTTAATCTCAGTCAATTCACTAGAGAAAGTGAAAGTAAAAACGCCGCATATTTTCTCAGAGATGATCCGAATCTCCTTCAACATATGCTGATAACGGTAGGCTGTTTTAATTTATTCCCTCAATATTTCTCTTGTGGCCCGTACATAGTGAAAAAAAAGAGAAGAAACGTAGCTATTTAGTGTTAAACAGGTTGTTTTTTTAAAGTCGGTGTTTAAAATAGGCTAACGCTTATTATTTCGTTGATTTTTATTGATGACTGCAGTGTCAATAATTTAATAATAGGTGTATAATTCATTGTATAATACACCTGTTTTAACATTTTATTTGAGGAGTAAAAAGCCTATTTTTTGTTATCTATGTGTCTATATCTATCTATCTATCTATCTATCTATCTATCTATCTATATACTGTATATACACACACACACTTTTAATTGGTCTACTATCAATAAGTATGAGCAAAACGTGGCAACTCAATTTTTAATATAAAATTATTTTATTAATCACAATTTAAGATTTTATTTTATTACATTAAACAAGCACAATATTCTGTATTCAATCAGATATTCTTGAAGATTTTGCATATTGACATTCATTGAACAACATTTCAGAATTTCAGTCAAGGGCAATATGGCACCAAAATGCACCCATAGCACTGCAGTATTCAAAAAAGCTTTGCCAACGATCACTTACTATTTACAATCTCAAACTAGGACAATTCGACGGTTGTTGTGGTTGACGGCAAACGCATCAATGATGCGCTGAACATCCAAAGCCTTTGCTCTTCGTGTACTGATGGCCAAGAGTGCCAAGTCGCTGTTCTGGGCATCCCCACAGTTGCTTCTCAGATATGTTTTCAAGCGTCGGAGACAAGAGAAAGATCTCTCACATGAAACAGATGTCACAGGAAGTGTCAGAGATATCAAGATGAGTTTGTGCAAGTCCATAAATGCATCTTCATATGGCTCCATAAGTAACAGCAATTCAGAAGTGTTTTTAATCGAGTGTCCTTGATTTGTTTTTCTTTCAAGCAGACGCCGGACTTGGTGCATCTCTGCGTTTAAATTTTCTTCAGTGATACCGTAAAACTGTGCCATGGGCAATAGACACTTCTTGTCTAAGAATGACTTGTGTTGTGGGCTGAGGGCTGAGGGCTGAGACCCCCGTCAACACATCGTTGGCATCTTTAGAGAAGCGTCTCGTCAACTCACTGACCAGCCTGTCAAGAACTTGATAAAAGCAGTCGGTGCGCAGATCATCATCAGAGCTGTGAGCGCGGTGTATAGGAGCCTCAATGATAAAGTCATTCAGTCGCTGGCTTTGTCGGGCATCTCTCCTTTGTGGCTGTGTGCTCCCCGATGCTAGGCCAACCTTGCCACACAGTTCATTTGCACGGTTTTGTAGGTCGCTCCAGTATTCCTCTGAACGTTTTTCGGATAGTGCTGTGACGACAGATTGGATCAAATCACTTGCTGATGAAATGTCCAGATTGGGTGACTGGAGCTGGTCTGAAGCAAATTTGGTGACCCGGAAAATGTCCTCAAATAAAACGAGATGCAAAACAAACTGTTGGTCGATGAGCCCCTGCATTGCCCTTGCATCTGTTTTTCGCCTCGCATTCGTTTGTACCTGAATATCCTGCAAAGTGGCCAGAATGGCGCAGAGTGATTTTTTTTTTTTTTTTTTTAATTGCCCACAACGCAGAGTGCTGACATGCCCAACGTGTTTCACTAAGTTTCTTCAACTCGACTGGTTGTTCAGAAGGTTCAAGCTCCTTTTGTTTTTTCTTGAAAAGGTCATGGACCACTGACCCAGAAAAAAAATTGTAGAGCATTTGCACAATCTCGAAAAACTCAGAAGCAGGCTGGATATTTCGTACACAGTCCACTAGAGTAAGATTAAGTCTATGTGCATGACAGTGTACATATAATGCGTGAGGCACCTCTTTTCTGAACTTTTCCTGCACCCCGTTGTTACACCCCGACATCACTGCTGCTCCGTCATAGCATTGCCCGATGCAGGCGCTGACATCAATGTTGCATTGAGTGAGAGTTCTTTTAATACACTGTAGAAGTGAATCCGCATCCAATCCATCAGCTGGCGTAAAGTTTAAGAACTCCTCCATAACATTCCCGGCATGTATCAACATAATCAACATCTGAAACGTTCTCAACCTCGGACAAAGGTACGTTTATGTTCTCATTTTCACTCGGAATTAAATTACAATTACGAGATCGCTTAATTGGCAGAAGGAACCGCTCCATTTTTTTATTTTTTATGAAATGCTAATACATAATAAAAAGCGCGACCGCGTAGCTATTCGCGTGACCCGTCACGTCACATATACGATACACATACGTAATGAGTAAAATGTTTTTATTTTATTTGTTGTTTTAAATTATTTATTTATTTATTACAATATAGGCTGTATAAAATTGCTTCCAGAAAAAAAAATATTTGGGGGTGCTTTGGTCTTTCTTGGGGGTGCTGTAGCACCTGCTAGCCCCTCCCTAGCGCCGCCCATGGGTACAGAGCTTTCTGGGCTTTTCCAATTTTTATAGAAGATTCATTAGAAACTTCAGCTCTGTTGCCCAGCCTCTGCATTGACCAGGAAGTCAGCTAAGCCATTTGTGTGGATCTGCAGAGCAGATCAAGCCTTCAACAAACTAAAGCGACTCTTTACTTCTGCCCCAATCCTAACCCTCCCTGATTCAGAGCTGCCTTTTGTGTTGGAGGCGGATGCCTCAGACATGGGAGTGGGAGCTGTCTTGTCACAGAGAAGTAAGAGCGATTACAAGCTTCACCCATGTGCTTTCTTCTCCCGTCAGCTTACCCCAACACAGAGGAATTATGATATTGGAAACCGGGACCTGCTGGCTGTTAAGATGGCTTTGGAGGAGTGGAGGCACTGGCTGGAGGGAGCCAAACACCCATTCCTCATCTGGACGGACCACAAGAATCTCACTTGCATCCAGGAGGAAAAGAGACTGAATGCCCGACAAGCCCGTTGGGCCCTCTTTTTTAACCGATTCAACTTTACTCTCTCCTATCGCCCAGGTTCTAAGAATCTCAAGCCAGATGCACTCTCGAGGCAGTTGGAGCCACCAGAAGCGGAGTCCTGTGCAGAACCCATTCTCCCCACCTCTAAAGTGGTTGCTCCCATTCAATGGGATGTTGAAACGGCTGTTAAGAGGGCCCAACTGCAACAGCCAGGTCCAGGTAATGGCCCTCCAGGGCGCCTCTTTGTTCCTAACCCTCTACGTTCTGACGCTTTGCAGTGGGCTCATGGTTCTCTTCCTTCCGGACACCCTGGAACTACGAAAACATGCAAGCTCATCCAGAGGAAGTTCTGGTGGCCTAGATTGCAGAAGGACGTCCGGGACTTTGTTGCCGCATGCTCGGTCTGTGCCCAAAACAAGGAGCCAAGGACCCACCCTTATGGCCTGCTGCACCCGCTGCCCATTCCAAGACGCCCTTGGTCCCACATTTCCATGGACTTCATCACAGGCTTTCCACAATCTCAAGGAAATACGGTAATCCTAGTAGTGGTAGACAGATTTTCAAAGGCGTGTCACCTCCTACCTTTGTCTAAGCTCCCCACAGCCAGCCAAACTGCGGAACTATTGATGAAGCGTGTTCAGGATCCACGGTTTCCCACAGGATATGGTTTCTGATCGGGGCCCACAGTTTACTTCCCGGTTCTGGAAGGCATTTGGCAGACTCATTAGATCCTCCATTAGCCTGTCCTCCGGCTTCCACCCCCAGTCAAATGGCCAAACTGAGAGGGTAAATCAAGAGATTGAGAAGACCCTAAGGTGCCTGGTTGCAGACAACCAATCAACATGGAGCTCTCACTTAATATGGGCTGAATTTGCACATAACACCCTTTACCATTCATCCATAGGCATGTCCCCTTTTGAATGTCAGTATGGTTTCCCTCCCCCTCTATTTCCTGGACAAGAGTCAGAGGTGGACGTTCCAGCGGCCACAAAGCTGTTCCGACAGTGCCGACGTTCCTGGCAAATAGCTCGTGCTGCCTTATTGAGGGCTGCCCGACAACAGCAAAGGCAGGCAAACCGTCACCAGAGGGCAGGACCCACGCTTCGTCTAGGACAAAGGGTATGGCTCTCAACTAGAGACCTTCCGTTGCGGGTGGAATCCCGCAAGCTGGCCCCTCGATACATTGGTCCTTTCAAGATCCTCAAAAAGATTAATCCAGTTTCTTATTGACTCCTCCTGCCCAGGTCTATGAAGATTCATCCCACTTTTCATGTTTCCCGTTTAAAACCTGTTGTTTGCTCTACTCTGTCTTCAGCTAGGAAACCCCCTCCACTACCTCGCATCGTTGATGGCCAGCCAGCTTACATGGTCCGAAGGCTGCTGGATTCTCGAAGGGTCCGTGGAAGGGTTCAATATCTGGTGGACTGGGAGGGCTTTGGCCCAGAGGAGCGGTCCTGGGTTCCTGCTCGAGATATTTTAGACCCAACTCTCATCTCAGAATTTCGCCGAGCCCAAGGGAACAGTCAGAAGAACGTCAGGGGCCGTTCCTAGAGGAAGGGCTCCTGTAAAGATCTCACCTCTGCACTGCTGTTCCACTCCTGACCTGCAGGGGATGCTCTCCTTAAGCCTACTGGTTATGCTCCCTCCAAACCTGCTGATGGCACCATTGTACCTAATTCTACTCAGTACGCTCCTCATTAGCCCTGATTCCCTTCACCTGTGTTTTACCCTTTATAAGTGTGCTTGCTCCCTGCTATTGTGTTCAGTCTTGAGCCTATGTCCTCTAGTCGCCAGCTCTCAAGTTAAGTCTGTGGTTTATTATATCTTTTGACCCTTGTGTCTATTTTATTTCCCTGTTTGTGGAAGCTCGGCTATCCTAGTTTATTTGTACTTTGTCACCTTGGTTCTTCGAGTAAAGATTATATATTTTTGTTTTTGGAAGACTCAAGTCTCCTGACTCGTTACTCTTCTGCTCTTGGGTTTCAATACCTGGAAGTTAGCTCAGTAAGAAACACAACCCACTTTGAACAGCAGAGACCTGGGTTTGTGTCCCGCCTAAGGCGACCTCGTTACAATTTCCCCTGGCTTAATGTTTTGTTTTTTGGTTATTTTTCAAGATCTTTGTATATTGTTTATATCAAAGCAATATCTAGTTTTGTTGTTATAATCTGTTTTGAGCTGTTGACAGCAACATGAAACATTATATTGCCCGCCCACTTGTTGGTCTTGTCTTGTTGGTCTGAAGGAAAATGCAAATTCATTCTTTGCCACTAGGTGCCGCTTTTGGAGCAGTAAAAATAGCGTTTTCCCCGGTAACGCTGTACACAAAGCAGCACTGTGCTCACAAACACTGCTTTATCAGACATTACAGATTACAGGCATGGTGAAATGGAAATGAGACCAATCGGACCAATCACCGCAGATTTGCATCACGCAAAGGAGGGGTTTGGAAAAATGAATCGTTGAGCGAATCATTTGGGAGTCGTTGAGCAAGTAAGGTAAAATAAATGCATATTATAAGACAATTAAAGTGTTTTTTGACCTTGCAATCTGAACCTTTCATTACCCACAATAGGGGCACTTTAAGGAAATTTTTGGCTCATCTCCCGAGGCCATGCACAGGAGGGCACAATGAGCAAAATAATGCAGCGCATTAAATTGTTTATTCAATGCATTGAAATAACAACTGTTTTTAAAAAACGTGCATAACATCTAAATAAACATACATTGAACAAAATTATAAACGCAACACTTTTGTTTTTGCCCCCATTTTTCATGAGCTGAACTCAAAGATCTAAGACTTTTTCTATGTACACAAAAGGCCTATTTCTCTCAAATATTGTTCACAAATCTGTGTTAGTGAGATGATTAGCTGCTTCAGGTGTGTTTGATTAGAGTTGGAGCTAAACTCTACAGGACACCGGCCCTCCAGGAACAGGTTTGGTGAGCCCTGATTTAAGTTCCTCTCTCCTGTGTTTTACACTTTTTAAATATATATATATTTTTAAGCTAACTACAGCTAAATTATTAATACACACTCATTGTGTCACTGTTACTGTCATTGTGTTGTTAATGTCATTATCTCAACTCCGGTTCAGAACACAGCCCAGAGAACCAATTTTACATGTAATGGCCTCTTGTAAAGCCTGGTTCAGACTATACAATTTTATCTCAGTTTTGGCACAATCTGCTTGATGTAGGGTGTCACAGGGATTTGTAAATGACAATGGCCATCGGGATGCAAGATTTAATTGTTTTACCTTGTGTAGTGTGTCATAGTAGACGCTTCACAATGTCAACACAGAAAGACTAGCATGTTTAATTATTATTATTATTATTTTTTTTTTTTTTATCTGTGACAATGGCAAACTATTTTACCTCAGTTCTCTTTAACAATCCATACTGTTGTCTTCATGCAATCCAGATGTTCACTGTCAGGTTTTCTTTCTTTTTGGGCTTTTCTGACAACAAAACCATTGTTTTTTACGCTTGTGGCACCTTATCATAAATGATACAGAGAAGGCTTGGGAAAATGTTCTATGGTCAGATGAGACCAAAATTGAGCTCTTTGGCATCAACTCGATTCGCCGTGTTTGAAGGGAGAGAAATGCTGACTATCACCCTAAGATCACCATCCCTACAGTCAAGCATGGAGGTGGAAACATCATGCTATCACTGTTTCACTGCTAAGTGTACAGGACGACTTCACCGCATTGAGGGGCCAAATGAATGGGGCTATGTACCGCAAAATATTAGATGAGAACCTCCTTCCCTCAGCCTGAACACTGAAGATGGGTCGTGGATGGGTCTTCCAGCATGACAATGACCCAAAACATACTGCCAAGGCAACAAAGGAGTGGCTCAAGAAGAAGCACATTAAGGTCATGGAGTGGCCTAGCCAGTCTCCAGACCTTAATCCCATAGAAAATCTGTGGGGGAAGTTGAAACTTTGAGTTTCCAAGAGTCAGCCAAGAAATATTGATGATTTAGAGAGGATCTGTAAAGAGGAGTGGACCAAAATCCCTCGTGAGATGTGTGCAAACCTGGTGACCAACTACAAGAAACGTCTGACCTCTGTGCTTGCCAACAAGGGTTTCTGCACCAAGTACTAAGTCATGTTTTGCTTGGGGATCAAATACTTATTTGACTTACTAAAATGTAAATCTTTTTTAACATTTGTATGCTGCTTTTTTTCCCCTGATATTCTTTCTCTATCAGTTAAATAAACCATAAAATGATAAAGCCTCTTTTTTTTTTTTTTTTTTAAGTGGGCAAACTTACAAAATCAGCAGGGGATCAAATAATTATTTTCCCCACTGTATATTTATAATGTAATTATTTCTATTATATATTATCTGAAGTGCGGTTGTGAATACAGTACATCTTTTAAATTTTTTTGGGTGCTTCAAATATACTCAATACACATTCATTATGTTTTCTTTAAGCTTACATGATAAACCATGTCAAGTTTTACAAATAAATTGATAATGACTGGTTATGCATGAACCTGGGCTGCGTTCAGCCCCAACAAAATGGTGCAAAACGTTTTTTAAATGGAAATAGTGGTGCGTTGAACACTGAACACCCTGTTCTGATGACGCAAGAGTTGCAACTATGGCAGCTGAGAAGGCCATTCTTTGTGTTCTTTTTGGAGAATTTTTGGAGCCTGATGAAATCGGTGTAAATACGTGTTTAATACTGCAAAATACGCTCGATGTTACAGTCACTGCCCTTGCCATCCAGAATAAAAGAGAACATCCCAATCGAGTGAAGGGATTTGTGGAAACTGTGGTTCCTAATAGAGTGGGGGAACTATGATGTCACTTTGTAGGCAAAAACCCGGAAGCGAGTTAGCATTTTAGCACTTCCGGTTCCATCGTCCCAGAGTCAATAGGTTTTTTGAATGGGATTTTGGTTAAACCCCTTAAATAAGGTCCATGGTTCACACAAGCTCAAGATACTTTCACATTTTATTCTATGACATAAAACACACCAGTTACACCACGCTCGTGATTTTTTTAAGCTGTTACATTGCTTAAAAAAGACGGTTGCTAACAAGATACAAAATGGGACTACAGGCGCTGTCGGAGACATTAAACATCACACCGAACAGTTTATCAATTTACAGCATTTTTCAGTTGTAGTATAATTTGTAATGCAATTAATTTTAGAATAACCAATGAATAGTTTCCCGCATTTTATATTTTTGTTTGACAATGTTTTTTTTTGCTTTGCCCCGAAATGCGACACATGGAGCTCGTTTTATCGTTTACTGATGTGGAGACTATGGGGTCGGACCATAAGTTAAACTCATATTACATGTTAAAATGAAATGTTTACGGCAACATGAAGCTGTTAGAAAGCATATAGATTGAGGATTTCCTAGAAGCAATGATAAAATAACATTTTGTCAAGTCAAGTCAAGTCACCTTTATTTATATAGCGCTTTTACCAATACAGATTGTGTCAAAGCACTTAACAGTATCAAATTGGAGGACAGAGTGTCAGTAATATATAATAAGATTAAACATTTAATTTTCAGTTAAAGGCATTTCATTATTGAATTCAGAGATGTCATTGTCTAGCTCAGTTTAGTTTAAATAGTATATGAGCAATCAAATCGGCGATAGTGGCTAGAAATTAGGTGTCCCCAACTGAGCAAGCCAGAGGCGACAGCGGCAAGGAACCAAAACTCCCTCTGAGACAGAATGGAGAAAAAAACCTTGGGAGAAACCAGGCTCAGTCGGGGGGCCAGTTCTCCTCTGACCAGACGACACCCACAGTTCAAAAGTTTCAGGTTCTAACGATAGTAGTATTATGTAGTTAGGTATTTTATTATATTTTTAATTATATTTTTTAGTTTTAATGTATTTTAATCGAGGTCTCCGGGGGTCATCTGGGTGTCCTGGTCTCCGCTGACGATCAGGGCTGCAGACATCATCTCTTGGTGCTGATCCACCATCTGATCATAGGAAAGAAACAGACAAATATTAGCGTAGATGCCATTCTACTTACGATGTAACGAGTACACCGTGTGTTGTGGGAAGTGTTCCCGGTTCCGGTTGATCTAATTAATGCAGCCTAACAATCCTTTAACGGATTTGAATAATAGAAGCGTATTAGTGTGTTATGTGTACGCCAGGGTAAAGAGATGGGTCTTTAATCTAGATTTTGTGTATCCACCCTAACAAAACGATAGCTGAAATGTGGTACTTTGTTCACTAAAATAAGTTTAATCTTACCATATCTAAAAACTCGCTCACTCTGCTGTTATTTAAAAGATTAAATACATTTTTAATGAAAATATTAATATTAATCAAGGATTTATTCACTTTTAATGCACCTTATTTCGAAATGTACAAAAATACGTGCTTTAAATGTCCTTTAGATAAGATTATTTCATTTATTCACTATACTATTTATTACTAATGTCTCATTTCAGTTTTAGTTTGGCTCTAGTTTTGTATTTATTCCAGTTTATATGAAACGGTTCATGCAGTGTGGATTAAAATTCATATACAGAGTGTAACGGGAGGAAGAATCACACAACAAAGGGAGGTCAATAAAGGCCCGAAGGGTGCGTTTATTGTGGGTGCAATAGTGCCGTAGTGTTCGTGTGTGAGATCGTTGTGCTCCAGGATCAGCCTTTTCTTCCGTGCTCTGCGTGAGTGAGGGTCTGGTGTCCGTGCAGTTGCTTTGGGCTGGTCGGTCAGACGCTGCTCTCTGATGCAGAGGGAAAGGGAAGTTAACGAATCGAGTACTGGAGTCATGTCTCACCCTTCTCAGTCTCTGGTGGGTTTATATCTGTGTCGCCGGATTGGTTTCAGATGTGGCCGGCCATCCCGCGTTAATGACGTGCAGGTGATTCTCCTCCGTTTCCAGGGCGACGCTGATGAGGTCTCGGGACACGCGTCACACTTCCCCCCCTAAGCATCGTCCTGTTCCTGCGGGTGAAAGGGGAAACTGGGGGTGGGTGGGGAGAAATACCTGACAGACCTGCGAAAGCTGACCAGATCCGGGAGAGTCCATCGGCGTTTGCGTTGGCCGTCCCCGCCCAATGTTGCACGATGAAGTGGAAGTCCTGGAGCGCCAGGAACCTGCGGGTGATCCTCGCATTCGTCTCTTTGGCCCGTGCCATCCACTGCAGAGGGGCATGATCGGTAAATAGCGTGAATTTCCTGCTGAGTAGGTAATACCTGAGCTCCAGGACTGCCCACTTGACGGCCAACGCTTCCTTCTCCACGGCGGCGTACCGTTGTTCCGTGGGGGTCAGCTTTCGGCTGATGTAAATCACCGGGTGTTCCTCACCGTCCTGTACCTGGGAGAGGACGGCTCCCAACCCGGTGTCGGAGGCATCCATTTGCAGCAGGAAGGGGCAGTTAAAGTTCGGGGCTCGGAGCACTAGCGCCGTGGTGAGAGCCTCCTTCACCTTCTTGAACGCCTCGTCTTCGGTGTGTCCCCAGGCGACCTTCTCCGGCTGCCCCTTCCTGGTCAGGTCTGTCAAGGGTGCTGCTAAGGAGGAGAAGTTAGGGATAAAACACCGATAGTATCCCGCCAATCCCAAAAAGGCATGTACCTGGGTTTTGGAGGTGGGCCGTGGGGCTGAGAGAATCGCTGCCACCTTCTTCTCTTGAGGTTTGATAAGACCTCGGCCCACCTGGAAGCCCAGGTACTTTGCTTCATCAAGGGGCGAGGTGGCATTTCCGGGGATTGGCGGTTAGTCCCGCCCTGCGCAGCTCCACGAGCACCCTCCGCAGCCGCTCCAGGTGGTCTTCTCAGGTCTCCGAATGGATAACGACGTCATCCAGGTAGGCCGCGGCGTAGGGTTGATGGGGCCTCAGCAGGATGTCCATTAACCTTTGGAAGGTGGCTGGGGCCCCATGCAGGCCGAAGGGGAGGACCCGATACTGCCAGTGCCCACTGGGGGTGGAGAAGGCGGTCTTCGGTTTTGCCAGTAGCCCTTGGTAAGATCCAACGTGGAGATATATCGGGCCCTCCCCAGCCGATCCAGGAGTTCGTCCACCCGCGGCATGGGATACACATCGAATTCGGAGACCTCATTTAGGCGGCGGAAGTCATTACAAAAGCGGAGGGTGCCGTCCTGTTTCGGGACCATGACGATGGGGCTGGACCAGGGGCTGCACGAGGGCTCTATTACCCCTAACTTCAGCATCTCCTGCACTTCTTCCTCGATGGCGTGTCGCCGAGCCTCCGGCACTCGGTATATTGCCGGTTGAAGTGCGGATGTCGTGCTGAAGAACATGGGTCCGCCCGGAGAGTGGAGAGAACACGTCGGAGAATTGACCGACCAGGTGTTGTAACTCCGTCTTCTGGGCAGCCGATAGGTGGGGGTTGATGTCTACAACCACGGGAGCGGAGGTGGCTAAGGCAGCCAACTGGGTCCTCGTCCCGACCCACCGTTTCAGGAGATTCACATGATACAACTGTTCTTCTTTCCTTTTTCCGGGCTGGCGTATTCGGTAGGTGTCGGGCCCCACTCTTTCCGTCACCGTGTATGGCCCCTGCCATTTTGCCAGAAACTTGCAGGCCGCGGTCGGGACCAGGACCAGGACGAGATCTCCAGGCTGGAACTCCCGTGGTTAGGCTGCCCGGTCATAATGGCGTTGTTGGGCCTGCTGAGCCTTGGTGAGGTGCTCCCGAACCATTGGCATGACCCTGTCGATCCGTTCCCTCATCTCACGGATATGTTCAATCGTGGACCGATGGACGGCCGGCTGATGCTCCCAGGCTTCCTTGGCGCCGTCGAGTAGTCCGCTCTTGACGTCCAAACAAGAGCTCGAATGGGGTGAAGCCTGTGGACGCTTGGGGCACCTCACGAATCCCAAAGAGAATGTACGGCAGCATTCGGTCCCAATCTCGCTTGTCCTCCGCGGCTACCCGACGAAGCATCCGCTTCAAGGTTTGATTGAATCGCTCGACCAGCCCATCGGTCTGCAGGTGGTAGACTGAGGTGCAGAGCTGTTTAACCTGCAGGAAGCGACAGAGATCTGCCATGGTCCGGGACATAAACGGAGTGCCTTGGTCAGTCAATATCTCCGCGGGGATGCCAACTCGACTACTCAGCAGGAAGAGCTCCTGGGCGATGGCCTTTGATGTTGCTTTCCGGAGGGGAATGGCTTCGGGGTAGCGAGTGGCATAGTCCACTATGACCAGGATGTGTTCATGGCCCAGGGCGGACTTCGGCAGCGGCCCCACGAGATCCATGCCTATTCGCTCGAAGGGTACCTCGATGTAGAGGTTTGCGCGAGACTGTTTTTTAGTCCCGCGAGGTTATATCCCGCTCCCGCCATATATTTACTCTTTGTTCACCCGCTGTCCGCTTTGAATAATTTTCTTCCCAACCCGACCGTTCCCGCTAAATTTAGATCTCGTTTCCAGAATCACACATTTAAATTTCCTCTACTAAAAGAAAGAGAGATAGGCTAACATATAAACGTGTAGTCTGCACAAAATTATATTTGTTATTTTATTCGTCTTGTCAAGAGTCTTAAAGTTATTGACAGCAAAATGTTAAACGAATTTTGTGTCTTAAGACAAAACGTGTAAGTTTCATGAACTATGATTGAACACAGAGCTTATTTTTTGCGATTATCCAAAAGCCTATGGAAAAATCCCATCGGCTTTTTGTCGAGGAACCAGATTCATGCTAACAGCCGATCTGCCTACAGAGTGACGTCATAGTTCCCCCACTCTATTATTGTGATCCAACATTTGCCTCGCATTTCAGGATGAAAATACAAACATTTCAGGTGAAGGACAATCCACTTCTTACCTCCGAGACAGTGTTATGATCTATATGATCTTATTATTTTTATTGTGAGTATTAGGCTTATCATTATTGCTGATCACTGTTGTTGTTCTATGATACTGTAATATTTACCATTATATAATCAGAGCATAGAAAAGTTTATGAAAGTGTCACTCCACAATACAATAGCAAAATATATAAATATGTATAGTATTTTTATATTACATTAATCAGTGTCTAGCACACCTTCCTAAGGAAAGGATATGGACCAGAAGACAGACTTAATTATATTTTATTTAGACAGACTTAAAGAAGTTCCAGATCTATACTTGTGATCTTATTATTTCAGTTATTTTGTCTTTAATGTAAATAAACGTGCAAACAATATACTTGCTCTTGTGAATTTATTTTGATGTTAATTACATTTACTTACAAATTCCCAATGCATGTACTGTAGCAGTATGTGCATCAGTGTGGATACAACAGCCATAGCAAGATTTGTGTCAGCTTATTTACAGCATCATAGGGATGTCGAAACTTCTACTATAAATGCTGAACATACTTTTCTACAGGCTCTCTGTAAGAAAGTTGGTCCTTTTCCTGGTAAACATAATCTTAGACACCTCGAAAAATTTGCTGTGCCCTATTTGGTTGTTGGCAAACCAAGAGAGCTTCAGGGGTGTTGCAGACCTGTTTGATATGTCAAAAGGAACCCTTCATTATATTTTTTCGGACATTTGCAAGGTCCTTTGTACACTAAGAAATGAATACATTTGATGGCCCAGAGAGGATGAGTTTGCAAACCTGGAAAATGGCTTTCAGGACAAAACTGGCTTCCCTGGAGTCATTGGAGCAATCAATGGCACACACATTCCCATCCCAGCACCCACACTCCATAGAAACAGTTACATAAACAGGAAAGGGCATGCAAATATTCAACTCCAAGCAGTGTGTACATCACAGATGATGTTCCTGGATGTGTACACTGGTTGGCCGGGGTCTGTGCACGATGCTAGGGTGTTCCGGAACTGCCCATTATATGGCCACCTCCGAGATGTAATGAGAAGTGACTACCACCTGCTTGGAGACTCCGCATATCCACTCAGCACATCTCTCATTACACCATACAGAGATAATGGGCACTTATCCCGAAGGCAAAAAAAAATGAACACGCTCCACAGCTCAGAGTTGTGATTGAATTTGGCCTTCTAAAGGGGAAATGGAGATGACTGAAGTACTTGCCCACAGAAGACCTTAAAAAAAGTACCAGTGGTTATCACAGCTGCATGTGTCTACACAATTTCCTAATGAGGGAGGAAGGCCACCAAATGGAGGATTGTGAAGAGGTGGATGGCAACAATGACAATGATTGTCAAGCAGCCCTTATCAAAAAGTAGTATACTTCAAGTATACTTAAGTAAAGTTCAAGTATACTTCATGTAGTATACAAATATCAGTGTACTAGTAGTATACTTGTATGTGTACTATGGCTGTGTTCGAAATGGCATACTTGGTTACTGCTTACTGATTACTGCCCAGTACACAGTGCATACTGTCTACTGTTTTTTAAAGAATAGTGTGTGAAACAGTATACAATAAGCAACAAATGTTTCAGAGTAGTATGCTTAATTGTCACATGACAGACACAAACATTAATTCAGCACAGCTGTCAAGGTTGTTACCTTACAAACAAACGTGCTAACTATTCTTTTTACAAAGGCTTGTTAAGAAGGCTTCATATTAGTAAACAATGCTATATTGACCAGTTGAACTCATTTCATAATTGAAGAACTTTACATAGTCTATTAGACTGAACTGAATCAACACTGAGCTGTCTTTTACTGAACTTTGATATTTTTGTTAGTTACACTAATTGGAAAAAGTGATATATTCTAGTTACACTAAGTGCAACTAATGATAAATTCTGTTTATACTAAAATAGCAGTATTTTCTTTACCAACAGGTGTGTAGATATTTATACTTCAGTACTGTAATACATTATAAAACAGTGTGCAATAACTCATTGAGCGTAAATTATCATACATTTTATTTGATGAACGCCAATTTACTGGGACAACCTACCTACATCTAAACAGTGGTATTATTAATGAGGCGTTTAATTTCCACCTTTCAAATATTTACTTAATTTTTTATTGAAAACAAATGCCTTTCTGATCTGGTATGTGATGGGAAAAGGAGTTGCACGAGATTGACAAAAGGCAGACTCGAACTCGGATCGCTCGCATCAACTGGACACATATCACGTCTTTTACTCACTGCGCCACTAATACTATAGCAATACACGTGTCTTCTGCAGTGCTGTTTATCGTTGGTGGGCGGAGTTAATGTAAAAAGCCTCGGCTAACAAATTGGTCTATTTGTCCTTAGAGTAAATGCACTCGTTTCTTTTGCTTGACAGCGGAATTTAATTCTGTTTGCATAATTGAAATATTAACTTTATTTATATATTATATTACTGCAATATTAATATTATTATTTAATATCTTCGACACGATGTATAAAGCCCTACAGAGATAAAGGTGACGTGATTTGACTTGATCAGAAAAGTGCCGTAGAGATTAAAGTACAATTTATGTCCTACTAATGATATTGTTTTTACATGCACAGCGATGGTTTGTAGTTTGATGTATATACATACATATACAAGTCTTACATTTATAACTATTCCCCCCCTCCAGTTCACTCACGCGTTTGAAGATGAAACGTCACATGGAGCGCGTTGCGTTCTGGGAAACAGTATCCCACGGAGTGTCTTCAGATGCATATATCAAATTTCAGCAAATATAGCAGGTAATCCGGGCATTTCATGCATACAGAAAATTCACATACTATTCACAGTATTCACACAGCATACTGCAATAAAGCAGGAGTTGTATGATAGTATGCCATTCGGAACACAGCTTCTGTACTGATTTCAGTGTACTTGAGTTATATTTAGCAGATTTTGGCAAATATAGTAGGTCATCCGGGTAATTCATGCATACAGAAAATTTGCATACTATGCGCAGCATACATACTGGATACTGCAGAAATAGTAAGAGTAGTATGATAGTATGGCATTTCGAACACAGCCTATTTCTATACTCCTTGGGACTAAATTGACCCACTTTCTAGTATATAAAAGTATACTTTTAAGTATACGTTAAGTATAACAGTAGTAAACTTTGAGTACACAACACGTTTACATCAATGTTTTTAGCTTGTACTACACTAATTAAATACTTTAGTAGTTTTATACTTAAAGTATACTCGTACTTCGTCATAATTTAAGTACATTTCTATGTCCCTTTTAGGTATTAATTTGTATATATTTTGTTATATGAATATCTGAACATACAAAACATCAAAAGAAAGAACAGAGTGTCTGCTTGCAAATAGAAACATTTTATTCTAGCTTCATGCATTCAGGGCACTGAAACTGCTTTCAAATGCACAATCGCTTTTTACTTTCACTTTCACTTTCAAGATTCGCAATCGCACAAATTCTGTTTATACTATGGAGCGGCACTTACCACACATTTTACAAGATCAGATGCTTGTCAGTGGTGCTCAGGATCTGTAAATCATTCGCCATCATCCTCAGTCATCTCTCCTTACTCTGTTTATGTGGTAAGTGAAATCTTACATACTGCAATGTAACAGGCTATTGCTAGCAAGGAGCTAACCATGTCTTTAGTGGCTCGCGTTATTTTATTAGAATGCGTTATTTGCTTTCCATGCCTTTCTGAATACAGACACCCACCCATCCCTGCACTTCACAACTCCTGCACAGCCTGGAACATAACATTTATTTCCATGATCTGCCATTTTTTGCTGTCATCCTCGTTTGTTTCTTCACAATACCTGCAGAACTTCTGATGATTTGGCTGTGTAGGTTCGGCTGGCCTAGAACATGGGCGGGTATATGCAAATGTTGGGGGCATAACTATTAGTGATAAGTCATAAGTCATAAGTCACCTTTATTTATATAGCGCTTTTACCAATACAGATTGTGTCAAAGCACTTAACAGTATCAAATTGGAGGACAGAGTGTCAGTAATATATAATAAGATTAAACATTCAATTTTCAGTCAAAGGCATTTCATTATTGAATTCAGAGATGTCATTGTCTAGCTCAGTTTAGTTTAAATAGTATATGAGCAATCAAATCGGCGATAATCGCTAGAAATCCCGACTGTTACGTCACAGTCGGTGTTATGTTCTGATTCGCCTATTTTTCAGTGGTCTTTTTTATTCACAAGATTTACATAAGAAGGAGGGAACAATTGTCACGAATCTGGTCTGCACTCCCGTTCATTCACCACTAGAGGTCACCCGCTCACCACATGGACTTTCACACCACACATCACATGGACTCCATTTCCCATCATTCCTTGCACTAACGACACACAGCTATCTCACTAATCACACGCACACAGCTGTATCCAATCAGACACTCTTTATAAGCCTTGGACTTTCTCTCCCTCTCTGCCGAGTATTGTATGAATTATCGCTACCCTACAGAGCCCCTTTAGTTTTCCTAGTCTTGCCTTGCCTTGCCTTGCCTCGCCTCGCCTCGCCTCGCCTCGCCTCACCTCACCTCACCTCACCTCGCCTAGCCTAGCCCTGCCTTTGTTCGGATTGTTTTCCCTTGCCTGGATTATCGCTGACGTTTTGGATTACCTCTCCTGTCTCGCCCCTTTGGATACTGTTCGCCAATCATCGACCCACGCTTGTCTTTGTTTACTCTTTGTCTCGCCCATTTTATACCTGTTTGCCATTGTTTGACCCTGCCTGTATGACCACGTCTCTGCTCATTAAAAACCTGCATATGGATCCGCACATCTCACGTCTCGTCAGCCCCGTAACAACAATGTTGTTTGAGGCTCACGGTATGTAATTTCCATGTACAGAACTCTTATTATTCAACTATGCCAAGGTAAATACAGTTTTCCATTCTATGGCACCTTTAACAATTTTATTAAATTGTTTTAAAAAACACATATTTTGTTATATTTAAGAAAAAAGTTGCATCCCCCAAATTCATGTCTGTGGTGTTACAACAATGGATGTAGCCCTTTTAAGAAAAGGGGAATTCTATTTGAACTACTTCCTTTGTGTAAAGGTCATTGCAGGTGCTGGTTGATCTGAGAGGTACATAGGGAATACATTCTTTCTTATTAATTTTCTAAAAGTTAGCTACATTTCTGACAATTTCATGCATTGCATTTTACTAGTGTCTGTGGTTTTTTGTTGATAACTTGTAGATCTGACATATTTTAATCAAAATTTTGATTAATATTAATTCATTAATTAATTTCCAAAGTGCCCCCTGATCTTGAAATCATCATGATGGCAGCCTCCATTATAGAAAAGTCTGGATTTAGGCTGATTTGTCTTTGGTGTTACCAGAAAAGACAGCAACACCACAGAGCCTATAGTAACTTGCAATATAAAGTCTGTGGTGTTATATTACTTCTGTGGTGTTACTTCAAAATGACATAGACATGGCTGTGTCACCAGTGTTTGATTGAAAAAAATTATTTTAAAATCAAAATATTCTTAAGCTTTCATTTTAATGGATATGGTATATTAAACTAATTTTAAATGCATAGCTATATATTTTATTAGAAAAAAAAAAACTGTAATGGGGCTGACGAGACATGAGACATGCGGATCAAAATGCAATATTTTATTTACAGGCATGGTCATAAATACGGGCAGGGTCGAGCAATGGCAAACAGGTATGGCAGGGACAAGACAAAGAGTAATCCTAGGGCAGGCAATGGTCGGTCGACAGCGAACAGTATCCAAAGGGGCTAGGCAGAGAGATAATCCAGGTACACAAGCTATAATCCAGGCAAGGGAATAAACAGAGTCCGAACAGGGAGACAGGGGTAAATACTGGGAACACAGACTAGAAAACAACAAAAGTTCCGTATCGCAGCTAACACTAGGGGAGTGAAAAACACAGGACAATACAGGAACTGAACAGAAACACGGAATGGCACAGAAAGGGTTAATCCAGGAAACACGGGTAGAAATAAACACAGGAGAACAGGTAATGCACGACTAGGCTTACTAACAAGGGCTCTGTAGAGTAGCTACAGCTAGGGGAGCGGTAAATGCATACAATACTCGGCAGAGAGGGAAGGAAAGTCCAGGGTTTAAATAAGGTGTGTGATCAGTGAGAGCTGTGTGATCAGGTGTGCGTGTGATTAGTGCAATGAGTGATAAGTGATAGCTGTGATCAGTATGGGATGATGGGAATTGGAGTCCATTGTGATGTGTGGTGTGAAGTCCATGTGGTGAGCGAGTGACCTCTGGTGGAGGGTGAATGGAAGTGCAGACCAGATTCGTGACACAAACAAGCATTTTTACAAATCTCATTTGCCACCCCAATTGAAGAATGACCCATACACATTCTTATTCTTCCTCTACTAGGGTTTATTGGCAGTTGGCAAACAGCATATTGGTATGTGCTATACACATATTTATGCACTTTGATTTTAGACACAGCGTGTGAACCGGACTTTTATTTTGGTTTGGCTGTGGAATGTCATAAGGCCACGCCTCCTTCGGCTGAGGTTTGTGCTTTTAAACGTTTAAATTGATTATGTCAATACAACCTATTCAGTGTATTTCTGTTTTTCTTTCACGCGATATTAATTAATCCATCCCCCACACACGGCTAACAGACAATGCACATCTCATTTCTTTCTCTGTGTCGTGAAACACTTTATCTTAAAGTCGGACGTTAGTTAGTGATGGAGAAACGGAGCTTTTAGAAACTGAAACTGTTTTGATTGGATGCGCTCAAATCTAAAATGGTTAATATAAATGGCAAATATTTTCATGAAAGTGACATATATTAAATATTCCACTAAAATAAGAAGTATCTGTATAATTTATGTTCTTTTATTTATTTGCAGTGATTTAGTTTTGATTGTTTCTTGGTGGATCTTACTGACTCCCTTACCAGTCCACTGACTTAAGTTACCCAGAGATTTAGTTTGCATTTATTTTTCTTTGTATTAATTATTTTCATCTCATCAACACACAGAAAAACTCCTGATGAAGCAGTTGAGATCCACATGACACGCTATTATAAAGATGGCATTTATTAAGGAGGAGAGTGAAAACATGAGGATTGAAGAAGCATTTAGACTCAAACATGAAGATACTGAGACACAAACAGGTTGGTTTTCATTTTCAAAGCTGAACTCAGTCATTTGATTCATATTAAAAACTTCTTCAGAAATGACTGATACTTCTATCGTAAAATGCCCAAAACACACTACAAAAAGGAATTTTGTAATGGTTTTACCGGAAAAAGCTAATGGTTTTTAATGGTATTTTAATGGAAACCATTAGAATTTTATGTGATGGTTTCTATTGGGCTTCTATTGTTTTTTTTTTAGCAGGGGGGGTTCTCCTCATGTGGACTGAAATGTTGAGATCATATGACCAGACAAATACTAGCCTAATGCTGCCTTCAAGTGCAGCTGAGAAGATTCTGCTGCCAAGTTTGATATGCGTTATCACAACAGACATTAAATTAGGAAAAATATGAAAGTAAGAAAAAAAACATTATTTAGTGTATATTAATCCGAATAATTACTACTGAATTGAAAATCATTTCTTTCTATCACTTTCGTATGCAGTGGTATGTTACAAAAACATTTTCTTTGCATAAATAAATGAAGAGTTTGTTTGCAAGAACAGTTAACTCCTTTTTTTATTTTTTTTTTATTGTGCATTCCAAAGTAATATCAATCAAATTGCAGTTGGGTAAGTAATTATTAAGTAATAATAATTAAAAAAAAAAAAAAAAAAAATACAGGAAACTTTCAAAATTAAAGTTAATTGAAAGTGTTTTTATATACATTATATATTAAAAGTTTAGTTTTTTACAAAAGCAGATAAATCCAACAGTCAATTTTTGTCGAAAGCAGATAACTCAACATTTCATGCTTCGGAGTTAAACAAAACAAAGTAGGCTAATTGCTTTGTAATTACTAAGTTTGGGACTTGGGTTTCTATTCCACCTTCGTATAGTTTTTTTTCCCTCATTAAAATCATATGTGTCCATCAATGATAGTTTGTGTGCATTTTATTTTCTGATTTCACCAAAATGAATAAACAACAGTTAGCAATAGATTTAAGCGCTCCTCTGTGACACCAGCACTGACAACAGCACTCAACATGATTTTAAAAGCAACACATTTCAGCGGCAGATCGCCTCTTATTTTGACACAAATTAACAAAATTAATATTCTGCTAGTCAACTAGAAATGTTTCATTTGTAATAGATTTGTACTGCAGTGTTTCAAAAACTCAGCATATCCGATCTGTCCAAATGCATGTATCCGATTCATATCAGTGTAAAGGCGGCCAGACGAAACCAAAGCTACTAGCCAAGTAGCCAAAAAAGCGTATCAGCTAATGCTAACAGAAAGGAGACCAGAAGCCTTTTTTTTTTTTGAATGGATGCCAATGGAGGAGACGCTTCATTATGCTGAATAAACAGCGTTTTAGAGGAAACAGCTCATTTAATGAATAGACAGCCTATCGGCTAATCTTCAATATGTTTTACACTAAACAATACTTTTGGATTGAACTATTTTTAGGGTCTGTTTCCTGGACAGAGATTAAGCCTAGTCCTAGACTAAGGGTGTATTCACACCTGTCTTGTTTGGTTCGATTAAATCAAACTCAATTTCGTTTCCCCTCTTGGTGCGGATCTTTTGGGCAGGTGTGAATACAGCAATCACACTCGGGTGCACACAAAACAACCGTACCGAGACCCAGCTTGAAGAGGTGGTCTTGGTCCAGTTCCAAACGAACTCTGGTACGGTTGAATGAATGAACCAATGAAAGGATGACCTTACACATGTTGTTTAGTTTACAATTTCTTGTTTACTTGCAAAAAGAGCAAAGCGAACCGCACTAGACAAAAAAAAAAAAAAAAATCTACTTTGTATTTTTTCCGGACCAAGGCAAGTGAAGTAGTGGACTCTCCTGGTGTGAATACACCCTTAAATGGCCCTTTAAACCAGATTAACAGAAATCTGCTTTCTCTGTCTTTGTTTTAAATAGTATCAGATTTAGTGTAGCCCAGATTTCAATAGGCTGCTTTCCTGGAGGAAATCTAGTCCTACTTCAGGACAAAATTGAGGCTTAAATTAAACCTACCAGGAGGCAGGTTTAACTTCAGATTAAGGTTGTGTTTCTAGTCTTTATACATCAAAATTATTGGTACCCTTTGCAAAGAAGCCTATCAAAATAATCCTGTTAATCATTTTGAACTTTTATTAAAAAAAACAAACAAACAAACAAACAAACAAACCTTACAAATAATCAAGTAAAATGGAAGGGAAGGGAAATCTCATTATGAAAGGTTTTTCTCTCTCTCTCTCTCTCTCTCTCTAATACACCTTGGCCACGATGAATGGCACCCTTTTATTCAATACTTTTTGCAAACTCCTTTTGCCAATTTAAAGGGTTACTCCACCCCAAAATGAAAATGTTGTCATCAATCACTTACCCCCATGTCGTTCCAAACCCGTAAAAGCTTCGTTCGTCTTCGGAACACGATTTAAGATATTTTAGATGAAAACCAGGAGAAGAAAAAAAACTTTATTCAACAATTTGTCTCCTCTGTGTCAGCGTAGCGCTGACAATGTATCCGCATGGTGCGGCTGACACAGAAAAGCATACATTGTTTACGTTAAGTAGATACTCTCCAAAATGGTGACAAGCTGACGTGGAGGAGACAAATTGCTGAATAAAGTCATTATTTTTGTTTTCTTTGCGCACAAAAAGTAATCTCGTAGCTTTGTAAAAGGATTTGATAAGTATTTCTTACAGTAGAAAATTACATATGGAGTGCTTGACTGCAGAGTAAGAATTAACATGCGAGAATTTATTTGCGAGAATTATTGCGAGAATTTATTTTACTTTGCTTGGCAGTAGAATCTGGTAAAATAGATTAAAACGGTTGTTTATAAATAAATAATTACTAATAAATGCATAATTACCAAACTAAAACTACATTTTCTCATATTGTAAGATTAAACATAAATTGTCTGAAATGACCCAAATTGCATAAAAACCAATTACAAATTATAATAAAGTATTTTATGTATATAAACCATCAAGCACAAAAATATACCATATTTGGAAATGCCAAATAGTGCAGAAAATTAATCTAAATACATTATGGGTAATTTCAAAAATGCTTCCAAAACAACAGTTATGGCCAGACGTTCGCACCACATGATATTTTGACACTTTGAATAACACAAAAATTACGAAAAAAAAAAAAAAAAACCTTATTCGTTAAAATATTGAGAAGAGGTTCTAAGATTACAGGACACACCTTTTCAGTAGCCTTTTTCCAGGAGGTTTTAATGTTTTATGTGGGTTTTGATGTCTGTTGCTTTGTGCTGTTGAACTGGTGTTAATTTGTATCTTGCCTTCTTTTGCCTTAGATCTGATGCTGAAAGATGCTGAGACTCAACTGAATGAAATGGAAGAAAAAGATCAGTACGAGAAACATGATTCCCTGCCTAGTGAAAAATCCACACGGACTAAAAAGACTTCCTCACAGAAAAGTTACTTCATCTGCCTTCAGTGCGGAAAGGGTTTCCATCAAAAACAAAACCTTGAAGTCCACATGAGAATTCACACTGGAGAGAAGCCTTTCACCTGCAAACTGTGTGGAACCTGTTTTAATCAAAAAGCACATCTTAAAAAACACATGATAATTCACTCGGGAGTGAAGCCTTTCACCTACAAACTGTGAAAAAAGCTTCATAGCACAATTAAACCTTAGGTATCACATGAGAGTTCACACTGGAGAGAGGCCTTACACTTGCCCTCAGTGTGGAAAGAGTTTCACACAGAATAGCACCCTTAATTTCCACATGAAAATCGACAGTGGAGAGAGCTCTTTCACCTGTCAACTGTGTGGAAATCGTTTCACTGAAAAGCAAAGCCTTAAAGTCCACATGAGAGTTCACACTGGAGAGAAGCCTTACACTTGCACTCAGTGCTTGAAGAGTTTTACACATAAAAACACCCTTAATTACCACATGAGAATTCACACTGGAGAGAAACTGTTTACATGTGATCAGTGTGGAAAGAGCTTTATAACAGAACTAAACCTCAGGTATCACATGAACATTCGCACTGGAGAGAAACAGTTTACATGTGATCAGTGTGGAAAGAGTTTCACTTGTAAAGTAAACCTTAAATCCCACATGAAGATTCACTCAGAAGAGAACAGTTTTAAATGTCATCAATGTGGAAAGAGTTTCAGTCATAAAAGTAAATTCAACACTCACATGCAAATTCACACTGGAGAGAAACCTTTCACCTGCAAACTGTGTGGGAAGAGCTTCTCACAAAAAGGAAATCTTAAGATTCACATGAGACTTCACACCGGAGAGAAGCTATCCATATGTGTGGGAAATGTTTAGAAGATTCACACAAAGGTTTTGTCTTCAGTGTGTAAAAAGTTTCACAGTTATGAATAGTTCACCCAAAAATGAAAATCTGCTGTTAGTTTACTCACCTTCAGGCCACCCAAAATGTAGGTGATGTAGAACAGTAAAGATTTTTAGCGGAAACCGTGGTCCTTGATGATTCATAAAATGCAAGTCTACAGCTACCATCAATCTGAGTCTAAAAAAGCATATCAGGGAACACAAAATTAATACCCGTGGCAAGTGAAATGTTTGGTCTGTGCAAAAAACTGAACATAATTACCTGTAACACATAAACTATTATTTTGGTAAACTATCTTGCTGTGAAAGGCTAAAACTAAAATGGTAAACAAAGAAATAATGAACATTGTACTGAATTATTTATCTTCAGCGAGAGAATGCTTAATTATGGCTACTGTTGGGGCTCATCTGGTGACATCTAGAAGCTCATTCCAGCTTTGGGTTGTGTAATAGCTATTTTAATTTATATGCTGTTTATACTGAGTGTGCTGATACAGCACAGCAAATTGTGAATTTTCATCTACTCAAAATGGAATGTAATCTGTGTCATTCACTTAAGGGCTTTCCACCATTGAAATCAGGTAAAATGCGGTGCTAACACTGCTTTCAAATTACAGGTGTGACACGTGTCTTTACCCGGGGTTAAAAGCGGTGTTTAGAACGATGATAACCCGGGGTTAAGCTCGTGAAAAGCCCTTTAAAGAAGTGTCGCAACCTTGATCTGCAATGTCAGTGTCTTGTGATTCGCAGCAATTGTGCAAATATTTAGATTTTTGATATTTTGACACACAGTTTAGTGCACAGTTTAATTCTCACACTTTGATGGTATTTTTTCTAATTCCACAGGTTGTGTCATTGTGAGGAAAGATTACCCAACCTGTTATCATGCCAAGACGTGAAATAATCTCATTGGTCCACTTTGTAAAATGTGTAGTTGTCAAGGTTTAACCCTCTCAGACATGAAACTTACACGTTTGCGTTAACATATCTAGTGGAGAAATACCCAGGTGTTGACACGCAATAGCCGTAAAAATCATACAGTGCCCTCCACTAATATTGGCACCCTTGATAAAAATGAGCAAAGACAGCTGTGAAAATAAATCTGCATTGTTTATCCTTTTGATCTTTCACTCAAAAAATTTACAAAATTTTAACCTATCGTTGAAGTAAAACAATTGAAAGTGGGTAGAAAATCTTATGATGAAATAAATGTTTTTCTCCAATGAATGTTGGCCACAATTATTGGCACCCCTAGAAATTCTTATGAGTAAAATATCTCTGAAGTATATTACCATTCATATTTACATTTTTTAGCACACCAGAGTTAGTAGCAGCATGAAATTGTCCAGCCATGACTTTCTGTTCCACAGGATTATAAATATGAGGAACGCAAAGGCCAAATTCCCTTAATCGTCCATCACAAGGAGTAAAACCTAAGAATATCGTTCTGATGTGCAGAACAAGATTGTTGAGCATCTCAAAATAGAAAGTGGCTGTAAGAAAAGCATTGCATTTCAATGCTTAAAGCATTGAAAATCCCCATTTTCACCATCAGGGTAATAATTAAGAGATTCCAATCAACTAAAGATGTTAAAAATCTGCCTGGATCGTCCAAATGCAATGGTGAGGAGGAGAGTTTGAGTGGCCAAAGACTCTCCAAGGATCACAGCTGGAGAATTGTAGAGACTAGTTGAGTCTTGGGGTCAGAAACCTAAAATATATATATTGTGACACGTGTCCCGAGCTCTCATCAGCGTCGCCCTGGCAACATACGACGGACACCTGCACCTTGCAATCCCGGCAGACCGGCCACACCTGAAGCTCATCAGCCTCCTCCCTTTAAAAGCTGCTTTACATGGTTTAGAAGGAGGTTTCTGAGGAAGCTGCCGTAACTAATGCTTTGCCCTCTCTCCCACTCACAGATAGCAGCGTGTGACCGGTCTGCCCAAGCACGAAGAGCACGACACCGACCCACGGCATCTAAGGGCATGAGAGGACTAACTACAGCACCGCACGGAGCACCACACTGAGCACCCTCACCTGTACACAAATAAAATCCACCCTCCGGGGTTTTTCCTTGACTTTTACGTCCCCTTGTCGTGTGTGATTCTTCACCCCGCCACACTGGTGGAGAATGCGGGCAGAAGAGTGAAGAATCACCGACAAGCTACCCCCCCCTAGACCGTGGACTAAAGTTTTCTTTTTTTTCTTTTCTGTTTGTCTCTCTCCCGTTCCGCCAGGCGGCCGCTCCTCCCCCACTCCGACGATGGACGAACTTCTGAAACATCTTACGGAGGTGAGCATCCGCCAGCAACAGATTATGGAACACATGGCCTCCCGACAAGGTGAGACAGAGAGAGAAATCGCCGAACTCTGTGTGGCAGCGGCCCAGCGAGTCCCGTTGCCGGACCCCCGCACCCAAGCTACCCAGTTGTTACCAAAGATGACCAGCCACGATGACATCGAGAGCTACTTACAAATGTTCGAAGCGATCGCACTGCGGGAAGATTGGCCGCCCGAAGAGTGGGCTCGGATTCTAGCCCCCCTACTAACCGGCGAGGCGCAACGCGCCTACTTTGCCCTGCCCGCGGAGAAAAGCGAGTCCTACGAGGAACTTAAGAGAGAAATCCTGGCCCGAGTTGGTCTCTCGCCCATTTGTGCCGCTCAACTCTTTCACGACTGGGAGTATAAGGCTCGATTACCGGCCCGCACCCAGGCTGCTGAACTCACGCGCTTGACGCGCCACTGGCTACTCGTCGGGGCTCCCACTGCCAAACAAGTCGCTGAGAGGGTCATTGTGGACAAGCTTCTTCGGGCCATCCCTCGCCCCCTGAGACAAGCGGCCGGGATGAGAAATCCCCTCACCATTGGGGAAGTTGTGGAGGCCATCGAGCTGGCGGATGCCACCCTACACCGAGAAGCCGGGGAGAGAGCACCACCGTTTCCCCGGAGGGTGGTCCAGAAGCGACGCGTGCCAGAGGGCACCCCGCAACCAATAAACAGGCCAGCGGTTCCCGGCACCCAGGATGAGCCCATGCCTACGGAACCACCTCGCTCTCCTAATCGGGCTTGGCTGGCAGGCTGTACTCTCCACCGCGAACCACCTCACGCTGCCCCACACGCAGAAGTGAAAGTGAACGGAAAACCATTTCCAGCCCTCCTCGACTCTGGCAGTGCTGTTAGCCTCATTCAACCGGCCGTTCTGCCCCCCCAAGCCGAGTCGAAGGCCCGTCTTTCCATCACCTGCGTTCATGGGGACACCCGACAGGTGCCTGCATGGCGGATCACCATCACGGCACCTTAAGGAATCTGGCCGGTGGAAGCAGGGATCGTGGAAGACCTCCCCGTTCCCGTCCTCCTCGGAAGAGACTGGCCGGGCTTCGATCGCCTGCTCACCGCCGCCACTCAGCCTGTCAGCCCCGCTGGGAACCGCCGTCGACGAAAGCAGAAGCGAAACCCCCGCCGACGCCCCATGTTGCTAGCCTCCGACAGCGCCAGAGATGGTGAGTCCCCCTCCCAAAACTCTAATCTGTTCTATGATGTATTTCAACAGGTGTCGGGAGGGGGCGCATTCGCGAAAGAGCAGCACGGGGACGATCGCCTCAAGCACTGCTGGGTGATTGAAGGGAAAGAAGTCTTACCAGCGCCTCATCCGATCCCGCACTTTGTTATCCGGAATGGCCTGCTTTGTTGTGTCGCTCAGCGGAGGGGGGAGGAAAAAACTCTGCTGATTGTCCCACGAAGCAAGACGGAGATCGTGATGAAACTGGCCCACACTCACCCAATGGCCGGCCACCTGGGGATTCATAACACCACCCAGCGGATACTTGACCGGTTTCATTGGCCTGGCCTAGAGGCTGACGTCAAACGCTTCTGCCAGGCATGCCCGACCTGCCAGCGGACATCCCCAAATACTCCTCCCCCCAGCCCGCTGATTCCGCTACCTATCATCGAGGTGCCCTTCGAGCGCATCGGAATGGACCTGATAGGGCCGCTGCCAAAGTCCGCCCGAGGCCACGAACACATCCTGGTGGTAGTCGACTATGCCACCCGGTACCCAGAAGCGATCCCTCTCCGAAAGGCCACCTCCAAGGCTGTTGCCCAGGAGCTGTTCCTTCTCTGTAGCCGAGTCGGCATCCCAGCGGAGATTCTGACTGACCAGGGCACGCCGTTCATGTCCCGGCTAATGGCTGACCTCTGTCACCTCCTGAAGGTCAAGCAGCTCCGGACCACCGTTTATCATCCGCAGACGGATGGATTAGTCGAGCGGTTTAATCAGACCCTAAAACAAATGCTCCGTCGCGTAGCGGCCGAAGACAAGCGAGACTGTCAGCCTGGCCGCCGACGGGAAAAACAACTATACCACATTAATCTCCTGAAACGGTGGGTCGGGACCAAGACTCAGCTGTCGGCCCTTACCACCTCGGATCCCGTGGTTGTTGACATCAACCCCCATCTCTCGGCTGCCCAAAAGATGGAGCTACAACATCTCGTCAGTCAGTTCTCCGATGTGTTCTCACCCCTGCCCGGGCGGACCAACGTCCTCCACCATGACATCCGTGTTCCATCTGGCACCATCGTCAGGCAGCGGCCCTACCGTGTTCCGGAGGCTCGGCGACATGCCATCGAGGAAGAAGTACAGGAGATGTTGAAGTTGGGGGTAATAGAACCATCGTGAGTCATGGTCCCAAAACCGGACGGCACCCTCGGCTTCTGCAACGACTTCCGTCGGCTGAACGAGGTCTCGGAATTTGACAGTTACCCCATGCCGCGGGTGGACGAACTAATAGACCGGTTGGGGAGAGCCCGGTACATATCCACACTGGACCTAACGAAAGGATATCGGCAGGTACCCCTAACTGAAACTGCAAAAATGAAGACCGCTTTTTCGACCCCTAGCGGCCACTGGCAATACCGGGTTCTCCCCTTCGGCCTGCACGGGGCCCCAGCGACCTTCCAACAGTTGATGGACGTTCTATTGCGGCTCCACCAGGCCTACGCTGCAGCTTACTTGGACGATGTCATCGTCCACACCGAGAGCTGGGAAGAACATCTCAACCGGTTGCGGAGGGTGTTGATGGAGTTCCGTCGGGCTGGACTAACTGCCAACCCCCGGAAGTGTCACCTGGCCCTGTTCGAAGCTAAGTACCTGGGCTTCCAAGTGGGTTGAGGTCTGGTCCGACCTCAGGAGAAGAAGGTGGCGGCCATCCTCTCTACACCGCGGCCCACTACCAAGACTCAGGTACGGGCCTTTTTGGGGTTGGCAGGCTATTACCGCTGTTTTATCCCTAACTTCTCCTCCTTAGCTGCTCCACTGACAGACCTGATCTGGAAGGGGCAGCCAGAGAAGATCCCGTGGAACCTCGAGGTGGAACAAGCGTTCCGACGAGTGAAGGCGGCACTCACGAGTGAGCCCATCCTACGGGCCCCCGACTTCGGCTGCCCCTTCCTGTTACAGACGGACGCATCCGACACCGGGCTGGGAGCCATCCTCTCCCAGGTTACGGATGGCGAGGAACACCCAGTCATATACATCAGTCGAAAGCTGACCCCCGCAGAACGTCGCTACTCCACGGTCGAGAAGGAAGCATTGGCCGTCAAGTGGGCAGTCCTGGAGCTCAGGTATTACCTCTTAGGTCGTAAGTTCACCCTTGTTACTGACCATGCTCCTTTGCAGTGGATGGCCCGGGCAAAGGACACCAACGCCCGCATGATGCGATGGTTCCTGGCACTTCAGGACTTCCACTTTGACATTCAACATCGGGCAGGAACAGCCAATGCCAACGCCGACGGACTCTCCCGTGGCTGGGCAGCTTTCGCAGGTCTGTCAGGGTTCACCTCCCACCCACCCCCAGTTTCCCCGTTGTTTAGGAGGACCAGGACAACGCTTGGGGGGGGGGGGGGGGGGGTGACACGTGTCCCGAGCTCTCATCAGCGTCGCCCTGGCAACATACGACAGACACCTGCACCTTGCAATCCCGGCAGACCGGCCACACCTGAAGCTCATCAGCCTCCTCCCTTTAAAAGCTGCTTTACACGCTTTAGAAGGAGGTCTCTGAGGAAGCTGCCGTAACTAATGCTTTGCCCTCTCTCCCACTCACAGATAGCAGCGTGTGACCGGTCTGCCCAAGCACGAAGAGCACGACACCGACCCATGGCATCTAAGGGCACGAGAGGACTAACTACAGCACCGCACGGAGCACCACACTGAGCACCCTCACCTGTACACAAATAAAATCCACCCTCCGGGGTTTTTCCTTGACTTTTACGTCCCCTTGTCGTGTGTGATACTTCACCCCAACACAATATATATATATATATATCAAACATCCCCTACATCACCATATGTTGTTCGGGAGGGTTCCAAGGAAAATTCTCCTCACTCATCCAAAAACAAACTAGAGCAAATTCAGTTGTCAGACACGACTGGAACTTCAAATGGCACTGGCTTCTATGGTCAGATCAAACTGAAAAAAGAGCTTTTTCGCAGCAGACCCACCAGATGAGTTTAGTACAAACAGGGATAAAAAAAGAAGTACCCCAAAACCTGACCGCCTCTGTTAGAAATCTTATAATGGGCCGTGTTTGGATCTTCCACCAGGACAACAATCCAAAACAAACATCAAAATAAACACAAAAATGGGTCGCTGTGCACAAAATTGATCTTTTACCATGGCTGTCCCTGTCCTCTGTCCTGAACCCTATAGAAAATGAGTGGGGTGAACTGGAGAGAAGATGTACTAACATGGAGCTGGGAATATGAAGGATCTGGAGAGATTTTGTATGAAGAAAATGGTCTCTGATCTCTTATCAGGTGTTCTCCAAACTCTTCAGGCATTATAGGAGAAAACTCAGAGCTGTTACTCTGGGAAAAGGAGGTTGCAATAATTGTGGCCAACATGAACTAGAGACTGCATTTATTTCACAATGAGATTTTCCCACCACTTTCAATTGTTTTACTTCAATGATAGGTTGGAATTTTGTGAATTTTTTTAATGAAAGATAAAAAGGATAAACAATGCGGATTTATTTTCACAGCCGCCTTTGCTCATATTTACCTAGGGGGCCAATATTAGAGGAGGGCATTGCATATGCGTGACAAAAATGCATGCTGTTTTATTAAAGGAATTTTAAAATATAAATTAAAAATGTATTTGTGACAAATATTAAGTAATGTGAGAATATTAATCCATGTCTGTATTCTAGTCTACTGAATAGGCTACCACTTTTAATGCTCCGATGCAATTTCTTTAAGGTAATATAACACATTATTCATATTATATAAATAATGCTGCACACCTGTTAAATGTTTCAAATCTAAAATATGGTTTCAAGTCAAGTCAAGTCAAGTCACCTTTATTTATATAGCGCTTTTAACAATACAGATTGTGTAAAGGCAACTTTCCAATATCAAAATAGGAAAATAGTGTGTCAATAATTGTGCTGACCCCATTAAAACAGTCCCATAGTGACACCTAGTGGTCATAGCAAATTGATGTTTTAAGTGTGTACCTCTAGAGTTGCCGTAGTTAGTGTTGCGTCAGAAGAAATTCAACAGAACGCTGTATTTCTCTGCCATGCGGTTTGATGTTACAAAAGCCTTGAAAATATGTCTTTTAACAGTGCCTCCTTCAAGTAAACAACACTCAATTAAAACCTGGCATCTGAGTCTTTCTTGGAGGAACCTGTTAGCTATCTGCCAAGCTAGTCAGACTCAAGCACTTCAGCAGTCATCCTAGTAAGGGTAGAAAAGTAAAAAGACACAACTTCGGATGACTTTCTGAACTCAGTGGGAAATACAAAGCCCCAGCCACCAGTAAACTCCAACTCTCTGGCTTAAATGAAAGGCAAGTAGTCACAATGACCCAACCTATTGAAGAAGACGTGAGTGAACAACTAGAAATAAGATCATGTTGCTCCAGGACCTCACGTTCAAGTCGGGTTTCATCAGCCAGTGGAATGGCTATCAGAGCACGTGCAAAGGCGGAAGCAGCACGGGCGCAATTGGCATTTGCAAAGAAAGAAACAGAGATGATGAAAGAAGAAGCATACACTGTGGAAGAAGCAGCTAGAAAGAAAGCAGAGCTTAAAGCAAACTTACACACGCTGCAGATAGAACGAGCAGCTGCTGTTGCAGGAGCAGTTACTGATTTCACTTGCCTGTACTTTACTATTTCTCATATAGCTAGCTGTCCCACCACTGTCCTTCTTCTGCTGATGGACTGGTGGACAAGAGAGATCGAGTGTCTTTAAGTCTGGAAGTGGATTTGTGACTGAGTGTTGCATGACAGGACTGGAAACACTTCCACTGCGAAGAGCTGTTCTGCTTGAAGAAGACAAACATGACACAGAGGTGAAACAATCTGTGATTCTGAATTTCTATGTGGATAATGGACTCGCTTCGTTTCCCTCCAGTGAAGAAGCTATCACCGTGCTGAAACGAACAAAGGAAATACTTGCAGAATCAAACATCAGACTGCACAAAATAGCCTCTAACAGTAGAAAGGTTATGGAAGCATTCTGTCATGATGACTTGGCCAAGAATTTGCAAGACATTGAGTTACCATCAGATCCCTTTCCTTTGCAACGAAGTCTGGGACTCATGTGGAATCTACAAACGGACACTTTCATTTATTATGTGTCAAAGGAAGAGAAGCCGTTTACCAGAAGAGGCATCCTCTCTATGGTCAACAGTCTTTATGATCCTCTGGGTTTCTTAGCCCCTGTAACAGTACAAAGCAAGGCGTTAGTCAGAGAACTGGCCAATGATCAACGTGATTAGGATTCTCCCATACCAGCTGAAAGAGAAGATCAGTGGAGAATGTGGCTTGATTCACTTTTGAAGCTTGAACAGATTCAGATTGAAAGGCCATACCTTCTGGATTCTCTATGTTCTACAAGATACAGAGAACTCTGTATCTTTGCAAATGCATCTACCATGGCCATATCAGCTGTAGCTTACATTAGAGCAATTGACACAGAAGGGTGCAGCCATGTTGGCTTTCTCCTGGGTAAATCCAAGTTAGCTCCTCGCACTTCTCTGACTGTTCCACGTCTCGAACTTTGTTCTGCAGTTTTGGCTGTAGAAATGGCAGACTTGCTTACCACTGAGCTGGATATTGAACTGCAAAGAGTGAAATTCTACACAGACAGTAGAATTGTCCTAGGTTACATTCACAACACAAGCAGAAGGTTTTACGTGTACGTTGCCAACAGAGTTGCTCAGATCAGAAGGTCTACTCACCCAAATCAGTGGCAGTTTGTCAGTACAGACCAAAATCCTGCAGACCATGGAACACGTCCCATATCCCCAGAGATACTGAGCCATACAAACTGGTTTACAGGCCCTGAATTTTTGCACAAAGATGGACTGAACGATGACACATTTCATCCAGAGATCTACAACCTTGTGGAGCCAGATGCAGATGCAGAGCTACGGCCACATGTGTCAGCTTTAGTCACCAAAGCCTCTGAGAAGAAATTCGACTCGCAGCGATTTACACGCTTCTCCAGCTGGAAAGTACTCACCAGAGCCATGGCTAGTCTTGTACGTAAGGCCAGATCCTATTCTGGAAACCCGAACTCCAAAATCGATGAATTAACACAAGCAAGGATTGTGGTTAACAGAACTGTTCAACAAGAAGCATTTTCTGGAACTGAAGTGCCTTGCAAAAAATGAAGAGGTGCCCAAACGCAGGAGTAATACGAGTTGGAGGACGTTTATCATCAGCTGAAACATGCTGGGAAGAGAAACACCCCATCATTGTTTCCAAAAACAATCACATCGCTACTCTACTCGTCAGACACTTTCATGAGCAAGTTGCACACCAGGGTAGGCATTTCACAGAAGGGGCTCTTCGGTCAGCTGGATTATGGGTAATTGGAGGCAAAAGACTAGTCTCAAGTGTCATACATCATTGTGTGATCTGTAAAAGGCTTAGAGGGAGGCTGGAAGAACAAAAAATGTCCAACTTACCATCTGATCGAGTTAACCCAGATCCTCCATTCTCCAATGTTGGCGTTGATGTGTTTGGTCCGTGGAACGTCTACGCTCGACGAACCAGGGGAGGTTTTGTGGAGAGTAAGCATTGGGCAGTTATTTTCACGTGCTTGGGAACTCGAGCCATGCATTTTGAAGTGATTGAGTCACTGTCGTCCTCAAGCTTTATAAATGCATTGAGAAGATTCATTGCAGTCCGAGGACCCATCAGACTGTTTAGGTCTGACCGTGGAACTAACTTTATTGGGGCCTGTAAAGAGCTTAAGATAAATGCAGAAGATCCAGAATTTAAAAGCTATCTACAGGATCAAGGGTGTACTTGAGTCTTCAACTCTCCTCATTCCTCACATATGGGTGGGGTGTGGGAAAGGTTGATAGGGGTTGCATGGAGAATTTTAGATGCCTTGCTTCTCAAGACAGATTCAACAAGGCTGTCACAGGAGGTCCTTGTTACTCTCATGTCGGAGATCATGGCCATAATGAATGCCAGGCCTCTGGTCCCTATCTCGTCTGACCCAGAGATACCAAATGTTCTTTCACCTGCCACACTTCTAACTCAAACGTTAGAGACCGTGTCTGCACCAAAAGGAGAGTATGACCTTAAAGAACTCTACAAAAAAACAGTGGAGGCAAGTTCAAAGCCTTGCTGATGCCTTTTGGAAGCGCTGGCGTCAAGAATACTTAACAACACTTCAGCAAAGGAGAAAGTGGCAGGTAAACAAGCCAGACCTACAGGTCGGAGACGTTGTGCTTCTAAAGGATGCATTACTCAAAAGAAATGAATGGCCTACAGGTGTAGTAAACACCATCCCAAGTCAAGACCTCAGAGTACGTAAAGTGGAGGTATAGTTCATCAAAGAAGGCAGTCCCAAAGTGTACTTGAGACCGATTTCGGAGGTGGTGTTGTTGTGTAAAGGCACAGTGGTATAAAATATTACACCAGACGGGGAGTGTGCCGACCCCATTAAAACAGTCCCATACACTTAGTGGTCGAAGCAAATTGATGTTTTAAGTGTGTACCTCTAGAGTTGCCGTAGTTAGTGTTGCATCAGTCCAACTGTCACTGGTGCTTAAATGAAATGAAGGTAGGAGCTAAAAGAAAGAAGCAGGACGAACAGGTGGACATTCGCCTTTTTTTTCAGACGGTAAGCAAGTAGACACCTAAAAAGTAGTGCCATGGTAAAAAATACTGCGGCAATATTTGAATAAATGTGAAAAAATATCACGTTTAAATGGCTCAGTATAGGGCTTATTCACAAACACCGGAAGTAGCTAACCACGGCCATTTTGTTGACATGACATTTGCCCGCCCCTAGCCGCCCGCGCGTAGATTTGAGTTGAGGGGAGAAGTAAGTTAGCCTAATGGCTTCATCTCGTCGGTATCAAGAGAAGATAAGCTTGATTGGTGTGGACCCATATCAAATAGACCCAACAGCCTTAAGTAAAGATCCGTCCTTATTGCCAGCCGTCACTTATCCGGATATTTATAACTATTTATATCTCGTTCATACAGTATCCGCATACACTTCGCAGCAGCTGAAGGCCTTCAAGTCACTTGAGTCATGTAACTACTTCATCTCTGGCAAAGTCGGCAACCTTCTTACTTTTGTTCCACCAACGACATCGTCAAACATTGCCATGATCGCAGAGGTATGTAAATGTTTTTTTTTTGATGTGATGTTTAACGTTAACTTACTTGAATAACCTGATGATGATTGCTAGCTAACGTTAGCATACCAGCACGGGGTTGCATCAGCTGTGTGTAAGTTATTAAAGTCGACACTAGAGGCTTAGTAACTACTACTTAGTTTGTAACTTATCTCCGTGGTGCAACATTTTATTTTAGTGAAGCATAAATCACAACTTTGTAATAATTTACGTTGTAATTAAGCTACCTTTGAACCTACACAAAGCTGGTGCAACAGGCTGCAGAATAACATCTGAAGCTATTGTGTTTGTTGTCATTATACTTTCTGTTTCTGCTTCAGATACTATACCACAATATCTGAAATCTTTTTGAAACTGTGCTTTGTGAAAATAATAACCTAGACATGTGAATGTTTGAACTAGGACTGTAAAAGTTTAATCCCGATTAATTGTATCCAAAATAAAAGTTTGTGTTTACATAATATATGTGTGTGTACTTTGTATATAGATTATTTATATATAAAAAACACCAGCATGTATATATTTAAGAAAAAAAGTTTTATATATATATATATATATATATATATATATATATATATATTAATGTATATACAGTATATAAATGCAAATATGTCTTAACCCTCTAATGGTCTTCAAAAAAAGTGACACTCGTGGTCTTTGGGGTCTTTTGAGACAATAACATTTAATTTTGTAACAGAACAATAGTTTTTTTTTTAACAAATATAATTTTACTCTGTTTATTAATGTTTTTACTCAACATTTGTTCAGTTTTTAGAGGATTTATGATATTTTAAAAAATTTCTATAAATAAATATTTATTTAAACAGGCTTATTTATCATAAAATAGCATTTTATGTTAAATACACTTTATAAAAGACCCAGATTTTTTTATTTCATTCCTGGAGATACAATGGATAATTTTACAAGGTTTAATGTAAGATTTTTGCCCATGTTTTGGAAAATACAGTTTAAAAATATTAATAAATCACTTTAACCACTAGATGGCTATAGAGCTCCACGATGCCTGTATGCTATTTGAATTACTAGAAAGATATTTAAAAAGTTGGATTCATATCTAAATATTATAAAATCACAATTATGATCATTTTGGATTGTGGATGTTTTTTGCATTGTTGGAAGTGTGCCACTTTATTTCTAGCATTTCTGTCTATGTTTTCTGCGTTGGTTCTGATTTAGATGATGATTTTGTCTCTTTTGAGTCCAATGATAAATATTTATTTATTTATAGATATTTAAAATATATCATAAATCCTCAAAAAACTACACAAATGTTGAGTAAAGACATTAATAAACAGAGTAAAATTATATTTGTAAAAAAAAAATATATATTGTTCTGTTACAAAATTAAATGTTATTGTCTGGGGTCCAATAGACCCCAAAGACCACGAGTGTCACTATTTTTGTCACGCCTACATAAAAACAGATAACATTCAATTTTTTTTGTAGATCTAGAAAGTGTTGAGAGCCGTAGGAAGTTTCATACCATTTGGAAAAAGATAATTTTTTTTTTTAAATTCAAGCAAAAGTCATTTGGGGTCCCGAAGACCATCTGAGGGTTAAATATATACATAATGGCATGTGTATTTATATATACATAATAATTATACACAGTACACACCTATATATTATGTTAACACAAACTTTTATTTTGGATACGATTAATCTTTTACAGCCCGTTTGAACTGCAATTTGCCGTAAGATAAGTATAGAAGCTGCCATATACACAATTACAGGATTAATGTCATGCATGCATCTTGTTTGAAATCTTGAATGCAATTCTGGGTTTTTGTGTTTTCATAGGTTAAACACAGTCAGAAGTTAAGTGCCCCACCTCTGCGCCCATGGGTTACTGCCCAGAAGGATGGCATTATCTTGGCTGCACACTGCACCTGCATGGCGGGATTAGGCGAGACATGTAGCCACGTTGGAGCGGTTCTTTTCGCCATCAAGGCAGCTGTTTTGCTCCGTGAGTCCCAAACTGTGACAGAAAAACCTGCATATTGGCTACTTCCAAGTGGACAACCGAAGGAAAGATACCTTGAAGTAGAAAACATTGACTTTCACTCAAAAGCTACAATCAAACACAGACTGGACACAACATTTTCAGAAGGGAAACCAATACAATACAAGGACAAACAAAAGCTACCTGATGTGTCAGAGCCAACAGATGCTGAGATCGCTACTTTCCTGGGAGAGCTGCATGCTACAGGTGATAAACCAGTCTTGCTGTCTGTCATGAAAGACTATGCAGCATTCTATGCTCCAGTGTCGAACACCGATACTGGCCAGCCCCTGAGTGAGCTATTCGATGAACAGTGCATTTCTATGACAAGTGAACAATTACTCTTACACTGTAGTACCATTGCAGTTGACATTTCTCAAAGGCAAGTTGACACAATAGAACAGCAGACAAGAGAACAGTCTAAAAGTAAAGCCTGGTATAGATTTAGGGCTGGTAGAATTACAGCCTCACGCATGAAAGCTGCTTGTTCCATACCACCTGAGAAGCCATCACAAAGCCTCATCAAAAATATTTGTTACCCTCTAAGCGCAGGCTTTACAAGTAAAGCAACCACTTGGGGGTGTGCTTATGAACAACAGGCACTAACTTGTTATCGTCAGCATATGCATTCACACACCAATTTCAGATGTGAGACCAGTGGTTTTGTAATAAATCCAGAACTGCCTCACATAGGTGCTACACCAGATGGGATAGTACATTGCGACTGCTGTGGTGATGGTGTAGTGGAGGTTAAATGTCCGTTTTGTGCACATGATAGCATAAGCCTCAAAGAATGTGTTGATGGCAGATTCTGTTTGGAGGAATCTAATGGCAAATTACAGCTCAAACATTCACATTCCTACTATTTTCAGGTCCAGACACAGATGCTTGTATGCAATAAGGAGTTTTCTGATTTTGTTGTATGGTCAGAAAATGATATACACATAGAGAGGATAGAACCAGATATTGGACTCTGGGAAGTAATTAGGTCAAAATCTAGGGATCTTTTTTCCAAAGCCCTTCTCCCAGAGCTTGTGGGCAAACTTTTCTCAAGGCCATGTCCATCAGCAATGCTGACTGACACAGCTGATGTGACTGAAGTTGATCCCTCTGAAAGCAGAGAAAAACCAATCCCATCAGACATCATCTGCGTGTGCAAGCAACCAAAGTTCGTGACCGTGTGGTGCGTTGTCACAGTGAGGACTGCCTTCATATATGGTTCCATATCGCATGTATGAACATGAAACGTATGCCTAATAAGGGGAGCAAATGGTACTGTTTGGTGTGTAGAGCTGAAGTGTGATGGTACAGTATGACACATGAAATGAGGATTCTGATGTAACAGATTTTTATTATAATTTGTATTTGTATGTACACAGTTCATTGTATTTTGTCATTCTATACATAAAAATATGAAATTCAGTACAATTTCTAATGACTGCCTAAATGCTAAAATGTAAGATGACTATTAAAATAACTTTGTCTTATTCCATACTGAACCTGACTTTTGTGATAATTAAGATGTTATGATAACACTATACAGTACAGTACATGTATTAACAACCCGTTTTACAACCACACACATCTAATCAAAAGGTACAACTGAGGAGCACATGTTGGTAAGGCTTTCCTGTAGCTCAAATAGTAGAGCATGGCGCTAGCAACGCCAAGATCATGGGTTCGATTCCCAGGGAAAGCAAGAGCTGATAAAATGTAAACACTGTAACTTGAATGCAATGTAAGTCGCTTTGGATAAAAGCGTCTGCTAAATGCATAAATGTAAATGTAAATGTAAATGTAAGGCAACAACACACTGTAGTTATCTTATTGATAACCGCTATCTCAGATCCTGATGTCACCAAGTAGTAGTAATCGGTGCAAAGTGCACAGTGCGCTGGACGTGGCCGTTTAGCATTGAGTGAGTTCTGACTGTCTCACGCTGATTTAGTGAGCGGTGGCGGTCCAATCTATTTATATCTTTATTAATATCTTAATATACTATTATATCTTATATTATATTAACCATTTGCACACATGAGCATTATCCGACTCGCTCCTCCCGACCGCAGACGCAGGTTTACAAGCCACTTTTCCAGCGTTTTTCAGTCAGTTTCTTGACTTCTCCCCTCTTAGGAACAACAAATTGTCGTACACAATAAAAGCTCCTTGTGGTTTCTCGGTTTGGCCGATTTAAGCATCCTTAAACAACGCAAAACACAGGAATTTTGAGTTTCTGCTACTGATTCCTATGGAGAAAAATCACTTCCTGCCCTCCAGCTGCATTTCGCGCGTCATCAGTGACGTCATGTGCAAACAACCTATTTGACGAGAGGGATCCAGGATAAAAGATCTGAAGAGCACTTTGACCAGCTGTACTCCAGAGCATCTCAGGTTGTAACATCTCTAAACCTGCAGCCCATCAAGATGCCTCATGTACGGATTCCTCCAAAGCGCTTCACTGGTCCAGCCACACAACATCATCATCCTACTGCTCAGGAGTTCTACAGAATGCAGTACTTCAGTACCTTGGACACTGCTTGACTGAGCGTTTCAGTCAAGAGGGGCTTCAAAGGTTGCAAAAATTAGAAGATATGCTCATCTCTGGGAAGATTGATCCAGTCCTACATGAATACCCAGAGTTGAATGCCATGGCTTTAGAAGTGCAGCTGAAAATGTTTCAGGCCAACTACAAATATGCAACTTCGCCAGAGGTAGCAGACAGTCTTGAGACTGCTGATGGTTGTTCCTGCCTCCTCGGCAGAGGCAGAGCTAAGTTTCAGTGCCCTGAGACGTCTAAAGACATGGCTGAGAACATCAATGATGCAAACCCGGCTAAACAACCTTGCCATTTGCCATATGCATTAAGAGAAATTGGATGCACTGGATAGGAGACATAACTGTCAGAGACTAGTTGAGTTAAACAATGAATGCCTCTGTATTTTTGGGCCATTTATTTAGATATGTTCAATGTAAGAAAACCTCTACAAGTTTGGACTGCTGCTGGCTTTGTCTCTGGTACAATGAGGCATTTATTTTTATTATCATTTTAAAAAAAGATTATGCTTGTTTTATACACAGTTCTATGTCATTTTGACCTGTTAGGGAAAAAAAAAAAAAATAGCCACACAAATCCAGAGAAGAGCCCCCCCTCATGTATTTGAATTGAGTGGGCAATATTAGTAAGACTTTTCTATAAAAGAGAAAATGTAGTATTATCAATTTGTATCAATTTCAACAAAAAAAATGAAAATGAAGGAGCTATGTAAAATTTGAAGTTGTTGTATTGGATTTTAATAGATTGTACACACTTATGAATTGTACGTCTATATTGTTGTTAACTATTACCTGACAAATTGGCTTAAGTAGTTAAGTTCAAATTAAATAAGTGAAACTTTTTTGCTTGTTTTTCATAAATACTAAAAAAGTGCATGTCATTATAAGAGGTCAACCATTTTCAATATCAACCATTTTCGATATGAAACTTAACTATTGATACAAGGATACAAGGATGTTTATTTGTCACATACATAGAGCTACTTGTGTAAACATGTAGGTTGGATGCTCCGCTTTATTGTGCATGTGGATGTGTGTGTGTGATTGTCTGGAGATGTGTGTGCATATTACGAGGGGAGGGGTATATACATGGGATAGAGGAAGGTATGGAAAAAAGTAGGCAAAACTGAGTATAAGTGAGAAGTATCAAATGTATATGTACTATATAAAAATGTATATGCACATATGTGAGAGAGAGAGAGTGTGTGTGTGTGTGTGTGTGTGTGTGTGTGTGTGTTTATAGGAGAGAGGGATGATGGTGTGTATGTGTTTGAAGGGGGATGGAGAGAATTTGTGATGTGTATGTGTCAGTATGTGTGTGTGTGGATGGGGCCATGGCATGGTGTAAGTATGTGTGTGGAATTAAGGCATTTTAAGTATAAGTGAAGAAGGAAGGGTGTGTCTGTGTTTGTAGGACAGAGACATGGTGGTGTGAGTGAAGGGGATACAGAGTAATTGTGATACGTGTGTGTGTGTGTGTGTGGGTGTGTGGGTGTGTTGGGGGGGGGGGGGGGCAGGTAGAGGTGCAGATTGGAAGATGTGAGGGGGGGTATTGGCTGTGGCTTAGTCCTGTGTGTGTGTGGGGGGGGGGGGCATAGTGTAGTTGTAAGTTTGATTTCATGATTGATATGATTTCATTCACATGAAACACACAATATTTAAACCAAAATGCTTTAGGTATGTAAGTTTTCCTCATTGGAAGTCATCCTATTTGCTGCTATGTCAGAGAAAGTGCAGACTGTTCTTTCAGTGTTAATTCAAATGGTCAATGTATTCCTCAAAACTATGTTCTAGATGAGCAAATCTTTATCAATATATGAAAATTGTGAATTGTGGGAAATGCACTTAAAAAAAAATATATCTGGGGAAGGGCTCACATTTGGACCCCCTCCCCTCCCCTCCCCTCCCCCCCCTCCTCTATATATATCTATACCATGGTTACGCCCTTGTACACCACATTCATATTTTTTTAAAACAAGAGAAAAAAGACATCATGGCCACCACTAAAGAGTATTTTATAGACAAAAAACAAGATATTTCTGAATGACTAAATTCACATTAACATTTTCCTTCTGTAACGTGGCTGACGAGACGTGATATGTGCGGATCCAAGTGCAAGCTTTTATTTAAAGGCATGGTCATATGTACAGGCAGGGTCGAAACAATGGCAAACAGGTATGGCAGGGACAAGACAAAGAGTAATCCTAGGGCAAGCGAAGGTCAACGATGGGCGAACAGTATCCAACAGGGCAAGGCAGAGAGATAATCCAGGTACACGGGCTATAATCCAGGCAAGGGAATAAACAGAATCCGAACAGTGAGACAGGGGTAAATACTGGGAACACAGACTAGAAAACAACAAACGTTCCGTAAAGCAGCTGACACTAGGGGAGTGAAAAATTAAGAACAATACAGGAACTGAACAGAAACACGGAATGGCACAGAAAGGGTTAATCCAGGAAACACGGGCTAGAATACAAACACAGGAAAACAGGCAAGGCAAGACTAGGATAACTAACAAGGGCTCTGTAGAGTAGCTTAAGCTAGGGGAGCGATAAGCGCATACAATACTCGGCAGTGAGGGAGAGAAAGTCCATAGCTGTGTCTGAAATCGCTCACTCGTTCACTCATTCACTAATCCCTATATAGTGTAAGGCAGTTGAGTGCACTATATTAGAAAGGAGTGAACGAAATGAAGTGAACGGATTCGGACGGTGACGTGTACACTGCGCGTGAGACTTGGCTGTTGCAAAAACATCTTAGATGTACTTTTATATTTCATGTACCTCATTTTAGAAAATAATATTAATAGCAATAACACTTAAAATGACTATTGTAATCAGCTTTGTGGTTTCATTGATGGTATATTATTCATTTGTTCTGTAATATGGTCATAATCATTAAATACTATTAAAATATTGTCAACAAAAATAAACTCACGTCAGCACATATTAATAATTGTATGTATTTACTGTTTGTAGTATCTTGAAACTCTCCCGAGCAGCGTTTTTGCACTCAAATAAGATGACCGTAGAGCGCCCTCAGGCGACCGTTAATTTGACATCAGAATGAATCTACCAACGAACATTTTTTAAAATCCACCAAATTCATCATTTTTGCAAATTAAACGGCATCTCCCGTTCAAACTCGCTCGCTCCCGCTCGCTCTAACAGCTCGTCGGTTCTCCGCATTGGATTGTGGGAAATAGTGCTTCAGCGAGTGTACATCGGTTGTACACTCGAAATCAGAATGCATTGTGGGTAAAAAGTAGTGAACGAATGTAGGGAATGAAGTCGTTCACTCAGAATTCGGACAGCACTACAAAATGGCTGACACCCGATATAGTGCACTATATAGTGGATAGGGAGCGGTTTCAGACACAGCTCATGGCTAAAGTAGAGTGTGTGATTGGTGATAGCTGTGTGATCAGTGCCTTCAGCTGTGTATGTGCAATCAGTGTAATCAGCTGTGTATGTGTAATCAGTGCAATGGATGATGGGTAATGTAGTCTGTGGGTGCCGTGCAACAGTAGTGTAATGCAATAGTCAATGTGGTGAGCGAGTGACCTCTGGTGGTGGGTGAACGGAAGTTCATAGGCCGGATTCGTGACACCTTCTAACGTAATTTTAATGCTTATTAGTACAGATACTGGATGGGTTTTTTTTTCTAGCAATAACCTTAGTCTGAGAAATGTGTTTTTTTTTTTTTAAATAAAAGATGTAAGCAACAAAATACAGTAAAATCTATGAACATGAGTAATAATACTTACGTGATTATTATTTTTGCAAATTAAGTCCACAAAGTCTGACACCTACACATCATTCTGTATGAAAAGTTGGTAAAATAATCCACTTATATTTATTTACAGTATCATTCAACAGGAAAAAATCTATTTAATAATAAAAATAAAAAAAACAGAAAAGTACCTTGATGTGTTTTTAAAATGATAGTGTTTGCGGTTTCCATCAACAGAAACAGCTACCATGTCTGGAGTGCATGCTGGACAGGTGAAAAACTCCTCCTGGCACATCATTTCCACTTCACATCTTGCTGCAACCCATTCATTGAAACTGTTTTTCACAACAAATTTTCTGTACAGCTTGTCAGAATCTGTATTATTTAAGGCATTCATCTTAGACATAACTAAAATTAGACAAACTGTTCACTGCATATCATTAAACTGTTCACTGCATGTTTTATGGCTAGTATGAAGTTCACTGTTATTCATATAAAGTCAGCATAATGTAAAGAAAAGCTGTATTTATTTATTGAGAAAAGACATTTTTGAATAGATAAGTTGGGACTGAGGTGCCATATGTGTGGCTTTAACTCTGGTTATCATGATGTAAATGTATGGAAGAACAATGGTTAATTTTAATAAAACTCAGTCAGAAAAATAACATTTCACCATATTGTGAGGTTGTTGCAAATTTTTACAGATGTTACTGATTTTGATAATGAACATAAATTTACATCTGCATCCTAACTCAAACTACTACTGTCAACTCAATGTCAAATGTGCATTTCTAAGAGACAAAAAAATTGTATTATTATCATTGCATATATATGTGTGCGTGTGTATGTATATATATATATATATATATATATATATATATATATATATATTGTGACGGAAGGAGCCAACGACAGACACCGTGGGTGTGGCGTCAGGCCTCGGAGAGGCTTTTATTAAACAAAAATAATAAAATAAAGTGTCCAGGGGGAAGAAGTGTCCAACAAAACAGGGGGGATCTGGTGTCCTCGTTGTGCTGCGGGGCTCGTGAAGGAGGGCAGTGTTCCAGAAGGGAAGGGTCCAGGCAAGGGGCGGAGTCCGGTGGCCGCACGCGCTCCCGCTCTGGTCCGGTTTCGAGGGGCGGCGACTTCTCTTGAGCGGCGGCTCTTCCTCTTCTTTCTCGGCCTTTTGGTGGGACTTGAACGGCCCGGCATCCTGGCCCGTCGGCCGTAATATGTGTGTGGCTCGCACGCTGACTCTGGAGGTTCCGCGGCTCACATCCTCGGCGGCGCGATGTCCCTCAACGCACCCTTCCTGGACCCACGAGGACACCAGCGTGTCCTCACCAGCATGCACGGGAGAAGAGACCGGTCTGTCGAGGAGAGGCGCGTTCGGCATTTAACGGCGGAGGTGATGAGGCTTCATTCAGTCCAGCTGTGCCTCATCACACGCCGCTAGCCCACGTTGATCCCACGCCCCTCCTCTCATCCACCCACTCCCGTCGGGAGCCTGGTGAAGGGCGGCGAATAAGGGACGGGGTGGTGATGATAATGAGGGGGAGGGCCACCGATCCCTCACAATATATTATATATATATATATGCAATAATAATAATATACATTTTTTGTCTCTTAGAAATGCACATGGTTTCATATTTAAAAGTATTGCATTTTTCCCACTTGTATTGTATTACCACTTGGTAATAACTTGTATGCTGGGCAAAAATTCACCTCAGCTCATTTGCCTTTTTGATTCTTTTTGAAACCATCAAGAATGGCTGACTTCAACTTGGTATCTGGAATAAGTACAATGCCATTTTGAATGTAAGCTGAAGCTGCCTGCTGAAGTTTTAATTCAGCATCATAAGAGAACTTTGGCACATGAAAAACAGCAGGCCAAGAGGAACGTGAGCTCATAGACTCGACAACAGTTCATCTGTATCCACAGTTAAACTTGACAGGGAAGAATAACTGAATGCCTGGGTTTCTGTAACTGGATCTTGCTGCAAAGTAGGGCTGGCAATATGAATGACTTTAAGAGTACCTTTGTACTCTACCTCAGAAATTGAGGTAAGGTTAAGGAACTCATTTCCAAACATGGAATCCATAAATTGAAGCCTAAAATTACCCTTGAGTCCACACTGTTTCTTTACTTCGACCATAAGGTCATCAATGGATGCAGGGAGTCCACCTCTGAAAGTCAACCTCTGAGAGCTGCTGTCAGTCAAGATGATCTTAATAATTACAGGAGTCGTCATCCTCACAGCTGTTCACTCTGCAAGGACATACACAACAATTAGATGTCAAACATAAATTAACTTTCAAATACAGTGGTAGAAACCTACAGTCATATCTAAGTTAATTCAGGCAATCCACATACTACTCTGTGTGCCAGTATCATTCCTTTTCTATAGGTTATGCCCTTGATTGTCACACACCGTGCAAGGTGAACTTCAGGTATGTCAGGGAATTTTTGTCTAATGACCTGTGCTACCTCCTCTTTCAGCAAGTCTACTGGTAGGCTGGATACAGTTGAGACCTCTAGGTCAGATTTGCTTAGACATGGCAAACTCAGATGGTAAGCGATCATCATCTGATGCTTTGAGGCTAAAGAGAGGGCCACATTCTTAAAACAGCTTGTGTGTTTCATAACCTGCTTAAAAAAGCTATGCTTAGCCTCAAAGTGCATTGTCCACTGCCCGACAGCTGGACCAAACTGCCTAATCATCTGGGGGTAGTGCTCCAAATAGTGATGTTTTGACAGCAGTTTGATGTCAGGAAACAACTCTTGGTATCTCTGCCTGTGCTCTATGATTTTACTTTCTAAAAAAGCCAATGAGTCATCTGTAGCAGCTCTGTAATGTCCTTCAGGTCCATGAGAATAAGCCATGCAGGCTCATCTTCAGGTACAAGTGGTCCAACCAAAAAAGGTAAGAACCGGATCAAGCTCCAATTTTCATGAGCATTTCCCCCCAATGTTTTTATACTGGAGAGACATTGTGAGACTATGTGAGGTTTAATCCTCTACTGGGATTATACCCTCCAAAGCATCATGGGCAAGATCAGGTGAATAACCAAAGATGACATGAAAATGAGACAGATTTTTTGTGAAGATGCATTCTTTTTTCACTCCACAACAACCTGTACCTGTATCCTGAGCCTGTTTGACATGGACCTGATGAAGCTCCTTGGTTCTCAAACTGAACGCACCAGATGCAACAGAATGTAGCTGAACATCACTTCTATTTCCTGTTAAAAATCTACAAAAGTATTCCCCTGAAAACCACTGCAAAAGTCCTGCAACACTGTGTGCTCCCAGGTTATCAGCCACTAAACTGAACACTGTACCTTTAAGTGACTCTCCTAACAGTGGCACATAAACACCCAGCTCCTCCAGAGTTTTCAGATCTTGCATGAGAGGTTCAAAGATCCTATCATAACCATAGGTTTTAACATCTTGCACAAAACTGACAAGTAGACAGATGATAACTAGGAATGAGACCCTGGGGGCAAGTTAGCTAATACCCAATTATATTAATTACCCAATACCCGGAGTGGCCATCGGGAGAACCGGGAGAATTCCCGGTGGGCCGCTCTGCCCCGCTCATAAATTGGGCCGGCAGACTCACCTGCTTTTTTTAAATTTATTTTAATTTTTTTACATACACAGAATAACGTCTATGTGTTTAAGTTACTGTGTGGCTGATAACTAAGCTAATATCACTAGATTTGAATTTAACATTAAAATATGATGTTTTCTGTTGTCAGTGCGCGCGCGCTCTCACTCTCTCAATCTTCCTCTACACAAGCCCGTGTCCCACCCAGGTTGTTGCCATGGAGACAAACTGAAACCATTAATGCTGTGGTTTGAGTTAGCGGTTTGTGGTTTGAGAGTGCACTAATCGGGGGAAGAATAAAATGGATAGTAAAAAAAAAAAAAAACAGGTTAAAAAAAAAAGAAAGGCATTGGAGGATGACGTGGCCAAATGTGCCAAACTAACAAATATTTTTTCAAGAAGACAAACGAGCACACGTGACCTGGCGACTCAAGGTACAGTGAGTAACGTAGCAACATTTACAGCAAACGCTTTTATCCAAACTTACGACGCCGTTTTAGTGCCTCGTTAAAAAAAAAAAATTCTAAGATTACGAGATTAAAGTCGTAATGTTTCGAGAATAAAGTCGAAACTACGAGAATAAAGTCGAAACACTACGAGAATAAAGTCTAAATACTACGAGAATAAAGTCGAAACACTACGAGAATAAAGTCGAAATATTACGAGAATAAAGTTGAAATATTACGAGAATAAAGTCGAAATGTTTTGAGAATAAAGATTATAGTTATAATATTTTGAGATAGGATATTCTAGCCTTTTGCGCATGCAAATGGCCCGGATTTGGAGCACCTGGATATTCCAAATCTCAGTTTTCAAAATCTGTCAGTTTTATATCGAAATAAAAACAATATGTAGGCTATATTGCAAAAATGTGTTTGTTAAGCGGCATGTGAGTCAGTCATCTTTCCGATTACAATAACGAACGACGAGACATTTTCATTATAAATTAGGCTAAATTTTTTTATGCCTTATGAAGTTCCTTCAATTTATATCTTGCTATAAACTTGAAATAAAGAGCAAAACACATTTAAAATTTGTATTTCTTTATAAAACTGGCAGAATTTGAAAGCTGAGCTGTGTGTAAAAGCAACAAAGCACAAAATTGTCGTGATTAATGGTTGGCTGGCGCGCTACAAATAATGAATGGAAGACGTTAAATATTATGTCCTCATTTAAAGTATACCATGAATAAAACAGTTTGTGAATAGTCACTTAAAGAAAAGGCAACAATATAACGTATGTTAACAAATTTGAGTCCACTTCCACCTTTAGAACATTTTATTGCTGTTTAATTAAACAGGCTATGTGAGGAATGAAAGTTCGGAGCAGGTGGTGGAATTTTCACAATAATTTAATGAATTTATTCACATAAATACAGCGATCTGTCACGCCACATTAAAGAGCTTGAAAATCACATTATTGTAAGACACATAATTTGTGTTTCGTTATAAAACTGATTTTGAAAGCTGAGACTTTGTTTTATATTAAAAGCACTAAAAGCTTAATTGCTATTGGGTGGCTGGCGCACTACAAATAACGAATGCAACGGAAGACATGAAATATTATTTCCAAGCATACTGTCCCCGCGAGTATGACACATGATATGATTTCTGCTAATAATCCCACATATATTTGTAGTGTATTAAAAAAGGGTTAAATAAGAGAGCTACAGCGCCCTCCAAAGGAATATGATTAAGTGTGTGAGCTGATGTTAAGATAAACAGTTGTTCCTGTTCAGTCTGTTAATAAATATTATATTCTTGATATTAAGCTGTTTCCACGAGTCCTTAAAATTGGCATCCCAGTAAGATGATGCGGCCGCTCGGACGCAACAATATTCAGATAAATTCCGGTGGCCTGGCAACTTCTCCCGCTGCTCTCAACGCGGGCCATTTGCATGCGCAATATAGGCTATATTCTCAAAATATTATAACTTTAATTTCTACGATTTAAATTCTTGAAACATTTCGACTTTATTCTCGTAATATTTTGACTTTATTCTCGTAGTATTTTGACTTTATTCTCGAAACATTTCGACTTTATTCTCGTAATATTTCGACTTTATTCTCGTAATATTTCGACTTTATTCTCGTAATATTACGACTTTAATCTCGTAATCTTAGATTTTTTTTATTTATTAAGGTGGCACTGAAACGCCGTCGTACAAACTGACTTACATTAAAGGAATTTTTTATTCAGTTTGGGGTTTCTTCTATTGATTGTCTGTTTCAATTAAATGTAAGTGATTTTAGCCTGTTCTTTCTTTCTTTCTTTCTTTCTTTTTCTTTCTTTCTTTTGAGATGCTTCCTGATTTTCCATTTAGTTATTGATTACTGTTTGGCAGCATAAATAAATTATATGAAACATTTCTGCTACAAAACATACAACTAACATATATATATATATATGTTAGTTGTATGTTTTGTAGCAGAAATGTTTCATATAATATCATTTATTCATTCATATAATATCATTTATTTCATTATTTTATTTATTACATTGACGTAGATATAAAAAAAACAATAGTGCAAAAAGTATATTTCTTACTGCACTACTTTATTTTCGTTTGAATGAAAACCATTTTTTCACAATGTAACAGTTGCAGTTACTTGTTGCAGAAAACTCAGTATGTGTTATTGATATTTATGGCCATATTTACATTATTCATATTTTTTATTGAAACATGTCAAAAATAAATATAACAGGATAGTAAGAACAGATCTGTCACTTCATTTATCCAGATTGCACCACGGTGGGAGGGGGTTGGATGGGGATAGGTGGTGGGCTGGTCTTGAGCATTACACTCCCGGGCTGAAAATGGATCCCACTCCGGCCCTGAGTATCAGAGTGACTACTTGAGGGAATGGCAGTACCTGGCTGCTCTACACACTCCTGACTATTTGCCTTCAATTCATTCACAGAAGATACTGTATTTATAACGACTCCTGGTTTGAAATCAGCAAGTGAGTGATGGCAATGTTTTCGGTTTTTGTGTGATTTAAATCTACAATATATGTTTGTTTTGAAGTCACAGCCTACAAACATACAACATACTCATTTCTTTTGAGATGTGCATTTATATGCGCAGAATAATCCCTCTCTGACACAAAATCACTAAAAGCACAAAGGTGGCAACTGAATATTGCACACTTCTTGGAAGTGACCTCTGTGAAGTGGAGTTTGCTTTGGTGGACAATAAGGGCATTCCAAGTCTCAAATGTGCATGCACAGTGCTGATATGTACATGGAAAGTGAGAACTACGTCCAAAATGTGGATGCTTTAACTTATAGTGATGCAAAAGCTCAGACCTACTTGACACAGTTCCTGTACACCCCTTACAACTCCACATTCCCACGACCTAACCCTGTAATGAAGATCAAAGTAGTCATTAAGCATATAATTAAAGCTCCAAACTGCAATTCATATATAAACAAAATGGCCCACTGCATCTGGACACTATCAAACCTACTAAACTAAATGTGTTCAATGATTCCTGATGTTAAAGACTTATTTGGAATGGCAAAATTTATAATGCAAGTGTATATTATGAATAACGTATAACTTGGTCACAAAATACAGATTTAGGGCTTTAGCAGCAATACAAAAGTAAATTAAAAGACATACCCATATAAAACTTGAGTGTGTGTGTGCAAAGATGGACCTATAAAAGAAAATTTTTTACAATCAGAGAGGAACTCAGCATATAGCTTCAAATAACTGAAAGACAACATACAAATGCATAAAGTAAAGAGGAACAGAAATCTTGTAGTGTTTTGTCATGTCAATGATAATGCAAAAAAAAAAGTCTAATGATGAACAGAGGCTCAGCTGTAACGTAACTATTTTTGTTGACAAAATAGAGCCTAAAATTTAAGTAACTTAATATTAACTTCCTGTTTATTGAACTGCTGTATAAAATCAACAATCACATTTGCAAACTGTCTTTATAATCATTAAAACCTGTCACTCAAGTCAGTTCATGCGAGCTCTTTTTGGCTAGACATTATTTTTTAGACAGTTTACATAAAAACCTGGATCATTTCTGGTACGTTGAACACATTTTCTCATCTGTTCAAGACGTTCATTTGCTATGCAGCAGAAAAAAATAAAATAAATCACGGTTTATGCTACATAATTTACCTGACGCACAGTGTGCTTTCACGATCTTTTCTGTGAGGAGTTGAACGCGTACTGATAGAGAACCATTTCTATTGGCTGCAAAATGCAAGTATTATGGCCAATCACGAAAGACGACATTGCTTAGCTAACCAAAGACAAAAAGATCCCGTGCTACGTTTTAAATTACATATAGATCCATGGTTTTACTACATTGACGTGTGGAACTCGGATTGCTTTCATAGGCTATGAATGTATAAAATATCTTTCATTTAAAAAAAAAGCCAGCTTGAAGTGGAACGCTGTCCTCTCTCGATATTCACTCCTCGGACTCTATCCCCCACCTCCCTCCCTTAATTTCAGCCCTGATTATGACCAATTAAATCTTTATAATCGGCTCTGGGACTATTGTAAATTAAGTATATTTATATTCAATATATTATAAATATTTTATCTGCCCGTGGAAGCCGGGTGCACGAGCTTCGCATCACCTCTACGCCGCCTGCACCAAAATCATCCGAGTTTTCTCTTCATACTTCACATTGAAAATGAGCTAAAAAAAAAAAAGAACTAACTGATAGACACTCGTGACTGACGTGTCCCATAAAAGTTTCAATGTAAGTAACTTACTTACTGGAAAGCTGTGGAAAATTTTGTCACAATATTTACTTTTATGAAGTTTTATAAGCTATAAGACTTTTATAAGTTTTGCTTCATGAGGCCTGACTATTGGCCAGCGGTTATGGTTATGTTAGGCCTACTTGACTAAACTAGCAGAGTTTTAACGTGTTGATAATTGACTAATTGTTATACACTGTACAAAACTCTAGTGGAATTATCTTCTGCTTGAGAGAAAGAAAAAACAATTTGCTGAACTTACTTTTCAGTGCATTGGTGTTCGTCAGGCAAAGCGATGCAACTGCTGGCTTCTTCTTCTCAATCTTTCCCAGTTTTGGCGCAATTTTTGTGCTCCATTCTCCTTTTACGGCAATTTGTCATCATTCTTCATTGATGAATTACCGCCACCATCTGCTCTGGTGTGCCCCGGTCATGTCAAAACTTAATTATATTGCGTTCACTTTTAGATTCAATCAATTTCAATCAACGTGAAAGAAATGTGTACATTCAACACTCAAAATGAACAATAGAAATCTACTTGATTAAAGCATGTTCACAACAGGAATATAAAATAATTGTGTTGTATATACATGCTTCATTTCAAAGACCTGCTATGTCCATTTTTTTCAGTGTAGTCTTAACATAGAAATAATATTTTTATGTAACAAATAGTCTATAAATTATGATTTATGATTTGTGCACAAAGTAACACACCAAGTAAGATCCTTTTATTCTTGTTTCTATAAAAGTACGAAGATGTATTGTACAGCTCCAGTCCACATACAGTGAAGACTATTTTGTCCTCCATTGTTGTTTCGATTTCAATTTCTGCCTCCCTCACTACATCGTAATCACGTCACTACTAGAGCAAGCCCCTGATTCGCGGTGCGAATTTTCGCCAAAGTTCCGATTTTTCATATCGCGCGATTCGCGCAAAATCACGCGTTATGCGCGTCAAACGCCCGAAATGCTCAATTCGCGCAGCGTCATTCGCGTCTTTGCATTGACTTCGCTTCATTCGCGTCTGATGTGAACGCACCATTAGGCCTATATTAGGGAACCTTGTGTGAATTTCACTGAAATATTTGACTTCTTTCATTTTTCTCTTCTAATCCTCACGAAGACTGTCGGTGTTGATCGAATGACATGCGAGTCTATAATTATAAGTTCTTTTCATTTATTTACAAAACAGCGCACATTTTAGATGCACGAAGTAAGTTATTTTCCCTTCTCTCGAGGCTTCACGCTCCAGTCCAGCGGGTGGCGCTAAGACACATTTATTTGCCAAACACCATTAAACCTCAGAGGAAGAAGATTAGTTTCACCGCTCTCTCTGTTGTTTTGTCGGGATGCTACCTTAATACAAACGTTTAGAAATATTGTTTCTATAAATAGGAAAAATACAGTTTTTGAATCTGGTCAATAAATACATATAACTAACTTATCCTCATAGATCGTGACTAAGTTTTCAAGCAAGCAGGCCATCTGAACTGAGATCTGCTGTTGCGAGAAGATGGTGTTTGTTAAAGTGGAGAGTGAGGAGAAAACGAGTGAACCAGAAACCTGGAGAATAAAACACGAGGAACCGGAACCCTGGAGAATAAAACAGGAGGAACAAGGAGGTTGGTGTTTATTCTTCATTCATCTTTAATGACTTTGTGGTACACAGAGCTGAGTAGTAACTGATTACGTGTAATCTAGATTATGTAATCAAATACCAAAATTAAATACTTGTAATTAGATTATATTACATTTTAAAATATTTGTAGTCAGACTAGTTACTTTTTTTATTGATTAAATGATAACATATTATTCACACAATAGCAATGCAGTATTCATAGTTTATTGATTCTCCTTAATTATTCTTTTTCATCTTTTACATGTTTCTTTCTAAAGTAGCCTGCTACTTGTATAAATTCAGAAAATCTTCCAGTTTTGTGGACATTCACACAAAGAGCTGCTGGATTTACAAAATTCATTCATGTTTTTCTGTCAACATTGCATCAACTGCTGATGAACATGTTAATTTTGATTTGAATTATCACACACTATCTTATTTTTCCATGTATTACTATGTCTTTGGAAGGCTTTTGTCTTCAATTTACAAATTCACATTGTTTAAATCCAGTGCAGGCATTCCCAAACTTTTTTTTTTTTGTCATTTGAACGTCTTGCACCTAATTTACTTGAAGTACCCTTAGATTTTAAAGTAAATATTTTAATAATTATCACATTTCCATGTTCACTGTTCTCTGGCGTTTGTTAATTGTCAAATGATATGTAGGTAAACAAGTAAGTGTTTTATTTTTGTTAAAATGATTTTAAAATAATTTTGACTAATTATTTGATATGATATCATTTAAATGCACTTTATGTTGTTAATTACAACAAATGGCATAGGCCTATATTTTCCTACTCTTGTCTTATTTAAATCAGTGTGATAAACTAGTTAGGTCAAAAGTAGAGCCTGACCGATTATATCGTTTTGATGGCTGATGCAAGCCTGAAGCAGATATATCGGTATCGGCGAATATGCCACCAATATGAATTTTTTTTACAGAACATATAACGCAGATGAAATGCTTCTAAATGGTGTAATTACTTAGTTTGTCCAGCAGACCATGCTGCATTGTTTGCTACTGGCGCCTCAGGTCAGTGTAGAGATGCACGGTTGAGCTCAAACTTCACCCAAGTCCGCTACTTCAAATAAATTATCTGGCTGCCACCCACCCGCACCTATATTTGATCGTCATATTACAATGATTCTCATTCTTAGTTTTGCATGATGATATGATAAATGAATGGTTCATTTTTAACAGCAGATCCAGTGACGTTAGAGCTGATCTGTGCATGAATAACTGCACACGTCTGCGGCGCATTACAGCTTCACGGCCTGATCGCAGCCACTCAGTCAATGTTGGTGTTTATGGGTCAGTGACAAAAAAGGTTTGGCAAGATGAGAAATTCAAAAAGCTTGCTTTAAAAGCATGCATCAGGTATTTTAAAATTTACACAGCGTGTTTATGTTGATTTTAAGTAATTAAAATAACATATGAATCTTTTTTTTTTTTTTTTTTTTTTTTTTTTTACAAAAGTTAAGACTGTACATGAAAATGTCAAATGGTATTACCGCCAAAGAATGAGAAATATTAAATATTTTATCCGCCTACATGGCATGTAAGCTTACTCATAGGAATAAATACTTAATTGTAAAATATCACACGAAAATAGATTTTACTAGAGTTAGCTCTAAATGTAAATTCTAATGCGTTTTTGCAATATGGTGGGACATACTGAAAACACCTCTGTTTTCTAAATAATCGTTGACAAATTATGTGAAAAATATTTTAAAAAACATATTATCATACTAAACTGGATGATTACATTTTATTCCACATTAATTTTCCTGTATATAATTTAGGACTGTCAATCAGTTAAAATATGTAATCACGATTAATTGTATGATTGTCATGAGTTAACTCGTGATTATTCGTAACTTAATCACACACCTTTATCTGTTCTAAATGTACCTTAAATTAATACTTTTCAAGTTTTTAATACTCCAATCAACATTGGCATAGACAAATATGGATGCTTTATCCAAATGTATGTTTATTATTAGTGAAACCAAAGTCAACATAGAGCATGAAGACTAGACATGCTTCATAGGTCATAGATGCTTTTCAAAGAACTTGTTCATGTCTACTAGACACATGAAAGAAAAAAAAACAGAAATACCAGGTTCCCATTGCTTCTCTTTATTTGCACTGAGCATTGTACTTACACAAGCCTGTTTACATTATTCACAGGACAGTGCAACTCACTTCTTATGAACATGCAAAATGTACATTTATTATTTATTACATTTGTTTATCTCTCTGTGCCCACATACTGTATTTTGATTCAGCTAAATTCTCAATAAAACTGTTTTCATTGATATATTTGACTGTTTCTGTTGTCAGACAACGGAATGAATATGAAATAGGGACTGAAACGCAACCCATTAAGACTACATAACAAGCTCTCCCTTCCAAGATGTTAATCTGCCCAAAAATCCTGATAATCAAGCCGTCGTCTGATGAAAGCAAATACACATAAGATAAGGACAATAGCTGTGTTGTGTTTTCGACTATACTTGCATGTAAAATTAGAGAAGCAACATATGTTTTAACAGAAAGTGCTGCTCCTCTCAGCCGCCCATGGAACAGAGCAGACGCAGAGAGAGATGTGTGTGCGCACTGGTAAAGAGAGACCTCGCAGTACCGGCGTGACTCAGAAACTAAATAAGGTTTGGGCAAACCCTAAAGATTCATTGCTAGGTGCTTTTTTGAAAAAAGAAAAAAAAAAAGTCGCCAAAGGGGTCTGCAAAGTCGCTAAGTTGGCAACACTATGCATCTCCATTTCTCCAACTACGTGTTAGACCACGGGTCAAACAGAAAATGCATGCTGCGTTAATTGCGCGTTAACAAAATTAGTGCCGTTAAATTTAATTTGTTTTAACGCGTTCATTTTGACAGCCCTAATATAATTGTATTTTTATTAAAAATACTGGTTACGCCTATTGACACAAACCAGTTACACCACTTGAACATGTTACTTCTACACAGTGTTGCCAACTAATTTTCAGAGAAAGTTGCTAAAGGAAGGTCGATTTGTTGCTAAATGAAGTTGTGATGTCATTGCGGAATCACGACGCAAAATTGTCACAACATCAAATCTCAGCAAAAAATATATTTTACATGTTCATTTAGAGTTGTTTGTAAAATAAAATGCATAATGTAATAAAATATAAATAAATGTATTTTAAATGCATTGAATTATTGATAACGTACACATTTTAGAATGGTTACAATTTTAATAGCTAGTAAACTAGTAATACTACACATTCTCAACAATAATTCTTTAAGCGGTGAATTGTTAGTTAGTTAGTATGCAACACCCTAAGAAATATCTGTAGAAATAGGGCACAATCTACTATGTTAATATGAAAGAACTTTACGTATTGTTTTTTTTACCTGCATTTTAAATTATGCATTGTGTTTTTGGATTACTAGTATCTTTTCCATTTTTTAATTTTTTTTAACTGATCAACAATCGCAGGTACGCGCTACTAACAAAGTGTATCATAAATGAACAGTTATTTAATTATTCAATTATTATTATTAAATGAAACAATTACAAACAGCAGCTAACTCAATTCACAAGGCATCTTTGGTTTCCTCTTTTTGTGTAATTTGGATTGATAAGACAATGAAAAGTCACACATTTTCCAAGTCATTTATCAAAAGTTACCAAATAAATTTTTAAAAATTGCTAAAATTGTTACTAGGTGCTTTTGGAAGAAAAAGCTGCTAGAGTAGTATGAAAAGTTGATAATTTAGCAACAAAATTGCTAAGTTGGCAACAGTGCTTCTACAGGCCATTGTTTGTTGTAGAAATTGACACTGAAAATTAAGCATGACTGTCAACAAGTTCAGCTGAAGTGCTTTTTTTTTTTTCAATGCTAAAAAAAAATCTGGCAACATGAAATTATCATAGTGATGAACAGTGAACTCATGTTTCAAATTGTAATTACATTTAAGAAACTAAATGTATAGTAAGGCAGAGTTGTATATGTGCACATATTACCTAAACCACATATTGTTGTTTTATAATTTCATAATAATCATTTTAAAATTAAAACGAAAAGAGGGTTGTTTTATATTTTGAAGAAAACGAAAAAGCAGTGGTGTTTGATATTTCACTTTATTGTAATGCGTGTACATGTTGCATGAACCACATTTTTGTGGCTATTAATATTTTAAATGAAACCGAAAAGAGGCAACGCTGTTTGATTATAATATTTCGTTTCACTGTAATGTATGTACGTTTCCTGAACTACTTTTTTGCAGCTATTAATATGTTTACATGAAAAAAGAGGCAGTTGTTTGATATCATATTTTGTCATATTGTAATACAGTGTAGATAAATTAGGCGAGCTGCAGTACACTGCTGCTCCATTTGCAGAATTACCGGACTTGTGTCCTCCTGTCCTCGGGAGTTCGCACTCCAAACTCGAACTTGCGAAGTCCAAACTTTGCGTACTTGGTATTGAGAAATGGCCTAGCTCTCCAGGAGCAGGGTTGGAGAATCCCTGCTTTACAAAGAGACATCGCCAACTACTGGCGTGGCAGCACATTACAGTGTTTTTAGTTGTTTTCGTGGACGGGGACAGGGACAGTTTTGAAAATGTTGTCCTTGTATTTTCCAAATGTCCCAATTGATTTTCATCTTTTTAATTATTTTATTTTAGGCCTGATGAAAGTGAAAGAAGAAAGACCAGATCTGAATGAAGTGGAGGAGAAACATCAGGATCAGAAAGATCATGATGTCAGTGGAGAAAAATCAGTGAGTTGCAGCATTCAAATAACAGACGTCAAAAGGCCTTTCAGCTGCTCTCAGTGTGGAAACACTTACAAACATAAAAGAAGCCTTATGAAACACATGAGAATTCATAGAGAGGAAAAGCCTTTCAGCTGCTCTCAGTGTGGAAACAGTTTCACGTGCAACAAAAACCTTAAGAATCACATGCTAATTCATGCTGGAATAAAGCCTTTTACCTGCTCTCAGTCTCCAAACACTTTCAAACAGAAAGGAAGCCTTAGGAAACACATGAGAATTCATAGTGGGGAAAAGCCTTTCAGCTGTTTTCAGTGCGGAAACACTTTCACGTGTAACAAAAACCTTAAGGACCACATGTTAATTCATGCTGGAATAAAACCTTTCAGCTGCTCTCAGTGTGGAAAGAGTTTTACACAGAAAGTACACCTTAAGAATCATTTGGTAACTCACACTTCAGAAAAGCCTTTTATCTGCTCTCAGTGTGGAAACACTTTCACACGTAAAGCAAACCTTAAGAAACACATGTTAATTCATAATGGCATAAAGCCTTTCAGCTGCTCTCAGTGTGGAAAGTGTTTTACACAGAAAGGACACCTTTATCATCATTTGGTAACTCACACTTCAGAAAAGCCTTTCAGCTGCTCTCAGTGTGGAAAGTCTTTCACACGTAAAGGATACCTTGAGACTCACATGTTAATTCATGGTGGAATAAAACCTTTCACCTGCTCTCAGTGTGGAAAGAGTTTCATATGTAAAGGAATCCTGAGGAATCACATGTTAATTCATACTGGAATAAAGCCTTTCAGCTGCTCAGATTGTGGAAAGACTTTTACACAGAAAGGACACCTTAAGGTTCACACTGCCAATACACATTGATGTTCAAACAACATGTAAAAGTGAATTTTGCATCTGATGACCGAAACCTGTGCACTGTGTAGGGAAGGATATTGTTAAGATTTTAAAGGTATTACTTCTCTTACTGATACTGCTGATCCATCTAGTATTTTAACAGTATTCTTATTGGTTCTTTTCGTTATTTTAAAAGAAAAACAAATCAGACATTTTAAAGAAATTAAGAACACATTCAGAACATTGCTTACATTTTTTAATTTCTCAGTCCCTTTGGCCCAATTCTCAGGATGTGAACTTTTTTCTCAAAACTAATAAACTATGAAATATGTTCAGCTCTCTGAACAATTAGTTTCTTGTTCACACCAGATTTGAATTTCTTAATTTTAGTTTAAACTGCAGATGTTTTGACACGTGCAAAAGTATTGTCTACAATTTGCACAATTATTAAATGAACATGGCTTTCTTCTCAGACAAATTATTTATATTTTTTTCATCATGCAAGTCTTCACATACAAAATAATCCAAAAGCTGTCAAACGTACTTGTATATTCAAATATCCACCAATGTCCACCAAGAAGATGGAAACTTGTAGCAATAGTATTTTTTTCCCTCTCTCTCTCTGATGGATGTCATTTTGTGGAAGTTTTCTGTTCACTATATGTTTCTTCATGTAAATAATCAATAAAGGTTTTCGTTTACATATGTGTGTGTACTGTGTATATTATTTATATATAGAGACACACATACAGTATATATTTTGAAAATATTTACATGCATTTACTAGGGCTGGACAAGTTAAAGGAACACTCCACTTTTTTTGGAAATAGGCTCATTCTCCAACTCCCTCAGAGTTAATAAGGTGAGTTTTACCGTTTTTGAATCCATTCAGCCGATCTCCGGGTCTGGCGAGAGCACTTTTAGCATAGCTTAGCATAGATCATTGAATCTGATTAGACCAGTAGCATCGCGTTCAAAAATGACCAAAGAGTTTCGATTGTTTTCCTATTTAAAACTTGACTCTTCTGTAGTTATATCGTGTTCTAATACCGGCGGAAAATGAAAAGTTTCGATTTTCTAGGCTGATATGATTAGGAACTATACTCCCAGTCCAGTGTAATAATCAAGGAACTTTGCTGCCGTAACGTGGCCGCAGCAGGCGCAGTGATATTACGTAGCGCCTGAAAGTAGTCCCCAGCTATATTATAACTAGTTACCTAGCTGGGGACTACTTTCAGGCGCTGCGTAATATCACTGCGCCTGCTGCGGCCATGTTACGGCAGCAAAGTTCCTTGATTATTACACCGGAATGAGAGTATAGTTCCTAGCCAAATCGGACTAGAAAATCGCAACTTTTCATTTTCCGCCGATCTTAGTACACGATATAACTACAGAAGAGTCAAGTTTTAAATAGGAAAACTATCGAAACTCTTTGATCTTTTTTTAACGCGATGCTACTGGTCTAATTAGATTCAATGATCTATGCTAAGCTATGCTAAAAGTGCTATCGCCAGACCCGGAGATCGGCTGAATGGATTCAAAAACGGTAAAACTCAACTTATTAACTCTGGGGGAGTTGGAGAATGAGCCTATTTCCAAAAAAAGTGGAGTGTTCCTTTAATGCTTTGTTAACGCATTAATTGATTAACGGCAACAATTATTTTATCTTGCATTAACAGTTTTTTTTTAATATTATGAAAGTCCATTGCTCACTGGCTCTGAATACACATACAGACAAACTATGGGTCACAGGAGGGGTGGGATGTTGATCAGTACTGGCTTGGGATGGGCAAGAACTCCCTGCGCATCCATGTAGCCTAGCATGGATGAAAGCAGTGATAACCCCCAGGGTAAACAGAACAGAACCGAACCATTGTTAAATTTCAGTAATTTTTGTACATTTTAGAATTAGTCTGATTCAAAGGAGAATCAGAAGGCTGGATCCTGACTGACAGAGGAGGAGTTGGGGATGGAGGAGGGTAGTAAGCTATTGAGCAATGCGAAAACTGCTAATAAACTGAGGGACCTTATATATGGATGCTTAGATAGGTGTCGTATCTATGAAGGTATTTTTGGTACAAAACAAATGAGCGTCCGTGACAGCGGAATTTGTTGTTGTAGAGAATAGCCACACGTGTATCAGTAAATTTGAAGTCACAGACAAAAGTTGCAAACTTGTAGATTTTTTTCTCTCTCCCACAAACACAACACAACAGTTACACCTTCTCGAAACTTTCATTGCAGATACACAAATCCTATTCTACGAATCACAAATCAAGAAACACATACGCTCACATGTTTTGCTACTATTGCTTCAGTAAATATGGTGCAAAACACATTCACACACCTGCATCAAAAATGTGAAGTCGTGGACGAATTTTGTACATCCGCAAATCAGTATGTGAATACTTGCAATGAGATTTGCACACTTGTAGAATGTTTTCTTACATACTTTTTTTTCTTTTCTTGGATGCTTTTTCTAGCACAAACACAAGTGTATAACGACAATGGCTTGAATCTGCTGCTACGAGACTTGAACGCTGTTTTTCACTTGCAAATGACAAGTTTCGCGTACTCTCCCTTTTGCATCACATATCTGTGTGACATATGGAGCAAAGTGATTTGTGCATCTGTAGAGGCAGCGGCGGCCACTCTTCAGAGATCAGAGAAGTTTGGCCAATCAGAATATCTAGTTTGGACGCCTATCAGCAGGGAGGAATAGAAAGAAAATGTACCTTTATTGGTATTTGCTGTTGTCCGCTCCGGAAGCATTTTTATTATTTTATTTTTCCCCCCTCTCATTCGGGTGCCAACGGATAGGTACCTAAACTACACTGTAAAGAGATTAAAGTATTATTACTGTACTGTCAGTATTAGTACTGTTCAGTTTATTTGTTTTATACAGGTAAAAAATGAAATCTAATTGCAGTGCAACACTGTATACCATATTATTTTACAACCTCAACCACATAAAGATCACAATAACTCATCAGCATTTGTCTTTATAATATTCTTTTTAATTGTTGAACATGTTCTTAAAAATACAAATTACAAATCTCTAGCATGTGCTAGCTGAAAAAGGGCATCACCACAGTCCCCTGAGGACTGTATCTGCAACATGGCAAAACAGACTTCACAGAAATAAAATACTGTAAAAATTAGTTTGTGGTGTTGTGTTACATTTCAGTAATTTTGGCAAAGTTGACAAGCTCTCTGATGAGAAACCATGAGGGGATTCAGGCTGATGCTATTTCTTTGCACCCTCTTTCCAGAATTCCATCTGATCTGTGACTCTGAATGGCATTTTGTGCCATCCGGGTTGATTCTCGGAATGAACCTGCAAGCACAAGAAAGAAAGAAAAAAGTGTTAACACAATTTGCCCTAACTGCCAGACTTTGTGCTGTATGTACTTTGAGATTAATAAAAACACTATACTCTCTGAACGCACCTACAAGGAATGTGCATAATTAGTTGATAATCCAACACAAATCATTAGATTTATAATACATTCCTTATAATGCATTTCTGTAGATCAAACAGTAGATCAAAGTCAAGTCAAGTAACCATTATTTTATATAGTGCTTTTTAAAATGCATATTGTGTCAAAGCAGCTTTACAGTATTAAACAGTCAAACGTGTCGAGATTGAGTGTGTCGTTCTCTTCTGCTGCAGCATGAACCTGCTGGTTTGTCTGGCCAGAGTCAGATTGTGCAGATTACTCATCTGATTCCTGTGGTCGTTCTTCACTGGGGATCTGTGAGCTCATCTAGCTATCCCGGTCTCTGCTGACATTCAGGGCTGTAGAGGTTATCTCTAGGTGCTGATCCACCATCTAGGCTGCATACAGACTGGATCCGAGAGACAGCAGTGACCATCTGATCTGGATACGGACTGGATCTGGTGGCTACGGTGACCTCGGAATAAGAAATAAACAGACTAATATTAGCATAGATGCCATTCTTCTTATGATGTAACAAGTACATTGGGTGTTATGGGAAGTGTTCCCGGTTCTGGTTGACCTAATTAATGGAGCCTAACAAACCTTTAACAGATTTGAATTCTAGAAATGTGTTAGTCTGTTATGTGTAAGTCAGGTGAAAGAGATGGGTGTTTAATCTAGATTTGAACTGACAGATTGTGTCTGCCTCCCAAACAGTGTTAGGTAGATTGTTCCAGAGTTTGGGCGCTAAATAGGAAAAAGATCTGCCGCCTGCAGTTGATTTTGATATTCTAGGTATTATCAAATGGCCAGAGTTTTGAGATTGTTGTGGACTTGAAGGACTATAATGCGATAAGAGCTCGCTAAAGTACTGAGATGCTAAACCATTCAGTGTTTTATAAGTAATTAACAAGATTTTGAAATCTATACAATGTTTAATAAGGAGCCAGTGCAGTGTTGACAGAACCGGGCCAATGTGGTCATACTTTGAGTAAGGTTCTAGTAAGGACTCTAGCTGCTGCATTTTGAGATAAGGTATGCAACCTTGAGACCAGACAATGAGTGTATGGATGGAGTGCTGTCTTATAGGGAGCTTGGTTGGTAGCAACAGGTGAGGAGGATTCCCTGATAGAGATCAGGTGTGAGTGATTACGACGGAGTGCAGGTGAGTGGCAAGAGGGATGCTGGGAAATGCAGTGCAGCTCAACTGGTGACTGTGGGTGTTTCTCAAACGGAAGGCTGCATGGTTCTTATAAGAACTCTAGCTGCTGCATTTTGGAGGAGCGTCTCGCTGCAGAACACAAGATCCAGGGGGCGTGGTTGGATCTTGAATATAATAATAATAAAAAAGCAGTAATTGAAAATACTGCTCAATGTTCAACTGTTTCACTGTTTTTAGTGTTATTGTAGTTTATGGTCAGAAAAAAAAACTACCATACAACAACAGAACTTACAGGTTATAATAAAATAAACAACATTCATAATATTTGCTAGCCAAACTTCCTATATATTGCAAGCTCACGTGAGCTCAACTTTACAGAAACTCGCTGATCAGATCACAGACACAGAACAACAACACCCGGACTCTGTTTTAATCATTCTCGGGGACTTTAATAAAGCCTATCTCTCCCGTGAACTGCCAAAATACAGACAGCATGTTACATGTCCCACCAGAGAGAGTAATATATTGGATCACTGTTAAACAACAATAAAATATGCATATCACTCTGTCCCACGGATAGCTTTAGGACTCTCTGATCACTGTTTGGTTTATCTTATACCGACCTACAGGCAGAAACTGAAATCAGCTAAACCTGTATTAAGGACTGTTAAAAGATGGACTAATGAAACAGAGCAGGTTTTACAAGCCTGTTTCGACCTCACTGATTGGACTGTTTTTGAGGCTGCTGCAAACGATCTGGACGAGCTCACAGAGACTGTAACATCATATATCAGTTTCTGTGAGGATATGTGCATTCCTACCAGGACTCATTTAACCTACAACAACGACAAACCGTGGTTCACCGCAAAACACAAGCAGCTCCGTAAGGCCGAAGAAGATGCTTATAGGAAGGGGGACAAAGTCTTGTATAAAGAGGCCAAATACACACTGGAAAAGGAGATCAGAGTGGCAAAGAGGAATTAGCCTTTTTCACACGTAACCGGAAACTACGTCACGCAGGGTAAACTTATTTAGCTTATCGCAGCGCTCAGGGATTAAAGTTCTCCGTCGCTACGACGGATTTCCGTTAATTGCAGAGAGCCTACGACGGATTTCCGTCATTTGCAGGGTTCCCGCCTGTCTTTAATGCAGTGGTTCTCAACCCGCGGCCCATCACGAATCCAAATGCGGCCCACCATGCTGAATCAGGGCATTCGCGGGCTGTGCCGAACGTGATCGATTTCAAAAGCGAAAGTGAAACCGATAAAACAGCGCACATAAGAAAGCGATTGCACGCATTAGCAACTGCACACGATCACGGATTGCAAAACGAAACACCCATATGCTACTATGCAGCAATCATCCTTAATTACAGAAATGTGGCAATTAACATCTCTCAAGAGAACCTCAGTTTATTAATTTCGAAAGTGCTTTCCATATTGGATCAAGGCTACATTTCTGCAATGCCGCGTGTCAAGTCACGCTTCCGTGCGCGTCTTATAGATTGCAACTTACAATCTCAACTTCATTGTGCTGTTACTCCTTTTGAGCAGAATTTCACAAAATTGGTCAGCTCCCGACAGCATCAGGTGTTTTATCAATGGTGAGTAGAATTATTTATTTATTTCAATAAATTAAATCGTTTAGATACCATAATATTTAGGCTATAAATAATATTTTAAATCTGGTTTGTTTGTATTGATGACGTAATATGTAAATGACATGAGTGCGACCCGTGAGACTTGCACTTGGACCATAGTGCGGCCCGGTGGAAAAAAAGGTTGAGAACCACTGCTTTAATGTCTTAAATGCACTTTTCATAATTTTAAGGCCGTAAATAGGCTTACATTTCTCAAATAGTGTAATCAGTTTCTTAATTTTAGTTTGAATGGGTCTTAAATTAAGGAAAAACGAGGTGTATTCAGCCTGCTGAGGGGGCTGTGATCAAAGCCTGGAGTGGAGTAAGAACACGTTCCTCTCTCCGCTCTAAGCGTTCTGTATTCACTCCGCTCTCGATCCATTCCGGGTTTTCTGCTCCCGCTCACGGGAAAAACTTTTCCGTGTTGTTCACTCCATTAGTTATTACGGATAAATGAAGGGAAAAGATACATGTAGCGCATTGTTGTTGTTGTTCCAAAAATCATCCCCGCTACGGCTGCAGCTTCTCACTGACAACATAGTAACGCCGCTCGCATCATTCACAGCCGGGTTATTATCAGAGAACAGCAGAATTCGGCGTGGGATTGCGGCTATTACCGGTAATAATCATTCTACTCATTCCCGCAGGTTCCGACGGAATGCATCACATTTGCACCTGCTTTTGAGTCTTGAACTAACTCGCGCGCTCTCATCTGTGCACAGATCGCGATAAGGAGAGTAACATCTTTTAATAATTGTTAAGGGAGTTTGCTAATGTGATATTGATTTAATACAACAGATCAATAAACAAGTTCTGCATCCTCAACGAAAATAGTTCCAAATAAAGTAACAGCTGAGCCGCTGCGCATCTCTAAAAGCAAACACAGGGGCTACTGTATAATTTCAGTTATTTAAATCATTTAATAGTTCTGTATTCAAAATTGTATATTTAAAACATTAATCTCCACATGAATTTATGAATTTAATTGCACTCATGCCACCTCTGAGCCTCATTAAACGTCTGAGAATGTACCTACAAGCCACTTTTGTGTTCTTCTGTGCCACCTCTGTAGTACAAATTAATTTCTTATTAATACTAATTTCATATAATTGGTAACTTATTTGTCTTATTCTACTTCTTATTAATATATCTTTTTTTTTAAATAGAAATTTTAAAAAGCTTATAAACATATTTTTATTTTTATTTGACAGATGAAAATGATGCCATTGCAATAAAGAAAATGCCCTGTAAATCACTTTGAGTCAAATGTCACCTCGAATTAGGAAGGCAAATTTTTTATCAGAATATTTGATTATTGATCAGAAGCTGCTCCTAATTAAATTAGGAGGACAAGGCTCCTAAAAAGAAAAGTAAGCATAGAGCCATGTGTAACATATTAGATCCATGCATGAGGTCTTAAAGAGACAGTAGCCTAAATAAACCTGCTGCTGTCGTTCATTATGCAGTGAAGACTATCCAGTGTTATTTTACAGTTGAATAGATTATAGTTAGACCTAACTGAAAAAAAAATAAGCACTGATAATTTAATTTGTATCTTGTTATTATTTTTGTTTGTGCTATTGATTGTCATTAATTTATTTGTTCATATATTATTATTTACTAAATTATTCAAAGACATACTTCTTTTTTTAGTTAAAATAAATTAGATTCTGAGTGCAGGTGATTCTTGGGTGGGGAGGGGATGTGGTCCATGGGAAATAGTCCTGCCACCACAGCTGGAAAAAAATCCAAGAGGAAACACTGCATACGTATAATAAAATTAGAAAAAAGCATTTACAAAAGTAAAAAGAAAATTCCCCTGTAAATCACTTTGTCAAATGTCACCTCGTATTAAGAAGGCTAATTTTTTATCAGAATTTTTTATTATTGATTAGAAGGTGCTCCTAAATTTTTTTAAATTAGGAGGACAAGCGCTCCTAATTACAAGAAAAACACTGCTCTTAAACTGGGTGTGTGACAGGTATGACTGTAGATCGGGGTTTGGCCGAGGAAAAATTTTCAGTCAAAAGATTTTTTTTTGCTTTAACCCCTGAGCGCTGCCCCGACTCAAGTTCGAGGATGTTGAAAGAATAGTTGGACAACATTCAACAACTAAAGAAGCAAGGCTGAGCAAGGGCTATAAATTCTTTGTTGAGGAGTTTATACACAATTACTTACAAAGGTAAGTTGACGACAACTAGCTGGTGCTAGCACTTGCAACAGTATGAATGCTAACTATTTCCTATGTGTTCAGTCTCAAATGTTGTTGATCAGAAGGTGGTAGTAAGAGCTAGGTGTTATCGTTCTATGAGGAAAAATGAGGAGCCCCACACACTTGAGGCTCTATGTAAAGTTAATATGCCTGTTGGCTTATGAGTTCATTAGATCAGCTATTATTGTTCTGATAGCAAGTTACTCCATTTTAGTTAAAATAACTGCGGTTGCAGATTTTAATTTCCCTTTCTTTCAACTTCACCTGTCGTAACATTTTCTTTTTTTTTTTTGGTTTTTAATTGTCTTTAAAATCATCTGCGGTTGCAGACTATATCTATATTTGTTGCTTTTGCTGCTGTTTGCAGCTTTCAATTAAAAGCACTTAATGTAGCTGACAGCACAGAATTACAATTCATTAGCTAAACAATTTTTAGTCTTCTCAAACAGATGGCATTGAAATCGGAAGAGGTCGTTAGTGTTTCTGCCTATATGTGCAGCTGTGCAGCTGGTAAAGGATTGTGCAACCATCTGACAGCACTTTTGTATCAGACAGCCTACTATGTGCAGCTTAATTTACAAACCGTCCCACCACCACTGGCCTGCACAAGTGAGCCACAGAGATGGCATCGTCCAAGAACACAGGCATGTATTTTTCTTTTCTACACTTGGCAAGAACACTATTAACTCAAAGAAAGTATATATAAACATTTAAAAATTGTAGACTAATAATGAACAAGAGTGCAGATTAAGTAACAAATATATAAATGGAAATCATCCAAGATCAATAAACAGCTGTTAACTATTACTGTTCATTTTAACACTGCATTTGTTTGTTTTATACTAAGGGAGTCCATCCAGAGGCAGTGAGTGAACTTCATGTCCTGAAACCAAAATCAGTTGGGAAGACTGGAATCAAGTCTACCCTATACAAGGCTTACACAGGTAATTCACAACTCTCTCTCTCTCTCTCTCTGTGTGTGTGTGTGTGTGTGTGTGTGTGTGTGTGTGTGTGTGTGTGTGTGTGTGTGTGTGTGTTTGTGTTTGTGTACTGGTTTTTGTGGTTTACGGGGACAACATTTCTGTGTGTGTGTGTTTGTGTTTGTGTACTGGTTTTTGTGGTTTACGGGGACAAAATTTGTATAATTACATGGGTATGACAGAGGTATTACAATTTGAAGGTGGTTTATGAGGACACTGCCTATGTCCCCGTAATTCAAAAGGCTTAAAAAACATACTAAATGGTGTTTTTTTTGAAAATCTAAAAATGCACAAAGTTTCCTGTAAGGGGTAGGATTGGTGTAGGGCAATAGCACATACAGTTTGTACAGTATAAAAACCATTACGCCTATGGAGAGTCCCCACAAGGATAGCAAACCAGACGTGTGTGTGTGTGTGTGTGTGTGTGTGTGTGTGTGTGTGTGTGTGTGTGTGTGTGTGTGTGTGTGTGTGTGTGAGCGCGTGTGTGTGTGCGTGCGTGTGTGTGTGCGTGCGTGTGTGTACAGCTACAGCTTAATGTCTTAATGACTGATAATTTGTGTTCATATCTTTAGGTCCTTCCAGATCCTGATGTCTTGGCTTCTGGTACAAAACTTAATCCCAGGCCTTTGCTGGCACACATACTTGAGGGCATGTCAAAAGTAGAGTTGGTCCCCTCACAATTCGGTACCTCGTGGCAGTCTACTTTCATACCAGTGTCCCCCTATAGCTGCAGGTGTTTCTGATGTTAATTTTCCCCCACTACCTGTGCTTGGTTATCAGTTTGGCTGTAATTTTAAATTTGTGCCCACACACCATCAAGCACTTCATCTGGAGTCTATAAAGGTTACCCAGAGTTCAGTTTGCCAGATTGAAAAGGTCACAAGACTACAGTCAAAATGTACTGCTTGGGGACAAATTCGGCAATTAAGGGTTACTGCAAGCAGGTTCCGGGAGGTTTGTCATGTGGTTGGGGATTCAGCCAGTCAGTCATTGGCAGGATTTTCAAGAATGGCACAAAGATGTGTGACTGTGTTTAGATGTGTGTTCCGTTGACCACCTCCCACTGACCATCGGGCTGCAAAGATCATCAGTGTCCCTCTCTCCTCCTTGATGCCTTGAATGTCTCTTTTGCACTGTATTTTGTACCACTATATAAAACTTAGGACATATACTTGGATTTACACATGAAACAATATGTATTTATGTACAATACCACGTGAGCGAGTAGGTTACACATAGGTGGGTGAGTGTTCTTAACAAACCATTGGACTTCTGTAATACTTTTGTCTCTTTTTATGTATACTGGACACAATTATTTTTTCTTGCATTGTCCCGGTTTGCACTGTTTTGCCTTGAATGTCTCTTTTGTTCCAAGAATGATTGGGTCCTTTTGACCACTCACAATCAAAACAGGGACACTGAAACTAACCCCGTAGACTTCAAGTTTCAGATTGATTACACCATCAGGACTAGTTTGTTTTCCACCGCAACCTACCAAGACAACATCTGAAGAACTCAGGATATCCTGGTCCAGCACCCCAGCGTCTCTGAGTTGCGGAACTACATCAGCGCTCAGAGTAGTCGCCATGGAGCCACTGTCCAACATCCCCTGAAGCTCAACTTTGTCCTGTAATAACACACTTGCATAAAACAAACTACTACTCTGATCAACTTGCATGGTGTTCTGAAAAATTACAGTTTTCGTTTTGCCAACACTTTCACAGAAGAAGGAATAAACAGATTCAATATCAGTCTCACCAGAGGAATTACTACACAGCCCCACCTCGTCCTCTGCCCGAAGGTAGCTGTCTAGTTTCCCTGTGGCGTGACTTCATCTCGCCGACCGGAGCCCACACTGGACGTAGATTTGTCGCAGTTGTAGCTCATGTGTCCAGCTGCAAAACACTTGAAACACAAGTTATACATTCGACAATGAGCAGTGGTGCTGTGCTCACTGCTTTGACACACTCTGCATTCCCGAATCCTAGGCCCTGTTTGTTTAGGCCAGGGGCCTCGCATAGACTGAGTGTTGCACACTAAAGCTTTTTCCAGCAAAGTCAATTCTTTGTCCAATACATTTTCATCATTCACGCTGGCACCCTGTTCAGACTTAGGAGGCAACGGAGTCACATCAACTTCTGGCTCGGAGACAACTGTGGTAAATTGCTTGACAGTTTGATTAGTCAACTTCCGTTCCCTCAACAACTCATCAAGTTGCTCTTGCACCTCTGATGCAGTCCATGACTGTACAGGTTTACTCTTGAAAACAAAAGCCAACTCTCTGTCAGGACAGTTGCGAAAGAACATAACTGCTAACTCTTTGCTCCTGTTATCCAGAGTTCTGCCTTCCCATCTCAAACTTTGCTCAGCAACATCTGCTGCCTTATTTAGTCTTATCCAGTAATCCCACACACCCTCTCTAGGATACGGTTTCACAGAATAGAAGTCAGCCAACGGGATACCTAAATTGCTTTGGTCCCCGAAGTGCTGCTTCAAAACAGAAAAGACAGAGTCAACAGTAGGAGTTGTTGTACCATTACGCATAGTTTCATTACATCTCTGGCCCGCCCCAGTACTCTGTTCATTATCTCGTCGATCATTTCAGAATCAGTCACAACCAGTTTGTTCAAATATACCCTCATCATGTCTTCCCATTCCATGATTGAACATTTATCTGAACCATCTCCTCTAAAGTGTGGCGGTGCTGCCACCTCAGCTTTATGGATCAAGTTAATTTTCGATGCATCAATGACAGTAGCATTTGTTTGATCAGTCACATGACCACTGACACCTTCTTGAGACATTTTAGCAGATGGATAATTTGGAAATTCAGTTCTCATCATACTTTCTCTGATTGACTGTCCAATCTCACTACCAATTTGTTTTATGAGATTACTCATTTGACCCGACATTTCTGACTCCTGAGAAGCGTACTCAAAATTACTGGCTCTAGGTAACGGACTCCCGCACATTTCACTACTGTCGTAGGCAGAAACGCCAACTGTTCTACCCCTGCCTGTACTACAGTACTGAGGATCCCCAAACAGCCTTGTTTCATCAGGGGTATTCGTCAGACTTCCCCGCCCCCTAACAACTGTAAATGTGTTGTCCAACCCCAAATCACTTCGACAATTAATCTGCGTTACAGTTCTTCAAAAATTTTCAAGCGTCCATCAACCACATATAAGATTCATTTCACTATGATATTACGGTTCTTTGGTTGAAAAACAGTCAGTTGATGATGAGAAATACCTTCATCCAGTTTATCCAGTTAGTTAACGACACTCCTCAATGATCCAGCACAGTGCTCATCTGATCCAGCCGAACCACAGCTCACCAGTCTTTGCGTCTTCAACGTTGAATTCTCCGTTCACTAGCAGTCTCCTCCTATGCACGACTCAAACTGCCTGACCTCCAAACACCACTGCAGAAACAGCAACAGAAGACCGAAGTCCCGTCTCGCCTCCAGTTCCCCCTCAGCGCCAGCAAACTCCAAATCAGCAATCCCGGCGGTCGACAGCAATCAACCATTCGATGGGTCACGGCACCAGTTTTGTAGCGGTTGTTCCTCTGCGTTATGTTATTTTGATGTTAATAATAAAAGATTTTCCACACAAATCTGGTTGTGCCAAAGGTGATTTAATTGCAGCGCCTTTTCTCTCTCCTCTCTGTACGATAAAACACACAAACAGACAAGCACTGTTATCTGCCAGACTTTCTCTTTTGCCTCTCCTCTCTAGTGGCATTGCAGGAAAGAGCAACACACACCTTTTATAACATGCATACACATACAATAATACAAAGTATAAACAATAATAATTAATTATTATAGTCAAGTGATAACATGTCTGTTACGTCCTCTGTCATGTGTGTCATGTGTTCCCACCTCTTGTGTCCATATTTGGTCTTGTTCCTGTCCCTGTTAAGTGTGATTATTAGTAAAGTGTTGTCCAGTTGTGTTTTGTCTAATTATCATTGATTGTCATGTGTATATTAGTTCCTGCCCGTTCAGTTAGTGTTTGTCTGGTCTACTCGTTATTCCCCGGTGTTCCTGTCTGTGAGAACCTTGCCCTGTCCTGATGTCCTCATTAAAGACTATTATTTTGAAGTTACTCCTCGTGTCCGTCTTCCTCGTCCCTCCCTGCTGTGTGCACCGTAACAGAAGACCAGACCAAAACAGTAAGCGGCGCCCCTTCACTACGTTTTGTTTTCCGTTTTTTCTTAAGTCTTTTGTTTTGGTTTTTCTGTTTGTGTCCTGTCCGTCCCGCGGCATGGAAGTCGCCGCTCGTCCGTCCCGCCATAGCCCGCGGAAGCAACGCGTGGGAGTTCGGCGGTATTAACACGAGTGCTACGAGTCCGTTGGCCGTGAGCACCTCCAGTCTGCCGCCGTCCGCGGCTCTCTTCAGCCCGCCGTTCGCGGGGAAAGCGCCGCCGCCGTTCGCGGGAGAAACACGCCGCCGTCCGCGGGGAAAGCCCACCCGCCGTTCGCGGGAGAAACACGCCGCCGTCCGCGGCCCACCAAGGCCCGCCGTTCGCGGGAGAAACACGCCGCCGTCCGCGGCTCATCCAGACCCGCCGTTTTCGGGACATCACGCTGACGTCCGCGGGGAAAGCCCACCCGCCGTCGGCAGCTCCCTCAAGTCTGCCGCCGTCCGCGGGGAAAGCCAACCCGCCGTCCGCGGCTCACGCCGGTCCCTGCCAATGAGGGAGCCCGCCGTTCGCGGCTCACTTCACGCCACCGTCCGCGGCTCACCCAGACCCGCCGTCCGCGGGGAAAGCCAACCCGCCGACCGCGGTTCACCCAGGCCCGCCGTTCGCGGGAGATCACGCCGCCGTCCGCGGCTCACCCTAGCCTGCCTGGAGCTCAAGCCCGCCGGCCGCCGCTGACTCAATGCCCGCCGGCCGCCGCTGACTCAAGCCCGCCGGATGCCGCTGACTCCAGTCCGGTCCCGGTGGAGCAAGTCCACCCGTAACGGCCAGGAGTGCCGTTTTGTCAGTGCCCACAGGAACATTTTAAACTTACCTTGTCTTGTCCATGGAGACTCGTCGAGGGCCCCCCTGCCCCCCTGTCGTGGAAGTGGAAGCGGTTGCTGAGGGACCTTGGGAGGGCCCCTGACCCCCTGTCATGCCCAGAAGAAGCCTCAGCTTCCAAGCCTGTTCCTGTGGGCTGTCATGTCTGTGTGTCTGGCCTGTCCTGTCCCTGTCTGTATAGGCCTGGAGGGCTATCCTGTCTTGTCTTGTCTAGTGTGTGTCTGGCCAGTGTCCTGTCCTGTTCGTTTAGCCCTGGAGGGCTCCTGATACCCCCTGGATTCCCCAAGGAAATTTGGGGGGGGTGGGGGGGGTAGTAGAGCTCCGGGTGGAGTGGCCGGGCTGAGGGACCCGAGGCCACGGCCACGAAGACCATCAGCCCTGACCGCCTGAGCTCCAAGCCCTGCCAGGGCCTCCGTCTGTATGTTCCACTCTGGAGGTCCCCGTCCTGTGTTCCAGTTCATGTCTGTCCTGAGGGGCCTCCAGAGTGCCCACCCCCCTCCCTGGTGGAACTGTTATGGTGCGGGTCGCGCCTTTCGGGAGGGGGGAGTACTGTTACGTCCTCTGTCGTGTGTGTCATGTGTTCCCGCCTCTTGTGTCCATATTTGGTCTGGTTCCTGTCCCTGTTAAGTGTGATTATTAGTTAAGTGTTGTCCAGTTGTGTTTTGTCTAATTATCGTTGATTGTCATGTGTATATTAGTTGCTGCCCGTTCAGTTAGTGTTTGTCTGGTCTACTCGTTATTCCCCGGTGTTCCTGTCTGTGAGAACCTTGCCTTGTCTTGCCCTGTCCTGATGTCCTCATTAAAGACTATTATTTTGAAGTTACTCCTCGTGTCCGTCTTCCTCGTCCCTCCCTGCTGTGTGCACCGTAATAATGTCATTATATGAAAATAATTCAAAACAGCATTACAGTGTTTCTTAAATGCCAATTAACATAAAACACACAAACAGACAAGCACTGTTATCTGCCAGACTTTCTCTTTTGCCTGTTAACCACAAAATACGTGTTTAAATACACCAAGTAGTCAACCACAAAACACATTGATGCAATGTCCATTATGTTAATAAACTAGAATACGTATATGTCTTCAGTATTTTTACAAAATATACAGTTACATAGGTACAATTATACATACATATATATCTATATAAATACATACACATTTAATCAAATGTTAGCCGCTTAACCGCTAACCCATCTCTCACTCATGACGCACACACCAGGACGCCATTTCACGCAATATACTATTCACACATTAACAGCACTCAAACAAACTTAATTTAACCGACTGAGAACTCAAAACTAATAGTCAAATATGTCATCACATGGAATACTTTTCCACAGTTGATCATTTAAACATGAAATGAACACCTATAAAACAGTTTAACATCAGATGAACGGAGCTCATGAAATCGTACCTCTCCTCTCTAGTGGCATTGCAGGAAAGAGGACGAACTCTGATTGCGCTGTGATTTGAACCTCTCACCTACGTATGACGTCAGCTGACGTACATACTGTGACTATTACCTTTAATAAAAGCGCACAACCTTCTTTCAAAATAAAATACCCCTTAACAAATAATGATTAAAAATAAAATAAAATAAAGTAAATAACTAAAATTTATAATCTGGTGTAACAACATAATCCTACTACACGGAGAACAGGGTTCAAGGTTATCCAAATCGGAACATTCAGCATACAAGGAATCGAGTGTGTTAGTCCCGATCAAGACTTGAGACTGTTTTCCAGGGTTGAAATCAGGAATGATTAGTGCAAGCGTGAAAATTTCAATCTCAGATCCAGACATTTCTTCTGGAAAGGTGATGGGGATTTCTATGTATCCTTTGTATGGAACAGGTTGACCATTGGCACCACTGACCTCAAGCAGATGATTCAAGGGTTTAATGGGGTGATTAGTCAAACAAGCTTGATAAAAGGACCAAGGAACAGTGGTCACCTGTGACCCTGTGTCAAGCAAGCAATGACATTCGGTTCCTGAGATTTTGACTTGCGCAGTACACTTGGATCCTACTAACCGTTGTATACTTGATCGAGTGTTTGCAATGAATTTACGATGCACTTTTGAATGTTTTCTGTTGGGACGACTTTCAGGTTGACTAGCCCCAGTTTGTCCCACAACTAGAACTGTTAGGCGTTTAAAGAAGCTGCACCCACATGACCATTCTCTCTATCCCACTCCTGATGCTTCAACCGCAACCCATCTCGTTTCTTTTCAACTAGCTTGGAGTTGGGCGGATTCTCACAGATGACAGAGATGTGGCCATCTTCGCCACACCTGAAACAGTAACCAGGACGTCTGCATTTTGTGACAGGACCACCGGTTAACTTCACTGGTTGATTAGCAACAAACTCCGGAGTAGTGGAAGAGGGCACAGTCTTATGCTTGGGTTTGACGGTCTTTCTGGGAGAGTCAATGAAGTTAACTGTTCCTTCAGCTCAGCGATTTGCTTCTTTAATTCGGCTGTCTCAGACAACAACCTGGACTCAGGAGGGGATTTGCTTACAATGGCAGTGTGTTGGCTGTAAGCATGAGCAGATCGAGGTGATGGGTGTGGTTTCTGCTTAGAAACACCAATGTGGCTTCTCATGCGCAACAATTTCGGTGCACTCTTGTCTTCTTTGGTTCTGATGGAACGCAATAAGTCTTGGAATTCAATAGGGTTGTCTCCATGAGTATCAAGATGGAGTTCAGAAATAAGGACATCATCCCAACAGCCTCTGCAAAACTGCCGTAGAAGTTGATGGTTAGTTTCCGATGATTTAATTCCACCTCCCCTGACTGCCTTGCTCAAAGCAACTTGAAGTCTCTGGAGGTAGCTAGATGCTTTTTCTCCATCATTCTGAAATGTGTTCATGAACTTTGAGAACAACTCATCACCATCTTCGATTGCGCCGTATGCTGAATCAAGCATATTGAGGTAAGCTCTGGGAGAAGCACGAGGCCCTAAAGACTTAACGATATCAGTAGCAGGAGGTAAAAGACTCTCCATGATTCTCCTTACTCTTTGTAAGTCAGACACCGAAGGGTCATCAAGAAGTAATTCAACATTACAATGCCAAGTGTCATAATCAGATTCATTACTGGGCTGGGGAATTCTACCTGAGAAAGGACGGAGCTTAACTACAGCAGTAGATGGAATTGCTGAAGCGACTTCACTTTTGACTATATGCTCAATGATAACTTTCTGCACCTCAGCTGGATTGAGTTGAACATGACTCATGGTACCTGACAACCGTCTGTCAGACCTTGGTAAGTCATCATGGTTAAGTGCTGGCTCATTGCGGACTGATCCAGGACTCTGAGCATTCATCTTAGAAGCATTCTGCTCCTTAGTGGAACTGAGCTCAACAAGTGCAGCCTCATTTTCATCCACCTCATCTGGAGTTAAGGAACTTGAGATCTGAGAGAGTTCCTCTCGTAGTAAAGCGTTAAAAGATTTTCCAGTTAGCTTAGCAATGTTTTTCAGGGTGGATAAGTAAGAGGTGGTAGCGTCAGAACTTTCTTCCCAAGAATAGACACTGCTCAGAGCTCTTATCTGGTAAGTCAAACTTGGGTTTTATTTGCTTGTATAGCTAAGAGGTAGAAAGGGACTTATTGACTCAATAGCTGATCCAGAGTTGTACTCTACAATGGTGTGGTCATGATACTTGGACTCCAGATTGTTAACAGGAATGACTCTTGCGATGGAACCATGACGTTTTAGAAGATCAAGGACCCCTTCGTCTTCAAGAGTGCTTACTGGTCCACTAACTAAAAGGGAGGTTACAATTTTGACACTTTCCTTTTGTACTACTTCCATGTTCCTAATGTCAATTTTCTTGTCATGCAACTGATCTGAACGTCTCCTCTGTCAATTACTATTTTTTTCTTTAATTTCCTTTAAATATAAAGTAAATAAACCAATTAATTACACCTCCTGGCTGGCTTGCCACATTTTATGTAGCACATGTGTCAAATAGTATGCACTTCCTGCTAATATTAACCTTAAGCCAGTAGGTTCGACTGTGAAGATGTCATAAGTCACCTTTATTTATATAGCGCTTTTACCAATACAGATTGTGTCAAAGCACTTAACAGTATCAAATTGGAGGACAGAGTGTCAGTAATATATAATAAGATTAAACATTCAATTTTCAGTCAAAGGCATTTCATTATTGAATTCAGAGATGTCATTGTCTAGCTCAGTTTAGTTTAAGTAGTATATGAGCAATCAAATCGGCGATAATCGCTAGAAATTAAGTGTCCCCAACTGAGCAAGCCAGAGGCGACAGTGGCAAGGAACCAAAACTCCCTCTGTGACAGAATGGAGAAAAAACCTTGGGAGAAACCAGGCTCAGTCGGGGGGCCAGTTCTCCTCTGACCAGACGACACTCACAGTTCAAAAGTTTCAGGTTCTAACGATAGTAGTATTATGTAGTTGGTATTTTATTATATTTTTAGTTATATTTTTTAGTTTTAATGTATTTTAATCGAGGTCTCCGGGGGTCATCTGGGTGTCCTGGTCTCCGCTGATGATCAGGGCTGCAGACATCATCTCTTGGTGCTGATCCGCCATCTGATCATAGGAAAGAAACAGACAAATATTAGCGTAGATGCCATTCTACTTACGATGTAACGAGTACACCGTGTGTTGTGGGAAGTGTTCCCGGTTCCGGTTGATCTAATTAATGCAGCCTAACAATCCTTTAACGGATTTGAATAATAGAAGCGTATTAGTGTGTTATGTGTACGCCAGGGTAAAGAGATGGGTCTTTAATCTAGATTTAAACTGACAGAGTGTGTCTGCCTCCCGAACAGTGTTAGGTAGTTTGTTCCAGAGTTTGGGTGCTAAATAGGAAAAGGATCTGCCGCCCGCAGTCGTTTTTGATATTCTAGGTATTATCAAACGGCCAGAGTTTTGAGAACGCAGCGGACGTGGAGGACTATAATGCGATAAGAGCTCGCTCAAGTACTGAGGAGCTAAACCATTCAGGGCTTTATAAGTAATTAACAAGATTTTAAAATCTATCCGATGTTTGATAGGGAGCCAGTGCAGTGTTGACAGGACCGGGCTAATATGATCATATTTCCTGGTTCTAGTAAGGACTCTAGCTGCTGCATTTTGGACCAACTGTAGTTTGCTGATCAAGCGTGCAGAACAACCACCCAATAAAACATTACAGTAGTCTAGCCTTGAGGTCATAAACGCATGAACTAACATTTCTGCATTTGACGTTGAGAGCATAGGTCGCAATTTAGATATGTTTTTGAGATGAAAAAACGCAGTTTTACAGATGCTAGAAACATGGCTTTCAAATGAAAGATTGCTATCGAACAGCACACCTAGGTTCCTGACTGATGAAGAAGAATTTACAGAGCAGCCATCAAGTGTTAGATAATGTTCTAGGTTGTTACATGTGGGGTTTTTAGGTCCGATAACTAACACCTCTGTTTTTTCAGAATTTAGCAGTAAAAAATTACTCGTCATCCAGTTTTTTATATCGACTATGCATTCCGTTAGTTTCTCAATTTGGTATGTTTCACCGGGCCGCGAAGAAATATAGAGCTGAGTATCATCAGCATAACAGTGAAAGCTAACACCATGTCTCCTGATAATATCTCCCAAGGGTAACATGTAAAGCGTGAAAAGTAACGGCCCTAGTACTGAGCCTTGAGGTAATCCATACTGTACTTGTGATCGATATGATACCTCTTCATTCACTGCTACGAACTGATGGCGGTCAGATAAGTATGATTTGAACCATGCTAAGGCGCTTCCACTAATGCCAACAAAGTTTTGTAGTCTATTTAAAAGAATGTTGTGGTCGATAGTGTCGAACGCAGCGCTAAGATCCAGTAGAACTAATAAAGAGATACAACCACGATCAGATGATAGAAGCAGGTCATTTGTAACTCTAATGAGAGCAGTCTCAGTACTATGATATGATCTAAATCCTGACTGGAATTCCTCACAGATATCATTTTTCTCTAGGAAGGAATATAATTGTGAGGATACTACCTTTTCTAGTATCTTTGACAGAAAAGGGAGATTTGAGATCGGTCTATAATTAACTAGGTCTTTGGGGTCAAGTTGTGGTTTTTTAATGAGAGGCTTAATAACAGCCAATTTGAAGGTTTTGGGGACATATCCTAATGACAATGATGAATTAATAATAGCCAAAAGAGGATCTATGACTTCTGAAAGCAGCTCTTTTAGTAGTTTCGATGGAATCGGGTCTAACATACATGTTGTTGGTTTAGATGATTTAACAAGTTTATACAATTCTTCCTCTCCTACAGTAGTGAATGAACGGAATTGTTCCTCAGGGGATCTATAGTGGGCTATCTGATGCGATACTGTAGCTGACGGCTGCAAGGATACAATTTTATCTCTGATAGTATCGATCTTGGAAGTAAAATAGTTCAAAAAGTCATTATTGCTATGCTCTTGGGAAATGCCAACACCTGTTGATGCTTTATTTTTCATTAATTTAGTCACTGTATTGAATAAATACCGAGGGTTATGTTTGTTTACTTCTAGAAGAGACGAAAAGTAATCAGATCTAGCAGTTTTTAATGCTTTTCTGTAGGATAGGGTACTTTCCCGCCAAGCTAAACGAAATACCTCTAATTTAGTTTTCCTCCAGCTGCGCTCCATTTTCCGGGCTGCTCTCTTTAGGGCGCGAGTGTGCTCATTATACCACGGTGTTGGACTCTTATCCTTAATCTTCCTTAAGCGTAAAGGAGCAACCGCATCTAAAGTGCTAGAAAAGAGAGAGTCCATAGTTCCTGTTACATGATCTAGTTGTTCTGAGCTATTGGATAAACTGAGGAACTGAGATAAGTCAGGAAGATTATTTATAAAGCAATCTTTTGTGGTGGAGGTAATGGTTCTACCATATTTGTAACAAGAAGTTGGCTTTACAGCTTTAGCTATATGGAATATACAGGAGACTAGATAATGATCTGAGATATCATCGCTCTGCTGCAAAATTTCAACCCCACTAACATCAATTCCATGTGACAGTATTAAATCTAGAGTATGATTTCGACAATGAGTAGGTCCTAACACATGTTGTTTAACACCAATAGAGTTTAAAATGTCTATAAATGCTGATCCCAACGAATCTTTTTCATTATCAACATGGATATTAAAATCACCAACGATTAGGACTTTATCTGCAGTCAGCACTAACTCCGACAGAAAATCAGAAAATTCTTTAATAAAGTCTGTATGGTGCCCTGGTGGCCTGTATACAGTAGCCAGTACAAACATCACAGAGGATTTATCATTAACGCTTGTTTCTTTGGATAACGTTATATGGAGCACCATTACTTCAAACGAATTATACTTGAAGCCCGACCTTTGAGAGATACTGAAAATATTTCTATAAATTGTAGCAACACCTCCCCCTTTACCTTTTGGACGCGGTTCATGTTTGTAACAGTAATCTTGGGGTGTAGACTCGTTTAAAGTAATGTAATCATCTTGTTTTAGCCAGGTTTCTGTCAGACAAAGCACATCTAGTTTATGGTCAGTGAACATATCATTTACAAAAAGTGCTTTTGAAGAAAGGGATCTAATATTCAATAAGCCAAGCTTTATCAAGTCTTTATCTGTATTATATTGTTTTTTTATTTGTTGAACATCAATTAAATTGTTACTATTACATTGGTTTGGATGTTTTCTGTATTTTCTAGTTCTTTTTCTAGTTCGGGGAACAGACACAGTCTCTATAGAGTGATATCTAGGTGAAAAAGTTTCTATGTGCTGAGAGTTAACTGACTTCTGTGACGTGAGGCGGCTAGCAGACGATCGGTTTAGCCAGTCTGTCTGCTTCCTGACCTGGACTCCAGTTAGTCAAGTACAAACTCTAAGACTATGTGCCATATTTCTAGAGAGAAGAGCGGCACCACCCCAGGAGGGATGAACACCATCTCTTTTCAACAGGTCAGGTCTGCCCCAAAAACTCATCCAATTGTCTATAAAGCCTATGTTATTTTGCGGGCACCACTTAGACATCCAGCCATTAAGTGACGACAGTCTGCTATGAATCTCATCGCCCCGGTAAGCAGGGAGGGGACCAGAGCATATTACAGTGTCTGACATTGTACTTGCAAGTTCACACACCTCTTTAACATTATTTTTAGTGATCTCCGACTGGCGAAGTCGAACATCATTAGCGCCGACGTGGATAACAATCTTACTGAATTTACGTTTAGCATTAGCCAGCACTTTTGCCAAGATGTCAGGCGCTCTGGCTCCTGGTAAACAATGGACTATGGTGGCTGGTGTCTCTATTTTCACGTTCCGTACAATAGAATCGCCAATAACTAGAGCACTTTCATCAGGTTTCTCAGTGGGTGCTTCACTGAGTGGAGAGAACCTGTTTGATGTTCTGATCGGAACGGAAGAGTGGTGTTTTGACCCGCGACTATGCCGCCTCACTGTCACCCAGCTGCCCTGCTGCACGGGCTCAACCGAAACCGAACAATGTACAGGACTCCCTGAACTAGTCGCATCCAAAGCAGTATCTACAGCCCTCACATTCTTACTATCCTCAATTAAAGTTTGGATGCGTGTCTCTAATTCTAAAACCTTCTCTGTCAGCCTAACTATTTCCCTGCATTTATCACATGTGAATCCCTCGCTGCTGACAGAGACAGATAAACTATACATGTGGCAGACAGTGCAAACAACAATAGCAGGAGAAGAAGCCATTACTCACCGTGATTGATGAATGACACCAACTTAACTTACCACTTACCACTGTTGTTTGATGAGCTTGTGAAAAACGGAGCGAGGAAAAAATAAAAATAAATAAATGATAGGCGCGAAATGCAAATGGAACTGCGAGTGACAAGCTAACGGGCTAACAAGCTGCACTCGCGGTTTTAAAAGCGAACGATCAAATTAGTTAGATTAGTTTGAAGGATAGCACCTGAAATATGGTGGGAATTAAATTATATGTTATCACTTTAGAAAAAAAAAAGGAGTGAAAGTAAGGTAGAGATTCAATAAAAAGCGAAGCTACACGGAGCTACAATCACAAACCTCTCAGCAGCGTGCAACAGACTGAAGCAATCGATCTCAGAGAGCAAACGATCTCACATCTCACATACAGCTCATAAAAAAAGATGTAAATAAAACAACAACTATTGAGTCAAAATAAATCTTTGTATTGAAAAACAACTGTTGTACTGATTACTATGGTTTTTGTTTAAAAGGAAAATAAAATGATAATCGACAATAGTGACAATATTCTTTGTTCAATGTAAGATCACAATTGCATGAATTTTCAACTGCAATGAAATTAACAGAGCAATTTCACCTGACTCTCTGGTCTTCTATTTGTTTAGTAGGGTGCAGCCTCTAGGCTATGCAAATTTCCTAGAATACAGCACTTCTGAGATCACCATAACACCCACAGTGTTCACAATCAACAATTTTTTTGACAGTTCACTCAAAATAAGGTAATGATAATAAAAAAAAATAACTCCTTGATTTGGAACACAAGGCCAAATAACAGTTCAGAAGAGAACAGTTCAAAACTCAGTTCAAAAGATTTGTTTGGAAGTTCAATAAATTCAGTTCAGTAAGTTCGTTGAGAAGTTCAGTTCAAAAAGATTCAGTTCAATAAGTTCGTTGAGAAGTTCCGTTCAAAAAGATTCAGTTCAATAAGTTCGTTGAGAAGTTCCGTTCAAAAAGATTAGACTCAAAAGATTTGATCAAAAAGATTCAGTTCAGGAGTTAAAAAAAAAATAGAATTGATAGAATCGTGGAGAAATGACTCCATTCAATCGCTCCAATGACAAAACAGATCCGTCAGATCAGAAACAAAAACGCTCTTGAAAAGTCTCTCAAAACACAGCTCAGTTCGGTTTATGAAACCCAGTAGGCAATTAGAACTTTCCTACCCATTTCCTCGGGTGATGGTTGGAACTTAACTCTCACAACAATCAGTGTTCATCTCGCTGGGAAGGCTCCCCATCTTACATCACGCTGAAATAAACGTAGTTCCAACGTAGGACCAAAAAACCTGACCAAATCCAAAGAAAATAAAACACATGAAGACCTGTTTTAATCCTCTCTGACGTTATTTTAACTTTTCCAAAGTTACGCTGCTGCTTGTCTCTCACCAGCCTCGAAGAGAAAAGAAAATGGCTACTCCCATCCAGCGACTAGCGTGGTGGGGCGGGACTTCAATTTAGACTTCACGTAATTGGACAATCATTAAAATGTCAATCATTACACTGAAATGCTTTTCACTTAATTATACCATTTTTCTTATATTATTTTACTAATTTCTGGTTAGTTTACTGGTTTTAACAGACTCTAACTACTTTCTTTTAATAATTCATTTTCTAAATTATACAGGGTTACATAAACAGTAAGTAAAACAATTTTAGGACAAAGGTAGTTCCTTATTAGATATTTGATAATTATTAAATAAAAATATCCTCACTGAGAACTACTTGCGAACTATGACCAGTTAATAAAGAATATCCAATTAATTACTAATCACAATAGTAACGTCTTAAAAGTGAACAATTGGGTTCCTTGTGGAAACTAATTTATGAATATGATATCCCACAAATAAGTCGGCTGCATTTTTAAATTGTGACTACTACTCTTACCAAAGGATGGATGTTTTCTGTTTATTTCAAACAAAAACATAGAATAATATTAAAAACGATAATTTTACTTAATAATTTTAATAATTAGGGAAGTGATGCTGACAAGCTCATGACTGAATTAGTTCACAATTATGAACTCTGTTTTATGTCACTCAATATGTATCCCACTCCAAATGATCTACTGGTGAAATATCATTAGTGCCTCACACAAATGTATGACTGTACAGTGTGTGTCATATATAAAACGTTAATTAATTTATTAATTTACGTGCGAGTAATTACTGAGGGGTTAACGTGTTTTTCACTTTAAAATAATGGTCCAGATCACTAGTAGTTCCTTAGTAGCACTTTAGCTTTAAAGTGAAAAATGCATTAACCCCTCACTAATTACTCAAACATTAGCTTGTCAGCTTGCAGGAACTACTAGTGACCTGGACCATTATTTTAAAGTGAAAAACACCTTAACCACTCAGTAATTACTAAGTAATTTAATAAGTTATTTAACATATATAAATCTGACACATAGTGTACAGTCATACATTTGTGTGAGGCACCAGTGATATTTTACCAGACACTGTAATCTGGAATATGCAGTTTTGTGCATATTCTGGAATATGCAGTTTTTTATATTGTAACACAATATAAAGGCAGTCGATGCCTTCATTAAGGATGTGAAAGAGAACATCATTATTTATATTCAAGAAAAGTCCTCCCCAGCCTACTGTCACTAAAAGTAGGTCTTTTGGAGTCGGATGCATACTGAACTGACACAAACTAGAGCTCATAAATGTTAACTAATTCAATCACTTCCTAATTATTAACATTTTTAAATTAATTATTTGTATTATTATTCGATGTTTTTGTTTGAAATAAACAGAGAATATCCATCCTTTGGTAAGAGTAGTAGTCACAAATTCAACCTGTAGCTGACTTATTTGAGGGATATTATATTCATAAATTAGTTTCCACAAATAACCTAATTGTTCACTTTTAAGACATTACTGTTGTGATTAGTAATTAATTGGTTGTTCTTTATTAATTGGTCATAGTTCGCAAGTAATTCTCAAAGAGGATATTTTTATTTAATAATTATCACATATCTAATAAGGAACTACCTTTGTCCTAAAATTGTTACTACTTACTGCTTAGTTAATCTTGCTTCTCTATTAGTTAACAGTATTAAGTTAAGTGTTAATGTAGTACTACCTATTACGTCCTGCATAGTTACTTGTTAACAACGGACCATTATTCTAAAGTGTTACCCATTTCATTATTGAATTCAGAGATGTCATTGTCTAGCTCAGTTTAGTTTAAATGGTATCTGTGCAATCAAATTGACGATAATCGCTAGAAATTAAGTGTCACCAACTGAGCAAGCCAGAGGCGACAGCGGCAAGGAACCAAAACTCCCTCTGTGACAGAATGGAGAAAAAAACCTTGGGAGAAACCAAGCTCAGTCGGGGGCCAGTTCTCCTCTGGCCAGACGAAACCTGCAGTTCAATTCCAACCGCAGCCATGTCAGATTGTGTAAAGGGCTTATCTGATTCCCGTTGTCTTATCCCGATGGAGCATTTTAATTTATAATTGCATGTATGTTATATTTGTGTTTTATTCCTTATTTGAAGTTTTTCCATGTATAAATGTATTATATTTCTATTTTTATATTGTTGCAATTTCTAACAATAATAGTATTATGTAGCTAGGTATTTTATTATATTTTTGTTTTATTGTATTTTAGTCGAGGTCTTCACTGGGGATATGTCTCTGGGGGTCATCTGGGTGTCCTGGTCTCCGCTGACGATCAGGGCTGCAGACATCATCTCTTGGTGCTGATCCACCATCTGATCGGATACGGACTGAGAAACAGAATAAGAAATAAACAGACAAATATTAGCGTAGATGCCTTTCTACCTACGATGTAACGAGTACATCGTGTGTTATGGGGAGTGTTCCCGGTTCCGGTTGATCTAATTAATGCAGCCTAACAATCCTTTAACGGATTTGAATAATAGAAGCGTATTAGTGTGTTATGTGTAAGCCAGGCTAAAGAGATGTGTCTTTAATCTAGATTTAAACTGACAGAGTGTGTCTGCCTCCCAAACAGTGTTAGGTAGATTGTTCCAGAGTTTGGGGGCTAAATAGGAAAAGGACCGCCCGCAGTCGATTTTGATGTTCTAGGTATTATCAAACGGCCAGAGTTTTGAGAATGCAGCATACGTGGAGGACTATAATGTGATAAGAGCTCGCTCAAGTACTGAGGAGCTAAGCCATTCATGGCTTTATAAGTAATTAACAAGACTTTAAAATCTATCCGATGTTTGATAGGGAGCCAGTGCAGTGTTGACAGAACCGGGCTAATATGGTCATACTTCCTGGTTCTAGTAAGAACTCTAGCTGCTGCGTTTTGAGATAAGGTATGCAACCTTGAGACCAGACAATGAGTGTATGGATGGAGTGCTGTCTTATAGGGAGCTTGGTTGGTAGCAACAGGTGAGGAGGATTCCCTGATAGAGGAAATTTCTATTACTTTAAACTGTACATTTCTGAAATGTGCATCATTTTCACACAGCCACCTATGATAACAAATCATTCTAAATTGTGAGGATGTGTATTTTTCCTGTAAAGTTGCTTTGAAACAATGTGTATTTTGAAAAGCACTATACAAATAAATGTGAATCTACACTGTTTTAATCTGTTTATTTCATTTTGAACAAATGTTTATGCAAAAAATAAAGATGTATATTTTAAAGGCTAAAGAAACAAATGTTTTCATTTATGTTATTCAGTAATTACCATCAATTCATTACAGAATAGTTTTCACATTAAAGAAATCAATGGCAATAAATACAATAATCACTATAGGTCCAAAGTGATACATCTTTAAGCTTACTGAAAAGATTGTACCAACTAATAGAATATGAAAAATTAACTAAATAAATATTAAATTGTAAAATACAAGAATAAAATGGAAAACTTCACTTTGTCTGAATTATGTTTTCTTTTCTACAAATTTTTCAAGAAGAGACAAAAATCTTTCATTTCTCTCCCTGACCTCCCTCTCCCGTCTCTCCTCTGCTTCTCTTTGGTAAGCTATATCCTCTTTAAGCAGTGACAGAAAAGAATCCTCCCTGCACCTCCCTCTTTTCTCAGTCTTGTCTGTTGTCTCTGTCCCTTCATCTTCCAGCACAGCTGAGCTTGGTCCTGCCTTATCTTCTTGGATGGAGGAAATTAGGACTGGGGGTGACACTGAAGCAGGCTGCCCTAATACCTCATCCATTAGCACAAACCAGGGCCAGGTTGCTGCAGTTGGTTTCCCATCATTTACAGTCCTAATTAGTACAGACATGGCATGTTGTGTGATGTTTCGGTAAATTTATATCAGGGGTCCCCAAACTTGGTCCTGGAGGGCTGGTGTCCTGCAGAGTTTAGCTCCAACTTGCCTCAACACACCTGCCTTGAAGTTTCATGTATATCTAGTAAGAGCTTAATTTGCTGGTTTAAGTGTGTTTTATTAGGATTGGAGCTAAACTCTGCAGGACAATGGCCCTCCAGGACCGAAGTTGCCCATCCCTGAGCTAGGGTGTACATAACAATAAGAAATAATACCTTATGTTTTTTCTTTAAATTATCCCATTTCTTCTTTGCCTGGAGTGGGGTGACTGTGCCCTGCAGACCCATCTTCTCTAAGATAAGTCTAGTCAAGTTAAAAAAAAAAATAAAAAAAAAATCCCATAATGCATTGTGCACCTAAAACCTAAAAAATATAAAAGGCAACAACATCATATTAGTGACCCTGGACCACAAAACCAGTCATAAGGGTCAATTTTAAAAAATGTACTGCACTGAATAAATAAGCTTTCCATTGATGTATGGTTAGTTATGATAGGACAATATTTGGCTGAGATACAACTATTTGAAAATCTGGAATCTGAGGGTGCAAAAAAAATTCTAAATATTGAGAAAATTGCCTTTAAAGATGTCCAAATGAAGTTCTTAGCAATGCATATTACGAATCAAAAATTAAGTTGATATATTTACAGTAGGAAATTTCCAAAATATCTTTATGGAACATGATCTTTACTTAATATCCTGATTTTTGGCATAAAAGAAAAATGGATAATTTTGACCCAAACAATGTATTGTTGGCTATTGCTACAAATAGACCTGTGCTACTTAAGACTGCTTTTGTGCTCCAGGCTCACATATAAAATAGTGAACTTTCACTCACTTCCAACCATTCAGGGCAGAGTTCCTTCCCCCTGTGAAGAGACTGTCCTTTTCGGCTCGGAGACGTATGAAGGTCTCTGTTTGTTCTTTGGTCCCTGTCAATGACACACTAATTGTTAGCGTTTATAAAGACAATGAACTGTCATTACACTGCATGACTAGAGATAAATGAATGAATGAATGAATGAATGATGTACACAGAGCACCCCCTACTGTTAATAGTATCAGTCCTGCTTAAATTAGCTGAAAATGTAACATTTTGAAATAAAAATAAAATATTCAAACTACATTAACTCATTCCAAAAAAAAAAAAAAAAAAAATTGTTCAGTAACAATTTACATGTCCCCTTAGCTAGCATTACTTAATGGATTAACTAACATTAACAATGACCAATACATGTCATACACTATTCATGAATCCTATCTTGTTAACATTAGTTAAAGGAACACTCCACTTTTTTTGGAAATAGGCTCATTCTCCAACTCCCCCAGAGTTAATAAGTTGAGTTTTACCGTTTTTGAATCCATTCAGCCGATCTTCCGGGTCTGGCGATAGCACTTTTAGCATAGATCATTGAATCTGATTAGACCAGTAGCATCGCGTTCAAAAAAGCAGAGCAGAGGATTCTGGGTACTTAAAGGACGCGAGGAAGGATACACTTAAACCATCCTTCAGAACAGGCCGAATGAAGTGCTCAAAATGAAGGCTGCCTACAAAGGAACCTTCAAATTGAGATGGCCTTTGGCAGCACTTGTTGACATCACAGCTGAGGCAGCCTTCCTAGGACGCAGCCATCTGTTTGAGATGCACGCAAGAACTGACGGAAAACGGGTTTGCACTGAGCTTGTCTGACAAAAAGTTTTTTGCTTTGGTATAAATTAATTGATTGTCATTCACTGCATTGTATTAAAAGCCAGGGTTTCACTTTATTTTGATGGTCCCTTTAACACATTCTATTGACTATAAGTAATGTTGCACCTACATTTCTACTGACTCTCATTAGCGTGTTAGTAGTGTATTAGTTGACTGGTAGGGTTAGGGTTAGATTAAGTTGACACGTTCTTGCAAAGTTACTTATAGTCAGTAGAATATCTGTTGGGAGACCAACACAATAAGGAGTTAGTAGATATGAAGCAGACAGTCTACTAATACTCTTATGAGAGTTTGTTGACATGTAGTTGCAACATTACTTAGTATCAACAGAATGTTCAAAAGGGACCATCAAAATAAAGTAGTGCTGTCAAAGTTAACGCGTTAATAACGCGTTAACGCAAAATCATATTAACGGCACTAATTTTTTTAACGCACGATTAACGCAGCGCGTATTTTCTGTTTGACCCATGGCCCAACCCCTAGTTGGAGAAATGGAGATACTCAGTGCTGCCAATTTAGCGACATTGCAGGCCCCTTTAGCAATTTTTTTCCCTTCAAAAGAGCGCCCAAACCTTATTTAGTTTCTGAGAATCGCCGGCACTGCTCTCCCAGCACTTGCGCGCACCTTTCTCTCTTTGTCTCTCTGCGTCTCACACGGCAGAGAGGAGCAGCGCTTTAATTCAGTGAAACACAGATATTATGTTGCTTCTCTAATTTTACATGCAAGTATAGCTGAAATCACAGCACAGATATGTCTTATGTGTCTTTATCTTATGTGTATTTGATTTCATCAGACGACGGCTCGATTATCAGGATTTTTGTGCAGATTAACATCTTGGAAGGGAGAGCTGATTATGTCTTAATGGGTCGCGTTTCAGTCACTATTTCATATTCATTGTTGTTTGACAACAGAAACAGTAAAATATACCAATGAAAACAGTTTTATTGAGAATTTAGCTTCATCAAAATGGGCACAGAGAGAGACAAACTAATGTAATAATAAATAATAAATGTACATTTAGCATTTTCAGAAGAGCTGCCCTGTCATGCAAAAATCTAAACATGTTTGTGTTAGTAAATTGCTCAGTGCAAAGAAAGAGAAATAATGGGAACCTGGTATTTCTTTGTTCTTTCTTCATGTGTCTAATAGACATGAACAAGTTCTTTGAAAAACATCTATGAGCTTTGAAACATGTCTGGTCTTCATGCACTATGTTGACTATGGTTTCAATAATAAACATACATTTGCATAAAGCATCCATATTTATCCATGCCCATGTTGATTAGAGCATTACAAACTTGAAAAGTATTAATTTAAGGTAAATTTAGAACAAACAAAAAAAATTGCGATTAATTGCGATTAATCACGAGTTAACTCATGACAATCATGCGATTAATCGCGATTTTAAAAAAAATTAATCGATTGACAGCCCTAAAATAACGTGTTACCAAAGCCAGTTATTATAAAGATTTTTAATATAAAAACGTACTTCAAAATTAAGTTTAAATTATTTTCGTGCCGTGACCTTGGGGGTGAGAACGTGTGACATAGCCACACGCACTTACTAGACAGCGTTTAATGCTGAGGAGGACACTACTCTACAAGCCTCCGAAGGACTGAACTAGGAAGGACGCAGCCTCGGTAGGATGCAGCCTTCCGTTTGAGAAGCACCCTGTGACGGACGTCCGTTGTCACCTCTTTTATATTCCTTAGTTGCGGAACCTTTGGGACTGACTGTAAAACACAAAGAGGGAATAAAAGGGATAGGCATTGAGGGAGGGGAAAGTAAAAAAAATTCAATACGCGGACGACACAACATTACTGTTAAAAGATCTGGAGAGTGTGGAAAAAGCAATGCAAATTGTACAAAAGTATTGTAGGGGATCAGGGGCTAAAGTAAATGAGGACAAAACTGTATACAGTGATGGGCAGTAGCGTCGCTACAAGTTGTGACGCTACTAGTTTAACTACATTTCTCAGTAGCGTGGCGGTAGCGTAACTGCTTTCTGAATCAAATAGTTTTTCGGTAGTTAAGCTCTTTTTTTGATCAAGTAGCGCGGTAGCGTCAACAAAAGCTAACGTTATATTTTCCAAAGAAAGCATTCTGAAACTCAAGCTCAAATCAGAAATATAACAGCTACCGATCACTGATCCTGGATCAGTAAGTGACGCCTCCGCCACTAAAGCTCGTAACGGCATTGGCTCCTCAAACTGTCAGTCAAACCTCATTATTCCTCCCGCCTCTCTTATCAATGAAGTGCGGCGCGCAGTTTGGAGCTTCTCAGCTTGTTTGCAGTCTGAAGGTAAATAAAGAACTGTTGATTGAATAAGTACAGCGGTTTCTTTACTCAAAAAAATAATAATAATAATAAAAACTATTTATAAAGACTAATGCTTTTTTTGTTTGTTTGTTTTTGAGGAGCGGAGAAGAGTTTCTCTAGCATTTGTTGTCAAGTTACAGCGAAATAGCTCATGCGAAGCGCTGAATCTTTCATAATATGATACTTTGGCCAAATAACAGAAAAAAAAAAACTGTACGCCCACATAATAACAGAAAACTGGGGAAAACGGGACACGAGTCAGGGGGGGGGGATAAATAAATAAATAACATTCGCTGGTCAAAAGCTTCGTATTTGAACTTGATTTTGGTGAAATGTTTATATTGATATCTGATGACACATGCAACGATGCAAATAAACATGCCTATCTGTAGGCCTAAACATCTATATGGTAACACTATACAATACGATTTCATTGAAATACATTTGTTACAGTATTTATTAATCTTTGTTAATGTTAGTTAATGAAAATACAGTCGTTCATTGGTAGTTCTGTCACAGTTCATGGATTCACTGACTCTCCTTTGCTATGTGTGTGCGTGTTGTATGAATGGGCGCGGCTCATCAGCACGGCTCGTTATCACTGATGAGCTGATCAGCGCCAGCTGTGTTGAATGAGATGTTCTATATATTGTTTGTCACCTCGTCTTGTCTTTGTCAGATGGTTGTGGAGGTTCAGGCTCGGCTCGGCTCACAGTTTCTCTCCCTCGCTCTAGTTCCTGTGTTCCTGTTCTGAGATTCGCCTGCCTGTTCGGAGGATAGTCTGTGGTTCGTCCGTTGCGTTCTGCCCACGGAGTCCTGTGTTGCCGAGCTGGTTTCTACTGTTGCCTCGTTTCTCACCTGCACTACCTCTTCTATTGTGTTTAATAAACACCTGTTCTCACTTGCTATTGAATCCGTGACTGTTTCCTTCGAGTCATGACAGAACCATCTGACCAGACTATGGATTCAGCGAGTGCAGCCACCTTCGAGCAGATGTATGAGGGTAATCACGCCCGCATGGACCGTCAGGATGAACAGATCGGTGCCTCGGGTCGGGCGATACAGGCTCTGGTAACGCAGGTGTCCGAGCGCCAGCACCGCCCCCGCTTGTTTCCCCGGAGAATTTCAACATCAATCGGCCAGAGCCGCGCATCCCCACCCCCGAGAGGTATTCTGGAGAACCAAATGTGTGCCGAACTTTTCTAACCAAGTGTTCGATTTACTTCTCTCTCCAGCCCGTGACGGTCTCCTCTGAGGAGAGTAAAGTGGCACTAGTGATGACGCTGTTATCTGGATGCGCGGCTCTGTGGGGAACAGCGGTGTGGAAGAATCAACACGCATGCTGCTCCTCGTTCCAAGCACTCGAGCAAGAGATGAGCCGTGTGTTCGATCGCGCAGTCGCCGGACGCGAGGTGGCTCGCCAACTTGCCGATCTCCGTCAGAATAACAACTCCGTTTCCGATTATTCCATCCAGTTCCGGATGTTGGCCGCCGAGTGCAAATGGAACGAAGAGGCGCAGTGGGACTTGTTCCTGCATGGGTTGGCTGATCGTGTTCAAAAAGAGATTTACACGCTGGATTTACCCAAGACTCTGGATGAACTGATCGAACTGGCACTACGAGTCGATGCACGATTACAACAGAGAGAGAATCGATCGTTCCAGACTCCAATGGGGGATTTCGCTGAGTTTCCCAGTCTCAGGAGAGTGAACACGGTCACCCCTTCTTTTGTAAAGGATTTTTATCATACCTATTTTCATTTTTTCACTCAAGACCTCTTTCTTGAAAATTTCTTCAAAAACTTATTTTAAAATTTCTCTAAATGTTTTATAAAATTAATTAATCAAACCATCCACACCTGGGCTCTTCCCTGGTTTTAACTGTTGAATTGCAATATATATTTCTTCCTTAAACTTTCAATTGCAGTAACCCCTATATCCTCCTGTACTTCCATACTTGTATCCTCATTTACCTCGTCCTCATCTCACATCTGCATCTTGTCATTGCTTTGTCGCAGCCTTGGCACAGCAGGACTTTGCAGTCTCGCGCATAATGCCTCTGCTCAAGACAGTCTCTGCATGTGAATTGAGGACAGTCTTTTTTCTCATGCTCCACACTTGCACAAATCCTGCAAGTTTTCACTTGATTGTCGTGAATCACTCTGAAGTACTGCACTCCTTCAGTTATGAACCTTGTATTATATGATAAAGGCGTCACTTCTTTTGGAAACTTTACCTTCATAATACGCGTTCCGTTTGCCACTGTTGTCCCCGGATGATATCTCCTCCTTGGAGGCAAAATGGGAGTTACTCCCCAATTGATCAGTTTTTGGATAATTTCTTCATCTTCTCTATAGCTGGGCAGACTCAAGAAAGATACCATTCTTTCTGTTGCACACAGCTTCCTTATCTCACATTCTTGTCCATTAATCATTATTCCATTCAACAGCGAATCACAGCCCATCTAATTTTCCGTAGTCATTTTAAAATAATTGTTATTCATTCTTTCTTAGTCCGATCAGTTTTCCAATTCCAACTTTCTCTTCAACTGCTCTAATTATTAGGGGCCAAACACCTATTGTTATTGTTCTTATTATTCTTTTTCTTTTGCTGTGGAAATCTATGGCAGCCCATAGAACCGCTTGTGGGAAAGTTGTAAAATTTGGCACACTGATAGAGGATAGTGTCAATAGTAACCACAGCAAATTTGGAGTCTTTAGCTCAAACTTTCTAGTGCCACCACTTAAACATGAGTGAAACTTTGGACATGTTAATAACTTTTGAACCGTAAGCCACAAAATAAAAATATTTTTTTCCTCTGAATCCTTGGCTCATGCCGAGTCAAATGAAGTCCAAAATTCAATAATCGTAAGGTTTATTTTTTTCGCGATCTTCCATTGTTCGTAAAACCTACTTTGTCGAACTCGTCCTAGATGGTTTGTCCGATTCGCACCAAAATTGGCTCAGATCATCTACAGACCATGGAGGCAAAAAGTTATGGAATTCAAGTCGATTCGTCCAAGCGTTCTTCGAATACCACATTAACGAATTCGCCAAAAAGCACACAAAAATTGCCAGGTTTTGCCTTATGGTTTGTGCAGAGTTGCACTTTAGCGCTTAAAAAAACAGCTGCCGATATCTTAGAAATCATTACTCCAATCGACTCGAAACCACCGTAGGAAACTTGGAATCATAGCTTGTTGACCACGTCAATACCCAATTACCAAAATTTTGATAGTAAGTGGTACAAAAATGCAAACAAAGTCGACAGTCGCACTTTTTTCTCATTTCGTATATAAAAATGTCAATAACTCCAAAACAAAATGAGATTTTCACCAAATTTGACACACATGTATGGGCGCACTCTAAGGACACATGAAAAATTTGGTGGGATTGTGCCTCTTGCTGGCACTATAATTGAACAAAACGTGAAATTTCTATTGACTGCAATGCAATATTATGATGTAAAATGCTATATTTTAGAAATGCATTGGTGTACTATTACGAAACTTTGTATGTACCACCGAGACTATGATCTGAAGGTACTCAAAAAGGTTTGAGACAGTGCCACCTTGTGGTCAAAAGTTATAATGAAATTTCAAATAAATGCTAATGGCTTTCTGTGCATTTTACCTATTGTAATGAGACTGGTATTAATAGATTCCCTGGGTCATTCTGAGAACAGTGATAGCAATGGTGCCATAGTCAGCCAAACTTCCCATCTACAATTTTGATTTGTGTTGAAAACCTATTTTTTCAAATTCCTCCTCAACCGTTATTCCGATTTTCACCAAAATCGAGTCATATCATCTTCAGACCATGCTGACAAAAAGTTATGGATTTTGTGTTGATAGATAAAACCGTTTTTACATACCACAACGAATTTGAGTTATGATGCCAAAATGACACTTGAGGCTGTATCTCTGCAATGCTTTGGCATTTTGACACCAAACTTTGTGTGTGCCATAGTCACCTAACACAGAACACACCACGTTGATTTGATAACGGTGCCACTTGTTGGTCAAAAGTGAAAAGTCATTCAGTCGGATTACTAGTAGTTTCAAATGATTTTTCAGGCATTTGGACTACAAAAGTCTTAAAATGCCTTCAATTAATCATTGCTGAAGTTGGTCTGATGCTACATGCTATGCTTAGCTCCTCATTTTGCCGCTGATGTGCTTGGCCCCGTCATTGTTGCTTGCTGCTATATTCATTATTATTGTTGTATTGTATTGTCTATATCTTTTACAGTCATTGTTACTGTTGCTTCTTGTATTCTCCCTGAGCACCTTACTCAGTCCAACTTTGTTAATCACTGCTTTTATCACATCCTCCGCTGCATTCTCAATAACTGTTGCTTCCTTTGAATATTTTCTCTGTACTTCATTGTTGTTTCTTTCATCAGTCCTCTTTTTCTCCTTCAGTCGTTTCCACTGATCATTTTGTCCTTCCTCTTTGTCCATTGTCTTTTTCCTGATCTTTGTTAGTTTGTTCGTCCTCCTTTGTATCCAAATCTGTGTTTTTATGTACATCCATGTTGACCCTTTCCAAAGTGCCAATCCACACAGTACCCCAAGCAGATAACTCTGCTCAGGGGCCCTGATTTATTAAAGAATTAAACAAAAATAAAAAGTACTATTAACAAATTATTCAGTCAAATAAAACAAACAAGTGGGAGAGCCTGTCTCTCCCTACTGCCACCTCTCACTTCCTGGATCATACCAACTTGGTTACTCTCACAGGGGCGCCAAGGGTGGTATGGCCGTAAACGTGGGCTACAGCAAAGAGAGCGGGCTATTTAAAGATCAGCCACCCTAAAGTCCAGTGTATTAGATAAGTAGTAAAGAGAACCCAAAAGCTTACCACACATGGTATTCCCACGAGTTCTCCCATCCAAGTACTAACCAGGCCCCACCCTGCTTAGCTTCCGAGATCAGACTAGATCGGGCACACCCAGGGTGGTATGGCCGTAAGCGAGGGCTGCTGCATTTTCACTCGTTGATGCACATTCCTTCTCTTTCATTTGTCCATCATTAGCAATAGTTTGCTGTGTCTCAGTCTCTGTTGTATGCACTTCAATCTCTTTATCTCCATTGTCCTCTCTCCTCGTACAGTCCTCCTTTTCTTGTTTATGTAAATCCTCAGAAATTCCATTCACCTCCTGTATTTCATCTTTCCTTCTATCGCTGCTTGTCTCCTCCATGTGCTCCTGCACCTCTATCTCCAAGAATAGGGTTAACTCCCCAATCCACCAATTTTTGAATGATTTCTTCATCTTTTATGTAATTGGGCAAATGCAAAAAAGAGACCATTCTTTCAGTTTTACATAGTCTTTTTATCTCACAAAATTGTCCATCAACTACTAATCCATGCATTAGCTTGTCACAGTCTCTCTCATTTTCCATTGTTAGATCATAGTCAAAATTACTTTTTTTCCTCAGTCCATACAGTTTTCCAATTCCAGTTTTCTCTTCCACAGCCTTTATTATCATTATCATAGTTATTTTCTCTGGATCATTAACAGTCATCGTTAACGTTGCTTCTTTTTTATAATCTCTCTAATATTTCGATTGACTTTTTATCCTTTTCAATGTCTCATTTCTTTCACCTATTTCTCGTCTTCCATCAGTATCATCTCTTACTTGTTTACCTTGACTTTGCAGCTCTCCATTTCCTCCACTCCTTAGATCCATTCCATTCTTTTTCCTCTTGTGACAATCATTGCCCATGTTTCATTACTCTCGTTGTCATTGACTTTGACCATTTCCTTTCAGCATTTTCCTTATCCATTTTCTCTTTGTCTAATGTCTGATCTTGTTCCGTTGCCGTTATATCCGTAATTTTTGGAAAAACAAACAATAAAATAAAATGGAAAAACCCCAGACAGTAAATCTGTCTTGAGGTTTAAAAAGCTAAACTAAAATTAAACTTATTAGTTTTAAGTAGTAATCAAAAGAAAACACAATAAAGAAAACCAAACCTAAGGGAGAGCCTTTCTCTCCAAACTGCCAACTCACAAATCCTGGATCGTACCAACTCAGATAGCACCCAGGGTGGTATGGCCGCAAGTGAGGGCTGCTTCAAAGAGCAGGCTATTTAAAGATCAGTAACCCTAAAGGTCAGTGTATAGACAAGTATACTCATAGAGAAGTACTACTTATAGATAGGTAGTGAAGAAAACCCAAAAGCTTACAGCACCTGGTATTCCCAAGAGATCTCCCACCCAAGTACTAACCAGGCCCCTACCCTGCTTAGCTTCAGATGAGATCTGGCGCACCTTTTTTTATTTTTTATTATCAAAGTATCAAAATATTAATTCAATACAATTCACACCACAATAACGTACCGTAGCCATCAAAATATGACATAAATACAAGGTCCGTCAATCAATACGTCCCATCACCAAACAATTCATCATTAGAAATTTAAACTTAACCCTCCTTTGTCATCCACATATATCAATCCACATCCATTAATGAAAGCTTTTTTTAAAAAAACATCTTTGCTCAGATATTTCCACATTAAATAAACAAACATTCTTTCTCATCACAGTCTTGAACATCACAGTAACGTCCACTTTTTTTCTCTTCAAAATATGCCAAATTCCTCCTCGCCCATATTGCATACCTTGCATGACTTAAAATAAAATTACACAAGTTAACTTTCATGTCCTTACAATTTGTACATTCACAAAATAAAAACAATTTTTTCCATTCATTTCCTGTTACATCTTTTCCCCAATCATCCTTGATCTTTTTTTCAATTTTTCATGAAACACGTCAAGCCCTTTACATTCAAAAAATACATGCATCAGAGTTTCTGGTTCAATCTCACATACATCACATTCTCTGTTTAATAATTTGATGAATCACCACCTTTCTATATATGTCTCAATTTAAAATCTAAATTTTCACAATCCAGTCCATTATACTTCACAGTTCTTCAATCTACCTAACACTTTTCGGGAGGCAATTTAAATCTAGTTTAAATCTAGATTAAAGACACATCTCTTTATCCTGGCGTACACATAACACACTAATACGCTTATATTATTCAAATCCGTTAAAGGACTGTTAGGCTGCATTAGTTAGATCAACCGGGACCGAGAACACTCCCCATAACACACAAATGTACTCGTTACATCGTAAGTAGAATGGCATCTACGCTAATATTTGTCTGTTTCTTTCCTATGATCAGATGGTGGATCAGCACCAAGAGATGATGTCTACAGCCCTGATCGTCAGCGGAGACCAGGACACCCAGATGACCCCCAGAGACATATCCCCAGCGAAAACCTTGATTAAAATACAATAAAACTAAAAAATATAACAAAATAACTAAAAATATAATAAAATACCTAACTACATAATACTACTATTGTTAGAACTTGCAACAAAATTAAAATCGAAATATAAACTTTTGAACTGTGGGTTTCGTCTGGTCAGAGGAGAACTGGCCCCCCGACTGAGCCTGGTTTCTCCCAAGGTTTTTTTCTCCATTCTGTCACAGAGGGAGTTTTGGTTCCTTGCCGCTGTCGCCTCTGGCTTGCTCAGTTGGGGACACTGCATTTCTAGCGATTATCGCCGATTTGATTGCACAGATACCATTTAAACTAAACTGAGCCAGACAATGACATCTCTGAATTCAATAATAAAATGCCTTTAACTGAAAATTGAGTGTTTAATATTATCATCATACATTACTGACACTCTGTCCTCCAATTTGATACTGTTAAGTGCTTTGACACAATCTGTATTGTTAAAAGCGCTATATAAATAAAGGTGACTTGACTTCCATATTCTCTTTACATAAAATCCTGGAAACAGTTTTGGCCACACAGCTTCTGATGCAGGTAATTTGATTTCCCTTTTTACAAATACTTTATATATCATTTTCGTAGTTACATCAGTCAGATACTTCTTTTCACCATTTTTGACAATAAACATTTCTGGCATTCCCCAATTACCCGGTTTAGCAATCTCTCTCTCAATCATTTCTACCCAACTCCTGGGCAAACTTGTTTTAATATTTTCACATACAGAGTCCACTTTTTTCAATTTTCAATTTTTCAATTTCATCCCATTCCACCACATAATCAAAAATGGCTCTATTTGGTAAAAAACCTTTCACATATTCATATGCCATATTCTTTACTTGTCTTACTCCTGCTTTCATGTACAGTCTATTATAAAACATTTTCCCTTTCATCCGTATCTTTGGATTAAAAAATATTGGCTGCTTGTGCATTTTATTTATATTTTCTCCCTCATATCCCACATCCATTAAAAACTCGGCCCATGCACTAAATATTTCTTGATAAAATAAAGGTATACTTTCAAACATTGGCTTCTTTAACCCTCTGGGGTCTGAGGTCACTTAATTTCTAGCGATTATCGCCAATTTGATTGCACAGATATTATTTAAACTAAACTGAGCTAGACAATGACACCTCTGAATTCAATAATGAAATGCCTTTAACTGAAAATTGAGTGTTTAATCTCATCATTATACATTACACTCTATCCTCCAATTTGTTACTGTTAAGTGCTTTGACACAATCTGTATTGTTAAAAGCGCTATATAAATAAAGGTGACTTGACTTGACTTGAGGTCATTTTGGGGCCCTTGAGATGTTTTGACATGCCCTGATATTTGTGCTTATTTCAGCTACTTTAAAACATACTATTGACCAACATGTATTTTTTTTGTATTCAGCACAAACTGTGCTACAATAATATGTGACCAAGATGGATGTATATGTTTGCATTTTTTAGAAAAAAAAAATTATGCTTGGTTAGTAAGTTTTGGGGGAAAAAATGTAGCTGAAATAAGCTTAAAACCCACACTAAATAGTTCTGAATAAGACTTTTGAGTAATCAGTCTTGTAGGCTAGAATATTTACTTCAAAATTATGTGAAAATCATTCTGCTTACTCATTCACAGAAAACAATATATTGATTTAAAATTTTCAAGACATGTTTTGTCATCGAGGGTCTATATGCAAGGGAGTGGCAATGGCCATGAATATTAAGTGAGTCTCACCTGAGAGACAAAGGGCCCTCCCCTAATGGCCCGTCAGTGTGACTGTGACTTTGAGGCAGGTAAGAGAGAATGTGAGGAGATTGAAAAAAAGGGTTTTTTAAATTATTTGTATTTTATTTACAACACAGTGTAATCAAAACATATATAATGAAGGTCAAAGACACATTATTGTGCACACTGATCTAACCACAGAGATGTGAACAGACTTTGAGTCATTCCTGCAACAGATTCTGTTCAACAAGTGAAACAAGTAAATCATACCTGATATTTGCGTGTGTTATTTAAGTGTTTCTACTTCTTTCCATGGATTCAAGAAGGAAAAAAAAACATAATCAGTAGAAAAGGAGCTTGTTTTAACATAGAATATTAGTGTAGTTGAACATCTGATGTTGGTACAGCGCTCTCAGAGGAAAACAGTTTAAAGAGACAGGTATCTGATTCAATAAAATACAAACAACACAAAAAAAACAAAAACAACATTTGTGAGCATGTTAATATCATATCAGAAACATCTGTATGTATGTATGTGTGTATGTATATATATATATATATATATATATATATATATATATATATATATATATATATATATATAGGTTTTGTAGCCATAGACTCACATGTAAGGGTTTTGATACATAAATATAATTTAATTTAGCTCAAAGGGAATCATTAATGATTTTATAGGGAATTTGAACAGAATCACTGTTTTGCGGCTGATCACTGAGCGATTCACTGAACGAGCCGTATAACATTAACTCTGCACTGGATATTAAAATCCAAAATATAGTGAAAACACTATTAATAAGCACAGTAACAAGATCGGCAGATTAAGACATTGTGGGATTACAAATGTATTAAAATGTTTAATTTAGATTCCAAAGTAATAGTGTACCAACTGAAGTAGTTATATACATTGTATTTAGCATTTATGGTGAAGATGATGACATCAGATTAACGATTCTGTTAAACAAAGTTTGTAGCAAAAAGGTTCCTGCCAGTTCCTGCTCACTCCATTGTAAGTTAAATGAGTCAGATCCCTGAGACTCCAATCTTTTGTTCTGCAAATGGCTTTCGGAGCCCCCTGGCCCAGACTGATTGGATTATCAATGCAATCGAGTGTTGTTGATTGGGTCTGTCTTTCTCATTTGCATGCTTTGTTTAAAGTCGTCACCCAGGTGTTTTGTTTCCATTCCTAAGCACAGCCCCCTAAATGTATTAAAACTACAATGTATCACTGCTTTAGTTTAGACTTGGATGACTACAGCGACCCAGCGAGTTCTCTTCCAAATAAAGAGGAACTTCTGTATGAAAAATATCCCAACGTCTCCTGGTCTCTGCTTGGTAGAAGATAAAAGTTCACAACAACATTAACTTGTAAGCACAAAACACAAGATACTTCTCTTTTCAATATAAATAAGACTTTATTTATATAAACCTAAGACATAAACTAATCTAACATGAACACACGCATTCACACATTCACACGTTGCAGAAAAAGAGAAAGGAGGAATTTAGAGAATGAGAATGTGAAATCCCAAGTTTACAGCAATATGTGCTATTGCATAGACCTGAACAACCATCAATCACTTAATTAACCCTCGCGTTGAGTTTCTCAATGAGGCTAAAATTTATATTAAATACACCAGTTATAATCTGGAGTTGTTTTACTTGCGTTGCCTTGTGTTACAGGGATTCCCTTTTGTCTTCGTCGTCCTTGCAGGAAAGGGGTTTTCTATAGATATAACTCCCATGTCTCTGTGTTGAGTATTCGCTGAGTTACAGTTCATTTTAGTGACACATTTCTAAAAGCAGTTCACGGAGACGGAGAAGACAGAGAGCGCACCCTATTTTTTTTGTTATTTTTCCAAAAGCACAAAGTTGTGTTGTTACTGTGAGTGTACACAAATAAAAGTAGACACTTAACAGTTTCGATTGATGTATAACACTTATTTGTGTGACCAAAAGCAACAGAGTATTTTTTGTGTCTTTTGCACTGATCTTAAAAAAACCGAGTTGTTATCACCGGCGATACAGCCGACCCCAGAGAGTTAAGGCCATGAATACCCCTTCTTCCCCACATCCACCACTTTTATCCAAATAATCTCTCATATAACCTTTTCATCCATAATCCACTTTATCACATAAATACTTCTTTATTGTTTTCACTCTTATTGCTTTTCTTTTTACATCTAAGTCAATCAGCTTCAACCCACCCTCCTTGTAATCTGCTATTAATGTTTGTGTTGATATTTTCACTCCTTTCCTTCTCCACTGTCCGATATCTCAATTTCTGTCCATTGAGTGTCCTTCTTTCTCTTGTTCTTCGTCAGCTTGTCCTTCCTCCTCGTTGTTTCTTTCCTGCACCTGTCCATCCACCCGGTCTTCCCTTCCTCCTTCCTCTTCCTCCATCCAGCATTCACATTTATTTAAAACTTCCTGACACCCCGGGCACCTGACAGCATTGCAATCTCATGCATAATGTCCCCTCTCCTCACATTTGTAGCGCACAAACTTTGGGCATTCCTTTAGCAGGTGATCCGGGCTCATGCACAGCCTACAGGTCTTCACCTGATGACTGTGCATCACCCGGAAATACTGCAGCCCTTCGGCTGTTTCTAGCCTCGTGCTGTATGGCAGCAATGCCACTTCCTTGGGGAACCTCACCTTTAGGAACCTTGTTCCGTCTTCAATGTCAGTGCCTGGGTATCATCTTCTTCTAACTTTTGTAATGGGATCAACTCCCCATCCCTCCAATTTTCCTAAAATTTCTTTGTCATCCAGGTAGACGGGGCAGGTGCATGAAGGAAACCACATAGTCTCTGTTTTGTAGATTTTTAACTCCACAGTCCACTCCTTTTATTCTTAGTCCATCAATTAGTTTGTCACACGTTTCTTCTTCTTCCATTGTTAGCTCGTATTCTTTCCCTTGTCTTGGTCTTAGCGCTAAAATTTTGCCATGTCCACATTGTTCTGTTACAGCTTTAATAACGTCCTCCACTCTCACCTCAATCACATTCTCTACATTTACAATCACTGTTGCTTCTTTTAAATATTTTAGTTCAACAGACTTTTCGCTTACTTCTTGGTTTTCTCCATTTCTAGCTCGTATTCATTTTTCCAATCCAGTGTCGTTTGCCATGCGTGTTCCTCCTGCCGTTCCAGTGTCATTTGCCTTGCGTGTTCCTCATGCCAGTCCAATGTCGATTGCCATTAATCCAACCATTGAATAAAGAGGAAAAAAATAAAAAGGGTTAACCACCCTCCAGCCAGCAAAAAAGCTGCTGTTGGGTGGTTTTATAACTTAAAAAAGACACAAAAAAAGCCCAACTTAAAGTAAAAAAATGCACAAAACAAACACAAAATGATTCTTCCTCTCCAAAACTTTAGCCAAACACTTCCTGGTTGCTCTCTATCGCCCTCAGGGTGGTATGGCCGTAAGCGAGGGCTGCTGCAAAGCTGCAAAGAGCGGGCTATTTAAAGATCAGCCACCCTAAAGACCAGAGTAGAAGAGAAGTAGTGAAGAAAACCCAAAAGCTTACAGCACCTGGTATTCCCAGGCGGTCTCCCATCCAAGTACTAACCAGGCCCTACCTTGCTTAGCTTCCGAGATCAGATGAGATTTTTTATTTCTTTCTTTCTTTTTATTAGCAAATTTAAAACATTACATTAAAACAATTTACACATTTTTCCAAAACCAAATATATAAGAAACAAACCACAATCATTTCAAATTGTCCCCATATTCAACCTGTAAAAAAAAATAACAATCATTCAAATTTCTCTCTCATCCAAGTTACACCATCTATTTTATACTCTAACATAGTGTTTCCTTCTACAAACATTTTAATAAAAACCTCCTCCTTGTCATTCATTTAAAAATATTCACATAACAACTTAACAGTAAATGGTATTTTGTTTTTAAGCAAAATCCACACATCAACTTCTCTTTTTTCATATTTTGCTATATTTCTTCTTAACCATGTTGTGTGTTTTGCAATTGTTACCAATAAATTAAAAACTACCACATTACATTCTTTACCATGTAAACCAAAAAATATTTTTCCCCCACGTCTTTTCTGTCATATCTTTGTCATATTTGTCTTTCAACATTGACTTCACTATATTTTTTATTCTTCCCATAAAAACTTGCAATTTTTAACAATATAAAAACAAATGCAATAGGCCTTCTTCACTTTTCATACATACCCTACATCAGCATTGCTTTCTATACCAATTTTTTTTCAATCTCATCTCTGTTAAAATACAATTGTGCTTCAATAAAAAGGTAAAATTCTCTAGAATTTGATCCATACACTTCATTCCACCATTCCTCCATATCTCTTCTTCACTTAAATCATATCTTTCTCTCCAATAATTATTCGCCACAGGTTTAATGAAAGCCATTTCTCTAAACACCAAATAAATTTGTTTCACTTTACATTCAATAAAAAATAAAAAATAAATTTATTTTTAAAATACAATTCAGGCATACCTCCCTCCTCTCCTTCTTCATTCAAAAAAAATTAAAACCATACATTGTCCTCTTAATCTCCCTCCTCCTCCTCCATCAGCGCTTGAAATCTATTCTCACACACACTTTTCCCTTTACTCTGTTCTTTTCTTAAGTCTCTTTTTCTTTGGTATTACCTTAAGAGTTCTTCTTAACGTCTCCCTTTTGTCCTTTATGTAGCTCATTCTGTCCATTCCTTTCTCCTCTTCAGATGTATCTTGCATTCTGTCCTCCTTGTCTTTTAGTCCTTGCTCCTCTATTTCCTCCAATGTCCCTTGTGTTGTTTCCAGTGACTCCCATGTTCCTTCCTCCATTTCTCCTTCCTGTCCTTTCTCTTCCATGTCCTCCTGATTTTCCACATTAGCCTCTTTATTCACTCCATCTTGTTCCTCATTCTCTCCATCATTTTTCAATTCAGTTTCTTTCAACATTTGCCCTCCCACATCCTCAGCCTCTATATTTTGAATTTCATCCTCATCCTCCATCCAACACTCACATCTTACCATCACCTTTCTGCAATCCGGGCACTTAACTGCATCGCAATCCCTCCCAAAATGTACCTGCTCATCGCACTGAAAACACTTGAATTCCGGACAGTCTTTGAACACATGTCCCGGATTCATGCACAAACGACAGGTTTTAACCTGCCGATCATGCATTATCCGGAAATGCTGCATTCCCTCATCTGTGTCAAATTTAGTACTATATGGCAGGGACACTACTTCTTTAGGGAATTTCACCTGTTACGGACAAAGTTTGTAATCTTTATTTTGTGGGTATTGGTATTTCTTTTTTTTTTCCTGTTGTACTGATTTGGTTCGTTCTCTTTCCCCGAGGTTGAGCTCCACCCCTGCACACTTGCGGCTTGTTTGGTAACGACATTCTGGGCCGAATATAAGGTGGAAGTTGCAGTTGTGTTGGTGGCTCTCCCCGTTTCAACGTGTGTTCCGCCACAGTCACTACTATGCTCTTTGAGCATAACCCGCTCTCGTTGAGAAGCTCCTTTCGTCCAGTCACCGTTGATGATGAGTGCAGCCAGCGAGCTTCGTGCGCGTCTTGTGGTCAAGTCTGCCGCTGAGAAGTGGTGTTTACTCTGTGTTTGATCTGTGTGTGTGTGTGTTGATCTATGTTTCGTTTGTTTTAGTTGATTTAATTCTTTATTAGGGGCCAAGCCCAGAATGGGCTGTAGCCCCTATTGTATCTGTATGTTTTATTATTAGGGGCCAAGCCCAGAATGGCCTGTAGCCCCTATTGTATCTGTATGTTTTATTAGGGGCCAAGCCCAAAGGGCTGTAGCCCTTATTGTAATTGTATGTTTTTTTCTTCTTCTTCTTCTTCTTCTTGGCCAATGGGTCTCTATGGCAGCCCTATGAACGGAATATAGGAAAATGATTAAATTTTGCACACTTGTAGTGATGGCAATGAATAGTGATCTGACCAACTTTGGGGTCTCTAGGACCAACTCTATAGTGCCACCACCAGTTCAAAAACTCAACATTGAAATGGTAATAACTCCTGATCCCCTTGTTCTAGAAAAATGAAAGTACACCTGATTATGCTCTTCGTGCTGATCACATTCAGTAGCTTACATTAAGACTCCACCCATTACAGTAGCGGCCATTTTAAAAAGTACAGTATTCTTTGTTTTTGCTACTCCTCCTTCAAAATCTGTCCAATTCTCCCCAAAATTGCCTCAGATGATCTTTGGACTGAGCCGCACAGAAATTACTGAATTTTTTTATTCATCTTTGTTCAAAATTTATGATGATGTGAACTTAACAAAGTCGACCCAAAATTGGTTCAGAGGCTGTATCTCGACCAAACTTTGATCAATCGAAACGAAACTTGGTTCGCTTCATCAACACCATGATCTGAGGGTCCATACCAAAGTTGGGAACAGCGCCACCTATGGGTTGTGACATACCAAAAATTCACATTTTCGCTTATAACTTTTGAACTGTCAGTCAGAAAAATATAATATTTGTGTCTATGGATTCCGAATCAAATGATATCAATTTTACCAGGATTGGCTGAACCATGTGTCCAACATTTTGAAATTTGTCATAAATTGCTATATCTTTTGAACCATTTGACATATCTGCACAAAAATCGGTAGGGATCATGAACACGATGTCCTTGAGGTACACCAGAAAAATGAAGACAGTGCCACCTAGTGCTCCAGAGCTATAACAATTATTGCAAAAGCACTGAGCTGCACAGAAATGTCGACAAACGCGTATATGCGTTTTGAGGCAGATTGTCCTGATAAGGCCGAAATGAGCTTGAATTACTCTGCCATTTTTGATCGTACAGATAAGAGCAATACACCATTTGAATCTGTAAGGGGTCTACTTTTATTTATATACACTCATAATAACAACTAAACTTTGTGCTTTTGAAGAATAAAGAAAACAAACAGGGTGTGCTCTCTGTCTTCTCTGTCTCCGCAAACTGTTTTTAGAAACGCGTCACTAAAATGAACTGTAACTTATACTCAACACAGAGACATGGGAGTTATAGCTATAGAAAGCTTGAAGTGTCTACTTTAATATGAAGCAAGTCTTATCGAAAAAAAAACATTCTGTGATGAAGTAATCCGTATGAAACCAACACAATGTTCAGTCTGTCCCGTCTGACTCATTATCTCTAATGTGATCCTGCGGCTCACGCTGTTCATATGTAAATAGCCGCGTGGGACGTGCGCACATGCAAACGCCCAACACAAACAAAGAGTGAGGAGATTCATCGCGCCTACTGTTCGTTTCTGGAAGACGCGCTGAGTAAAGGCAGGATTTCCCTCCAAAGAAGAACACGATTTCATCCAGTAGAGGACATCAATCTGATGAGTAAGTAATGTTTCTTTTTTGCATTAGTTAACGTTTTATTGTGACAAACTTGAACAGATTTACTAACAGTTAGTTGGGGTTTTCCCAAACGACAACATGATGAATGCTACGTGTCTAAGAATGTTTAGACCATGTTTATTATTAATACTCTGTTCACAAATAGATTTTAATAGCGTGCTAAACAATAATAATTAGTTTCTCAGATATAAAATATAATTTTTTATAGTACAAAGTACATCCTTTTATTGTACAAAGCATGCTTGAGTCTGTGGCTACAGAATCATATCATAGGCTACTATAAAATCATATATACTAGACTATATGACTTTGTAGTTGGGTTTTTCCCAAACTACAATTCCTGTAAAACATTTTTAAAGGGGTGGTTTACTGCGATTTCACTTTTTTCATTTTAAATAGTGTGTAATGTTGCTGTTGGTGCATAAACAGCATCTGCAAAGTTGCTTCGCTGAAAGTTCAACGTAAGCGGAGATATCGTCTTTTAAAAATCAGGAAGTTTAATGCCTACAAAAACGACTCATATGGGACTACAACGAGATACTTCCCGGGTTGCATACGTAATAAACCCATCAATCCCCCCCCCCTCCGGAACATGCAAAAAAGGGGGCAAGGCCATGTTCTGCAGCTTTGTCGAAGAGGAAGAGTTATAGTGGAGAGTTGTAGCCATGCCATCGAAACAGTGTTATTTTCACCCAGCTGTCAGGTCTTCTGTGTTCGGGCTTCCTGCGGACGCTGTAGTTCATCAACAATGGTTAAAATTTATGTTTGATTATGTTCCTGACAATTGCAGTCCTAATTTAGCTCTCTGTGCTGCGCATTTTACGGAAGACAGCTTCCAGAATCTACACGAGTTCAATGCCGGATTCACACAGAAACTATTACTAAAACATGGAGCAGTTCCAACTCTAAAACCAGAGGCAGCAGTTGTTGGGCCACAACCTGTAAGTAAGATTTAATCATTTTAAATGTATTTGCATGTATAATTTCAGATGTAATGTTTTAGTTTCATCGAGGACATAAACAAATGCCAACGCTGGCTTTAGTAGCCAGTTAGTTAAAAGCTATTTCGTGTGTTCATACAAACATTTTGGACCCTAAATTTGTAATTATGTACTAATTTTATAAATGTATTTTCCATGTATACTTTATTTTTCGATTTGATCAAGAACATAAACACAAGCCAACGCTGTTTGGTTTTAGTAGCCAGTTAGTTCGATGCTATTGTGTGTATAAGACAAACGTGTACAAACTTTAGAAAATGATATGTAATCACAACAGCAAACTTCCATTCAGAAACGTTTTGTAAGAGCCGTGCTTGCGGAAGTTCTGCTTGACTCTCTTCATTACCGCTTTCTGGGTCTGATTTTGGCTCAAACTGATACGGCAATATTTACACCATTATTTACATTTGACCGGAGCACATGCAACTGTCGCCCGTTAAGCTAATAGGTGTGAAGTTTCCGGACAATGTGCAGTACGTAGTTTAGCCAATCACAACACACCGGCCCAACTAACCAATCTGAGCCCATTGCCTGTTTCTGAGGGAGTGGTTTCAGAGAATCAGGAAGTCAACCGGTCGTTCAAATGACAGAGGAGAAAGCGGCTTACAATAAAGGTGAAATATATGAAAAATAAGGCGTTTTTTAACAAACGAAACATGAAGACATGTTATATTGCACCCCATAAACACAATCAAGCAAAGGAAAAAAGCAGTAAACCACCTCTTTAATATGAGGGGCAATTCACTATATTTAAATTTCTTACGGCGCGATGATGTTTTCATGCTCTATATGTAACCTTATCTCCTAGTTGTTCTTGGTACGTTTAACAATGTTCATTTGACGAAAGTTCATCAAATTCTAAGTTGAATGTGTTCTGAATCGATTTTGAGTATGTATATTTGTATATTATGAGATTTATGTGAGTTTTATGTGAATTTTATCTGACGCACGTGGAACTAATCAATCGGTGGTTTGTGCAGTGTGAGATGCGGAAAGAGGATAGCGTGGAGAACAGTTTTTCTGATTAAGTGTCCCAATGTGTTCCAGGTATGTTCAGTCCTTTAATTCAAACAGTAAAAAAAAAAGTTATTTGAATGATAATGTATGCGAACTGGTTTTGAATATTGTTTTATTATTGTCTCTTTCCCCTTATTCTGAAAAACATTCTATTACTTCACATTTGGATTATGCACTGAATTCGTGTCTCTATATCGTTGTGAATGTGCATGATATTTTGGGGAATGTTTGTATGCTGGTTCACGTGAACATTAATTTGTATACATCATTAACTTTTGATAATACATGTGAAAAGAACAACATACAACCAGTAATTGTATTTCAATTTCTTTATTTCTTATGTTTTAATGTGTTTCACAATGTTAACAGAAAATTGTTGTAATTGTCAGACTCAGACCGCAAATGGACGCTGGCGAGGCAAGATGCAAAAAAGTTTCTCCTTATCTCCTGGTTGTTCTTGTGTGAGACGCAGAAAGAGGATAGCGTAGAGAACAGTTTTTCTGATGAAGTGTCCCAATGTGTTCCAGGCTTAATAAATGGAAGTGATGTGAATCCGTCCCTGCCGTCTCCCGTGTGGAATTTCTTATGAGCAGATCTGGAACTGCTACATATATAAAACAATAAAAGTAATATGAGTGTACACTGTAACATGATGAATGCTACGAGTCTAAGTATGTTTAGTACATGTTTATTATTAATAGCCTACTCTGTTCAGAAATAGATTTTAATAACGTGCTAAACAATAATAATTAGTTTCTCAGATATAAGATTTCTTTCTCTTTTTTTACGATAGTGCAAAGCATGTGGGAGTCTATGGCTACAAAACCTATATATATATATATATATATATATATATATATATATATATATATATTATATATACAGATGTTCCTGATATTAACATGCTCACAAATGTGTTTTTTTTTTTTTTTTTTTTTGGTTGTTTGTATTTTATTGAATCAGATACCAGCACCAGATGTATCCTGATGTCTCTTCAAACTGTTTTCCTCTGAGAGCGCTGTACCAACATCAGATGTTCAACTACACTGATATTCTATGATAAAACAAGCTCCTTTTCTGCTGATTATGTTTTTTTTCTTCTTCTTGAATCCATGGAAAGAAGTAGAAACACTTAAATAACACACATAAATATCAGGTATGATTTACTTGTTTCACTTGTTGAACAGAATCTGTTGCAGGAATGACTCAAAGTCTGTTCACATCTCTGTGGTTAGATCAGTGTGCACAATAATGTGTCTTTGACCTTCATTATGTATGTTTTGATTACACTGTGTTGTAAATAAAATACAAATAATTAAAAAAAAACTTTTTTTCAATCTCCTCACATTCTCTCTTACCTGCCTCAAAGTCACAGTCACACTGATGGGCCATTAGGGGAGGGCCCTTTGTCTCTCAGGTGAGACTCACTTAATATTCATGGCCATTGCCACTCCCTTGCATATAGACCCTCGATGACAAAACATGTCTTGAAAATTTTAAATCAATATATTGTTTTCTGTGAATGAGTAAGCAGAATGATTTTCACATAATTTTGAAGTAAATATTCTAGCCTACAAGACTGATTACTCAAAAGTCTTATTCAGAACTATTTAGTGAGGGTTTTAAGGCCTTATTTCAGCTACATTTTTTTCCCCCAAAACTTACTAACCACGCATATTTTTTTTCTAAAAAATGCAAACATGCACATCCATCTTGGTCACATATTATTGTAGCACAGTTTGGACTGAGCCGCACAGAAATGACTAAACAGAATTTTTTAACAACTAGTGAAAAAAAAGTTATGATATTGTGAATCAAGGTTGACCCAAAATTGTTTCAGAGGCTGTATCTCGACCAAAGTTTGATCAATTGACACAAAACTTGGTACGCTTCATCGACACCATGAACTGAGGATATATGCCAAAGTTGGGAACAGCGCCACCTATGGGTCTTGAGATACCAAAAATGCACATATATGCTTATAACTTTCGATTACTTTTGTAGTGATAGCCATGAATAGTGATCTGACCAACTTTGGGGTCTCTAGAACCAACTCTATAGGGCCACCAAAAATTCAATATTGTAATGGTAATAACTCCTGAACCCCTTTTTCTAGAAAAATGAAACTTAGTACACCTGATTACTCTGCATGCTGATTGCATTCAATAGCTTACATTAAGACTCCACCCATTACACTCCACCCATTTTGAAAAGTATAGTATTCTGTCTTTTCGCTACTCCTCCTTCAAAATTAATCCAATTCTTCCCAAAATTGGCTAAGATGATCTTTACGATACGACTGAGCCGCACAGAAATGACTGAGCAGATTTTGTTTATTCATCTTTGTTCAAAAGTTATCATGTTGTGAACTTAACGAGGTTGACCCAAATTGGTTCAGAGGCTGTATCTCAGCCAAACTTTGATCAATCGAAACAAAACTTGGTACGCTTCGTCAAAACCATGAACTGAGGGTCCGTGCCAAAGTTGGGAACAGCGCCACCTATGGGTCGTGAGATACCAAAAATGCTCATTTTTGCTTATAACTTTTGAACAGTCAATCAGAAAATTATAAACTTGATGTCTATGGATTCCTTGGGTCGTGCCGAATTTTGGACCTTGTTTCTGTCTATTTTCTTCTTCTTGACCTACTGGAGTCTATGGCTGCCAATGAAGGGAACATAGGAAAATGATGAAAATTGGTACACTTGTAGTGATGGCCATGATTAGTGATCTGACCGACATTGGGGTCTCTAGGAACAACTCTATAGCGCCACCAGCAGTTCAAAAATTCAACATTGAACTGGTAATAACTCCTGAACCCCTTGTTCTAGAGAAATGAAACTTAGTACACCTGATTACTCTCTTCGTGCTGATCGCATTCAATAGCTTACATTAAGACTCCACCCATTACAGTAGTGGCCATTTTGAAAAGTACAGTATTCTTTTTTTCACTACTCCTCCTTCAAAATTGATCAAATTCTTCTGAAAATTGGGTCAAATAATCTTTGGACCGAGATAAACAGAAATTACTGAACAGACTTTTCGGACCTACTGGTGAAAAAAAAGTCATGATGTTGTGAAGTTAAAATGCTAAAGAAATTTTTTGTGAGCTCATTCTCATTCTCACACCTAAACCTCTTCTCGGCAGCCTGTCAAATGTGAAGCGACTGAGTGGTGCACTCTGCTAAGCCACTGGCCCCCAAACCTTTCAGGTCGTGGGTTTGAATCCAGGGTGTCACATGCCCAGACTGCAAGAGGTACTGTGGCCAGAATCAGTGCGAACTTTTCTTTTGTTCCAGACGTTGGATCTTCCGTGTGCATTCGTCTTGAATCATCAGAAACGTGCATTTGTTCGTTCTCGTCTGAACTTCTGTTCGTTTTTGAACTTCTATACTTCCGAACCTATCTGCTTTTTCAACATATGTTCTGTTTCTGCTGTTTTTGTTCTTCCCACTCTGTGCCGCGCTACAGCCCATTCACGGGCTTGGCCCCGCAATCGCTGCTTGCAGCTATATTTAGGGGCCAAGCCCAGAATGGGCTGTAGTCTCTATTGTATCTGTATGTGTTATTGTTATTATTATTATTATTATTTTCATCGAATGGGAGTCTATGGCAGCCCCATGAAGGGAACATAGGAAAATGATGAAATTTGGCACACTTGTAGTGATGGGAATGAATAGTGATCTGACCAACTATTATCTCAGCCAAACTTTGATCAATCGAAACAAAACTTGGTACGCTTCGTGAAAACCATGATCTGAGGGTCCGTGCCAAAGTTGGGAACAGCGCCACCTATGGGTCGTGAGATACCAAAAATGCTCATTTTCGCTTATAACTTTTGAACAGTCAATCAGAAAATTATAAACTTGATGTCTATGGATTCCTTGGGTCGTGCCAAATTTTGGACCTTGTTTCTGTCTAATTTCTTCTTCTTGGCCTATGGGAGTCTATGGCTGCAAATGAAGGGAACATAGGAAAATGATGAAAATTGGTACACTTTTAGTGATGGCCATGATTAGTGATCTGACCAACTTTGGGGTCTCTAGAACCAACTCCATAGCGCCACCACCTGTTCAGAATTTCAACATTGAACTGGTAATAACTCATGAACCCCTTGTTCTAGAAAAATGAAACTTAGTACACCTGATTACTCTCTTTGTGCTGATCACATTCAATAGCTTACATTAAGACTCCACCCATTACAGTAGCGGCCATTTTGAAAAGTACAGTATTCTGTCTTTTTGCTACTCCTCCTTCAAAATTAATCAAATTCTTCCCAAAATTGGCTCAGATGATCTTTGGACTGAGCTGCACAGAAATGACTGAACAGAATTTTTTAACAACTGTTGAATAAAAAAAGTTATGATATTGTGAATGTAACAAGGTTGACCCAAAATTGATTCAAAGGCTGTATCTCATCCAAACTTTGACCAATTGAAACGAAACTTGGTAAGCTTCACCAACACCATGAACTGAGGATATATGCCAAAGTTAGGAACAGCGCCACCTATGAGTCGCGAGATACCAAAAATGCACAATTTTGTTTATAACTTTGAAAGCATTTTCCAAATTTTGTTATTTTTATGTTCTTTTGTTCCTTGTGATATACCGATTCTGACGGTGTCTCATTTGTAATTTTCCATGAATGTGCCTGTCAGCCATATTGAAGTAAATAAAAAACTATTTTTTTGCTACTCCTCCTTCAAATTTTGTCCAATTTTGTCAGAAATCGAATCAAATGATCTTCAGGAATGACTGAACAGATTTTTGATATTCACTACAGTTCCCAAGAAATATCTCTCAGAATTTGACCGTGCCTGTTCTTGTTGTCTTATGCTAGTAATCTTAGAACTCTAATAAGTTAAAAGCTAAGCAATTACAATACTGTTTAATGTGACTCTTCATCTATATAGTTAACCATAAGCTGAGTTACAATTAACTTAACTTTGCCTGTTAAGCTGGTTAAAATGCTATGCTAAAGAACTTTCTTATCTGTTCATTCTCACACCTTAACCTCTCCACAGTAGGCTGTCAGACGTGTTAACTGAGTGGCGCACTCTGCTAAGCCGCTGGCTCTGAGCCTTTCAGGTCGTGGGTTCAAATCCAGGCTGGCACACGCCCAGACCTCAACAAGTACTGTGGCCAGAAGTGGTGTGGATGCTGCTTTTGTTCCAGACGTCGGATCTTCCTTGCACGTTCGTCTTGAATCATCAGAAACGTGCATTTGTTCATTCTTATCTGAACTTCTGTTCGTTTTTTAACTTCTGCGCTTCTGAACCTATCTGCTTTTTTGATGAACGTTCTATTTCCACCATTGTCGCTCTTCCCGCTCTGCACCGCGCAGCGGGCCGTTCGCGGGCTTGGCCCCGGAATCGCTGCTTGCAGCTATATTTATATTTGTTGCCGGCTGATTGAATGTGACTTGTGAGCTGTTTGGCCATTAATAAATGGTTAAATTGATGTTTTGCCTTGCGTGTCCTTTTTATGTTACTTCACCCCGTCCTCAATGAGCATTTCATAAGTGGGGTTCGTAACATAAATTGGGGCTCGTCCGGGATCACAATTGTTGTGGTTTCTGAGAGTTTGTTTATAATTGTTCATTTATTGCAGTGCGAGTGGATTCGGTTGGTCCGACGCATTCTCCGGTTAGTTAGAGTAAGCCAGCAGGGCTGTGCCTAGCGCCAGTTCTGACTACGGTTTACTGTTTATTATTTTTGTTTGTTGTTTTAGTTTGTTATTTCTGAAGGCATTCCGGGGGAGAGAGTAATCTCTTAATCGGTACCCTCTGAAGACTAGCTGAGATGAAGTTAGACTTTTGGGTAGGTAGGTAGTACCGGAGTGTGTGTGGATTTTTCCTTATTTGCTCACGTTTTTTTTTAATATGGCAACTTTTGATTTAAATCAATTCATAGATCAACCTAGTGTTGAAGGATTAGAGTTTTGTTGGAATTTTTTTTTATTTCTGATTGCTCAACACTATGAAATTTTGATTTCTAAAACGCAGTGTAAAGCAGAAATAAAAGCTTGTTTAATGTCTGCTTTTGACTGACCAAGGGGTATTTCCTGCTATAGAGGCTGTTCCTATAGAAGCAGTTGAACCAGCGATTGATGCTGCATGAAGCTCTCCTTCACGAGTGCCGGTTGGTGATCGGGCCACTCCAGTGATTGTGGCTGGTGGGGAGGTAGGTCCACCATTTTCAATGCCTAAGTTCGAACCGCTTTCACTTTCTTCTGAGGCATCACCTGACGAACTTTCGAATTGGTGTGTAAAGATTCATTTGGCTCGTTTGCAACTGGATAGTCAAGATAAAGCTCAGGCAAGGCAGCAGTGTTAATTTTGGCAGGAATTTTTGATTTAGTCTTAGTCTTTATCATGAGACGAAAATGCTTAATAGTCTTAGTCACATTTTAGTCATTTGAGTCTTTCATAGTTTTAGTCGACGAAAAGTCATTGCATTTTGTCAACTTTTAGTCATTACTTTTAGTCAAACTGCAGTTACCAACATTTATTTTGGTAGCCATTTTATATGTAGTCTTCAAACAAAAATAGTCATTAATTAATCTCTCTTTAAATCAATTAAGCTTATGAGAAATTTGAATCAAGGATTGAATCTGGAAAAACTGGAATAAATATAATTTTTTTTGGTAGATATACAAATTAAACTCATTTTTCAGATACAGTAGTATTGTCAGTTTTGTCACCATGACGAGTATACTTTTATTTAATATTTTTCGTTGGTTAACATTAATGACACATATAGGTATTTAATAGGAATGTTGTCCATTTAAAACGGATGCATGTAATACTGACACACATTCAGTTTTCACCCACCTGTTTACGTTCACTTAAGCCATATCCGACTGTATTTACGTGAGATATTCTAGTACACAATAGACATTTGGACTGCTGTGTATGTATTTGAGTACCGAGTACCGAGAACTGATCGCGCGCTGTATGAGAACTGAAGAAGTTGAGCGTGCGCGCGCGCGCTTCTATCAGCGCGATTCCGCCTATCCCGCCTTCACTTACTTTAAGTTAATCAACAACGAATTGTGACTCCCGTGAAAAACGGGACGGTCTGGTCACCCTATCGCTAACCCTTCAGGTGCTGAGGCCATTGTTTCAGATCGCTAGTTCGCGTTTTGGTAGCCAATCCGTCCGCGGCTGCCATACAGAGACTAGATATACGAACGCCCCTCATCTGATTGTAATCCAATGACAGGGACGCACATTTTGAAAGACAAGACAGTTAACTTAGTCTATAGGATGCATTTTGAATGTCAAGTAGTCCTCAAAAAACATTTTAGTCCCGTCTCGTCTCGTTAACGAAGATGCGGCATAAATTTCGTCATAGTTTTATCATCAAATATTATTTTTAGCTCGTCAAAGTCTAGTCTTAGTCACAGAAAAAAGGTTCGTTAACGAATATTTTTCGTCGTCGTCTTCGTTGACTAAATTAACACTGCAAGGCAGGATGAGTTAAAACATCATATTGAAATGTTATTCAACATCATATCGTATTGATGCGGATACAAAAGTGCGACTGCGGCAGTTGGAGTTGCAGGTTGCTCAAGATCCACCTAAACCAACCATTTTTAAAACATCTACGTGTTTGGAGGGTGGTTCTGAGACTGCTGCTGGTCCATCAAATTCGAGTGTTGTTCCCAATGATTCTGCTTTGGCTGATAATGGGTTGGTATTTGTGCCGCCCACTAGAGATGCGCAGATGAGCTCAAACGTCACCCGAATCTGCTGCTTCAAATAAATTATCCGCCCGCCACCCACCCGTACCTATATTTTTCTCTGATTTAAATAACCGACCCGACCCGCACCCGATCGTCACATTACAATGATTCTAATTGGACTAATTCTTAGTTTTGCATGATGATATGATGAATGGATGGTTCATTTTTAACAGCAGGTTCAGTGATGTGAGAGCTGATTTGCGCATCACGTCTGTAATGGTAAAGTGATTATATTTCGTTTCATTTTTTATAAAGCTAATTTATAAAAAAAAAAAAAAAAAAAACGTTTGAAGCACTTTTTGTTCGTTAAATTTGTAAGGCTTTTTTTTGTTTGTTTTAAGTAACGACCAAGCGGCCAGCGGCAGACAGTGATCAATTTAGCCTTCTCAAATCATCATGACTTGCTGAAAATACAATCTATAGATATAAACAGTTCAAGCATATCACAATGTTAGTTTAAATCAGGGGTGTCAAACTTACGGCCCGCGGGCCGGAACCGGCCCGCCAGGGGGTTCAGTCCGGCCCGGGGGATAAATCTGCAATATGAAAAAAATCATTTTCATTTTCGGCGGAACTAACAGCAGATGGTAGCACTGAGCTTCAGTGTCTGTGTGGCGTTAGCTTAAAGACGCAGTGGGGTCTGAAGCCCTTATAGAATCACGCCAAATCATTGGCTGATGGCGCGGGGCGCCACCCGACGCTTTTACGTCGTCACATTATACAGGCGCGCGCGCCATCAGCTCTGAGCTTCAGGATCTGTTGGGCACCCTCATCAGCGAAATGTCTTTGTCAAAAAAAAAAGAGAAAAGTGGACACAGAGTGTCGGATTTTTCAAGAAAAATGGACCTCTTCCTATATGTTCATGGAGGTGAATGGGAAACCAGTGTGCCTGGTGTGCACGCAGCAAGTTTCGGTGCTTAAAGAATATAATATTCGGCGCCACTATGAAACTCAGCATGGCGAAAAATACAACAGCTTGCACGGAGAACTGAGAAGACAGAAGGTAAATGAAATGTTGGTGGGTCTGAGGAAACAGCAATCTGTTTTCACCCGGAGCCGAGAGGCCAATGATGCTGCAGTGAAAGCCAGCTACCTAATTGCTAGCGAAATCGCATTAGCATCAAAGCCATACTGCGAGGGGGAGTTCGTTAAAAATTGCATGCTGAAGGCTGCTGAAATTGTGTGTCCTGAGAAGCGACAAGCTTTTGCCAATATTAGCTTGACGAGAAATACCGTGGCAGACAGGATTTCGGAACTATCGGCAGATTTGGACAGCCAATTGAAACGCAAAGTGGAGTCATTTCTGGCATTTTCTGTTGCAATTGACGAGAGTACTGATATTACGGATGTCGCTCAACTGGCCATATTCATTCGTGGAGTTGACGAAACTTTGACTGTCACAGAGGAGTTTCTTGAGTTGGTGCCTATGACCGAAACCACAACAGCTGAGGACATTTTCCGCTCCGTCGTTGGAGCGCTGGACAGAGTCGGGGCGGACTGGTCCCGCGCCGTAAGCATGGCTACAGATGGTGCGCCGTCAATGATCGGGAAAAAGGCAGGTGTTGTGACAAAGTTTAGAGAGAAAGTACAAGCCGCAAATGGAGGGGATGATTTTTGGACATTTCATTGCATTTTGCATCAGGAGGCCTTATGCTGCAAGTCATTAAAAATGGATCACGTCATGGAGGTGGTTGTCCGAACTGTTAATTTCATCCGAGCCAGAGGTCTCAGTCATCGTCAGTTTGACAGCCTTCTCAGTGACTGTAACATTACCCATGGTCTGCCATACCACACTGAAGTAAGATGGTTAAGCAGAGGTGCTGTGCTGAAGCGCTTCTTTGATCTACGTGGGGAAATCGGACATTTCATGGAGGGAAAAGGTAAATCTGTTAAGGAATTACAGTGCCCACTATGGCTGCAAGACCTTGCATTTATGGTTGATATTACAGAGCACTTGAATAATCTGAACAAAATGTTGCAAGGACGCAAAAAAATTGTAACACAGTATTATGACAGCATACGTGCATTCAAGTTAAAGCTCACGTTATGGGAGACGCAGATGGCAAGCGGTGACCCTGCTCATTTTCCCTGTCTAAGAGATGTGTGCGCAGCAAGCGTTAATCCCGACGTGAGACAGTACAAAGACAAGATTTCAGGGTTGCTGAGGGAGTTTGAGAAACGATTTCAGGTCTTTAGCGAACTCGAGACAGAATTCGCAGTTTTTCGCTCACCATTCACAGTCAGAGCGTCTGATGTTGCCTGTTGACATGCAACTTGAAATAATTGATTTGCAGTGTGATGTAGAATTGAAGGACAAATTTGCCTCTGTGGGCTTGGACACATTTTATCAGTATCTCCTGCCAGGCTATCCTAAATTAACAGCACTGGCTGCAAAAATGTTGTGCATGTTTGGGACCACCTACCTTTGTGAGCAAGTTTTCTCAGTAATGAATATTAATAAAACTAAGCTGCGATCAAAGCTCACACATAAGCACTTAAATGAGATTCTAAAATTGGCTGCTACTCAGGACATGATGCCTGATTTTGATGCACTTGTGCAGGCTAAAAGATGCCAAGTTTCAGGGGCAAATTGATAAAGTAAATTTGTTTACTTTTAAAAAAAAACCCTCTGTTTTAAAAAAACATACATACTTATGTAATATGTATAAATTTGCTAATTTTACAAAGATTTTCTTTTTAAAACAGCTGCCACTTAAGATTTTAAGTGTGTCAATTCATGTGTTCAGAATTGATTCAGAATTGGAAAATTGATTTTTTTTTAACATGCAGGAGAGTGTTTTTAAGTTCCACAAAACTGTGACTAAATGTTTTGCGACATTGTACAATAACTGTGATCAGTTGTTATGCATAATGCACTTAAATAAATGTGAAACTGAGTAATAGTGTTGTTGAAATTGCACATACTAGGTTGTTCATAATATATTTTGTAAAAGGACAATTCATTTAATATAAAGATTTTTATAATTTACTTCTTCTTTGCACTAATACAAAGAAAAAAAAGTGGATTTATTGTTAGTTCTATGTAATTTTGCTATGAGTTTACTGGTCTGGCCCCCTTGAGATCCGATTAAGCTGTATGCGGCCCCCAGACCAAAATGAGTTTGAAGAGTGGAAGCTGAAGCGCACTTTGCAGGACATGGAGGCGCCAGAGCGGTCACTTGCATTTTTTTGCGATTATATTTTTTTCAGATTTTTATGTTGCTCTGCTCTGAATTCCCTAGAATTTCCTTAAAATTTAAAGGATTTTCTGCAACGCAATTTTGTCTGTGTGAATTATTATTAGCCTATTTTTAATCCATGCAGCAAAACATCTTTAAAATTACTTTATTGCGTTCCAGATGATTTTAAAGAACTTTTCACTATAAATTTTACGGGTAGCTTGAATGTAAAACATTGTCATGAATTCGTTGTATTCCCATTTGTAAAATAGGCTACAAATGAATTGTTGTAGTCTAACCCGATCTCATGAAAGTGCATGTAGCATGATTTTCTCTTTCTATTTGACGCAATGTTTATAAGCAGAAATTGACTTTGGCATGCAAAAGATTGATACATTCATTATTAATGGCATGGCTGGTTCAGTCGACAGAAATACGGGACAAACGAGCCTATAATTTACTGCTGAAATGTTTCCGGGGCAAATCTCAGGACAGTCTGAGCACTCATGGTACGCACAGTGCGTACAGCCGTACACCTGCAGGCGCCACTGGTCTCGCGAATCCAGTTGCTTCGCTCCTGATGTGATTTGGCACCGTGTGGAGGAACAAAACGTCGTTGAAGCCGTAAGGGGTAACGGTAACAGGCTAATACAATGATAATAGGCTGCTTTTTACCGCCCACACATTTTGATGTGGCTAAAAATATCGCTATAGTTCCATCTTTCCTTGAGAAAGAAGTTGAAGCGTATTTTCAAGCTTTTGAATGTATTGCGAGCTCGTTAAAGTGGCCAACTGAAGTTTGGGCCTTAATGTTACAGTGCAAACTAACAGGTAAGGTGCAGGAAGTATGTGCATCTCTCTCGCTAGAAGAGAGTGTTCAATATGATGCTGTGAAAAATTGTGACTTCTGCTGGCGTATGAGTTGGTTCCTGAGCATAACTGACAGCGTTTTCGTACCATGAAGAAATCGGCGTCTCAAACTTATGTTGAATTCGCTCGAGAGAAGGGTACCTTGTTTGATCGTTGGATAAAAGCGTGTAAGGTGACAGATTATAATTCTTTGAAGGAGCTTATGTTGATTGTGTTCGGGAACACAATTCTTAAATTCCTCACTGCGCTGTACCCGAATGAACAAAAAGTTAGCACCGTGCAACAAGCGGCTGTATTAGCAGATGAGTATACATTAATGCACAAGACGGTGTTTGTTAAGCGTGCGAGTGATACTGGTGGACTGTTAGGAAAGGAAAGTGAGAGCTCCCCTGATTGTAAAAATAAATGCGTTCCTTCCAGTTTTAAACCTCGAAAAGAGTGTAGTTATTGTCATAAAATGGGACGTGTTATGGCTGAATGTCATAGTTTAAAGCAAAAACAAGTGACAAGAATTTCTGCCCGTTCAGCCTCGGGGTTCTGTCTTGGTAAAAACCTTTCCTTCACCTTGTTCCCCTGTTGCTCCTGATCCCTGTTTCCATCCTTTTGTGTCTGATGGATTTGTGTCGTTGAACGATGGGGTCAGTGGTAAACCAGTACCCATTTTGCGTGACACCAGAGCATCCCAGTCTTTTATATTGTCGACCATTTTAGATTTTTGTGGAGACACTGCGTGTGAAACTAGCACGATTGTGCAGGGAATTGAAATGGGGTTTGTAACCATTCCTCTTCATCATGTATGGGTGACTTCTGAATTGGCGTCTGGGTGTTTTGAGTAGGGGTCGACCGATTATCGGTGCCGATATTAAGCATTTTTATGATTATCGTATCGGTCATTTTCACAACCGATGTGCCGATAAAATTATTTGATTTTGAAACGTGCTATTTGGCTCTGATGCAGCTTGTTAGAACTCACCACTCTGTGGCCTAGAGCAGTCTCCGCCCACCGCGCATCTGATTTGCTGGGAGTCACAAGTCCAATCAATGTGGAAGACTACAAGTAACTAATGCTCCATGTATTGAGGTGCAGTTTGATTCACTCGCTGAAACTTTGCCAGAGGTGTTTTCAAGTAGTGCTATCACGACTCGAGCTCAAGCAAAACATGGCTTGCAGGAAAATAGTCTTAATGACTCTATTTTCTCAGACATTTTAGGAAGTGATTCAGTTTCTGAGTCAGTGGATGTGGTTAAAACGACTTCTCGTTCTCCTGTTTGTTTTGACCTTGTTACAGGTGGTGCCACCTGCTCCTCTCTGCCCTATACCTGTTGTGGGGGAGCCGTTTGAATGGCTTCTGGTAGATTGTGTGGGTCCACTCCCTCGTGCAAAGTTGGGTTGTCGATATCTGTTGACGATCATGTGCGTAGCCACTCGGTTTCCAGAGGTGATTCCTTTAAAAAATATAACTGCCAAGTCTGTAACAAAAGCTCTCATAAAGTTTTTACAAAGCTCGAATTTCCTGTCTTGTGTATTTCGTAGTTTTTTAAAAGCTTTAGGAGTGTCTCATATTGTGGCAAGCGCATACCACCCTGAATACCAAGGGGCTTTGGAACGCTGGTTTCAAACATTGAAATCTGCACTCCGGAAATATTGCATCGAGACTGGAAATGAATGGGATGTGTGAGTTCCTTTTGTTTTATTTGCGGTGCGTGAAGCGCGACAGGACTCGTTGGGATTCAGCCCTTCAGAACTAGTGTTTGGCCATAATGTTCGGGGCCCTTTGAAAATGTTGAAAGAGGAATTTCTCTGTTCTGATTCTTCCGAGAAAACGAATGTTCTTGATCTTGTTTCTTGTACTCGTGAACGTTTACGTAAAGAGTGTACTATGGCTAGAGAAGCTCTTTCTCTCTCGCAGAAGAAAATGAAAAGCTGTTTTTATTAGAAGGCAGTTATACGTAATTTTTTGCCAGGAGAGAAAGTTTTGGTATTAATTCTTGTACCTGGGTCAGCTCTTACTGCACGATTTTCGTGTCCCTACGTGATTAAAAGCAAGGTAGGTGAGACGGATTACATGATCCATGCTCCCGAACGGAGAAGAAAAACTCGTTTATATCACATGAATATGTTAAAGCCGTATCTGTTCCAGGCTGATGTGAAGGATGATACTGTTCATGTTTTAGAATTTGACTCAGTGACTGAATTAAAGGAGCACGTTTAGTTGCTTTCTCATGCTTTGCCTACTGAGGACCTGGATGATGGATTGAATGTGCCTATGGAGGTTCTAAGTGGTGGTTGTTTGAAGAACTCTGAGGTCTTATTAACCCTTCCTTCTCAGCTGTCTTATTTGTCTGAAGAACAGCAGCAAGATGTAATGAAGTTGCTAGAGAGTTTTCCTAACTTATTTAATGATGTTCCTCCTGGTACTTCGGTCATTGTGCATGATATTAATGTCGGTAGCGCAGCACCAATTAAGCAACAAGCGTATCATTGTCCACTAAGTAAGAGAGAGGCAATGAAGCAGGAAGTGGCCTTTCTTTTGCAAAATGGCTTCGCTGTCCCAAGTAACAGCCCATGGAGTTCACCATGTGTGTTAGTGCCAAAGGCCGATGGGTCCTTTTCGAAAGTTTAATTCTGTTACTGTGCCTGACGCTTTTCCGCTGCCGCGTATCGATGACTGTATCGATAGTCTCGGAGCTGCAAAGTATATTACGCAATTGGATCTCTTAAAAGGTTATTGGCAGATGCCTTTAACGGAGCGCGCCTCTGAGATCTCTGCATTTGTTACCCCTGATTCGTTTCTCCAGTATACACGGATGGTGTTCGGCTTGCGGAACGCACCGGCGACATTTCAGCGCTTGATGTCCCTGGTTTTGAGCGGTGTTCCTAATTGTAATGTTTATTTGGATGACGTAGTCATCTATTCGTCTTCATGGGCTGAACACTTATTGATTCTATATGACGTGTTTCATCGTTTATCTGCTCACGCTAAATCTCAGAAAGTGTGAATTTGCTAAAGCTTTGGTTACCTACCTGGGTAAACAGGTGGGAAATGATCAGGTAAGGCCGTTGGATGAGAAAATTGCTGCTGTCCTTAAGTTTCCAGTACCTACTACAAGGCGAGAGCTGCGTAGATTTTTTGGAATGGTGGGATACTACCGGTGTTTCTGCAAGAATTTTTCCAGTGTTGTTGCTCCATTGACTAGATTGTGTAGTCCGAAAATTTATTTTAGTTGGACTAATGACTGTCAACAGGCCTTTTTTGTCTGCAAAATCTCTTCTTTGCAGTGCTGAAAACAGTTCCCTTGTTTTCAGTTTTCGAATCTCGCACAGTTTTCCTTTTATCATCAGTCCTTCATCCAATCCATTGCATGCCTCTCTGTTTGTCAATGTAATTTCATATTATTTTCCTTGCCTTGGTCTGACTGCTAGAATCTTCCCTCCTCCAATCGTTTCGTTCACCGCTTTGATGTCCTCCGCTCTTGTATCTCTCTGTTCTGCCAAATCAACAATCACCGTAGCATCTTTAGTGTAAACCTGCTTGTTATAATCCATTCGTCCTTGTCCATCTCGTTCTTTTATCCATTTCTTTGTCCGTTAGCGCTCGTCTTTCTCCTGCCATGTCCACTTCTCTGCCTTGCAATCCATCCATTTTCAAAAAAAAATAAATAAAAGAGAAATACTCCCCAGACAGCAAACTGCTGCTGGGAAGTGTCAAAACTCCCAATAAACTCAAAATACCTTTACTTACAAATAAAAAAAAAAAATGCAAAAAAAAAATTGTATAAGCCTGTCTCACCAACTTCCTACTACAAACTGCCTGTGTAGCTCAATGTCATCCCCAGGGTTGTATGGCCGTAAGTGAGGGCTGCTGCTAAGAGCGGGCTATTTAAAGATCAGCCACCCTAAAGACCAATGTATAAGAAAACCCAAAAGCTTACAGCACCTGGTATTCCCAGGCGGTCTCCCATCCAAGTACTAACCAGGCCCTACCCTGCTTAGCTTCCGAGATCAAACGAGATCGGGCGCAGCCTTTTTTTTTATTATAAAAGAATTTCAACATTTACAGTAAATACATAATAGGTTTCTGCATTACATTTTCAGCAACCCTCCATTTACACTTTATCAAAAATTAAACGTTTATTCAATTCTGTAACAGAAATAAATGTGCTTCCATCAACAAAAATCTTACAGAATTCAACATTCATATAAGTTTTAATCATCTTTATGTGTTGCTTTATCAAAGCCTTGAAAATACATAATACATTTTCTTTTCTTTAAAAAAAAAAAACACTACGTTTTTCCTCATTCGTACTGCATACCTTGCAAAACTTAACATCATATTTAGGAGATGCACATTCCCTTTTACATTCTTTCCCTTAGACATACTAAACAAAAACATCTTACTCCACTCCTCATCCACAAATTTTATTTTCTCCCAATTATTCCTCACACATTGCTTTAATAATGCATGATAATGCATTAAGGTCTCAACTTCCCTGTCACACACATCACATTCTCTCGCAATACTTTTGTCAATCTGATGCAAAACCTCTTTTGTATATATTCCATGTCGCAGCATGAAATCATTCTGTTCACATTCTATTGAATTGTATCTAACCTCTAGGTTCTTACACAGCATTTCTGGTTTTGTGTCTGGACATACTTTTCCTCAATAAATTTCAGCAGCAGGTCTTCTGACTTCTTTTTTTGCCATAATCCTATAAAACCCTTTTAATGGAACCTTTGACAATTCTACCTTACAACCACCCTGTACAATATACATTTCGGGAAACTTGTACTCTTTTGTTTTAACTTCTTGCTCGTCTATCAAGGCAATCCAATCTCTTGGAATACTATTCTTAAGTCTTTCAAAAAAATTAAGAACTGTACTTTTCCTCATTTTCATTCTCCTCCATTGCAATGTCCAGGATTGCCTGTGAGGGCAGAAATCCTGGAACAACTTCATACATATATTCCTTTATTTGGTATAGATCAACTTTCATAAAACTTTTGTTTTCCAACATTTGTCCCTTATCTGTTATCTTAGGATTCAAAAACACTGGTTGATTTATTACTAACTCAGGCCTATTACACTCATAAAACACTTGTGGCAGAAATTGAACCCATGGTTGGATAACTTCTTTATAGAATTGTGGCACATCTTCTATCATGGGGTCTTTTAAACACATGAAAACATTACTTTGACTACAAGCCCCAAACTTCTCTAAACAATCCTTCATACAGCATTTCCAACCATATACTTTACCACATAAATATTTCTTAACAATTTTAAGTCTTAAAGCTTTCCTTCTCACGTCCAAGTCCAACAATTTTAAACCTCCCTCCTTATTTTCTGCTATCAGTACCCTTTTTGATATCCTCACATTTTTCCCATTCCACAAGAAATCTACTACAAAAAGAGTTTGCCTCGTTTAAAACCCACTCTGGCATGTCTAGCACACTCAATGAATGAACAAATCTTGACATTAACAATACATTAATAACAGTCATTTTCCCTTTCAGTGTAAGACCTCTTAATTTCCAGTAGTTCACAGTTCGCCTTATCTTCTGTAGGACTACCGACCAAGATACATCCCTTTCCTTACTGTCTTCCATACAGTATATTCACCCCCAGTACCGAAATATAATCTTTAACAGTTTTAAACGGAATACCATGGTCAGATATTTTATTTTCCCCAAAGAACATAATTTCAAACTTTTCAACATTTATTTTTGCCCCCGCCGCTCTACCATATGTATTCATATGATCCATTATCCTCCTTATGCTGTTCATGTCCCTCACAGTAAACGTAGTATCATCTGCATATTGATGTATTAAACTGACCCCATCTCCTGCAAAATTAATAGGCTTCACCCCCTTATCCCCTTTTATTAAGGTGGCCAGTAGCTCAACAGTTATACAGTATAGCAGGGCAGACAAAGGGCAACCCTGCCTTATAGACCTCTCAATAACAAACTCATCTGTTAACATACCATTACACTTCACCACACTATGTGCACTATTATACAGCAACCTTATCCATGATCTAAATCTACAACCAAAGTCAAACGTTTCTAAAGTTTTCTCCAAAAAAAGGAGCTCCACCCTATCGAAGGCTTTATTTAAATCCAAACTTAACAAAATGCCTCCTCCTTTCTTCATATAAAAACCACAACTCTTATTGTACTTATAATATCCACAATATCTCTCCCAGGTACACTATAAGCTTGCAACAATACTCCCTATTACCTTTTTTGGCCTATTTGCTAGAATTTTTGCCAATATTTTATAATCAGTGTTTAAGAGGCTAATTGGTCTATAATTTTCTAATCTTAATTTACTTAACATTCTCTCCACCATTGTCTTAGGCACTTCCTGCTTTTCCTCCATATATTTATATAGTTCTAGCAGTATTGGCCCTAGAGCATCCCTAAAAGTTCTATAAAAATCTCCAGTTAGGCCATCTGAACCTGGGCTTTTATTAGTGTTTAGACTAGAGATCTCACTTTTTTACCTTTCCCATCTTCTAATTCAGTAATACAGTTTCTGCTCTGCTTTTGCTTCTCCATGCCCCCCCCAAAAAGATGTGCATTTCTCACCCTCTAAAGTATACTTCACCCTGCTCCTTACAATAGCTCCCTTACATCTTTTAATTTCATATTTCTTCAAATCTGCTTTAATTTTTAAATAGTTTGTTAAGTCATAATTTGGATCACTATATATTTGTTCCAATTCCATATCAATTTTATTTTGCAAATCTTTGTAATCTCTCCTCTCCATGCTGCTCTTTTCATTTGCATACTTAATACTCAGGATTTTCATTTTCTGTTTTAAAACCTCCCATCTTTCACATGTATTTTCAGAATCTAAACTTCTCCTCCATTCAACTTTTATACAATCATAGATCTTAACCCTATAATTTACATCATTTAATAAAACTTGCATTCAAACACCAGAGCCCCCCACCATTTTGTTGCATTCTTTGACCCACTTTAAATTCCAGGACAGCATGGTCACAGCATGGTTATATTTTTAATATACTGAACTATGTTCTGCCTTACCAGACAGAGATCAATTCTGCTTTGTTTTAGACTATTAAGCACAACTTGTCTTCTCGAGTACCCTCTTTTATCAGGGTTTTCTAATCTCCAGAGATCTACCAGGTTTACTCCATTCATTAGATTTATAAGTTCAGTCCTGGATGAGTCTCTTTTGTAGCTCATATCATTTGCAGCATCCATTCTACTGCACCAAACATTAAAATCACCCACACAGATGCAATTATCCATGCACAGTGTTCTTAATTGCCTAAACAACTCCCTCCTTTCTTTTTCATTATTTGGTGCATAAATATTAATCAACTTGAAAACACAATTTTTAAACTCAAAATCTATGATTAGAACTCTTCCTTCATTATCAGCATAAACCTCTGTAACATTTTGTACTACATTACTTTTAAACAAACACACCACTCCACGAGCCCTTCTACTGCCATGACTGACAAAAACATGATGAGGCCATTTCCTCCTCAATTTATTTCTTGGAAACAATAAATGTCAGTAAGATCTTTTCGAAATTTACACATATTGCCAAGACCATTAACATTTAGGGATGCAATTTTAATCATAGCAGCAGTAAGTGTGAAGTTGATAGACCTAATTTATTTTCCTTTATGTATCATTTCTCTCCATCATCCTTCAGCATTCCTATTTTCCTTAGCAGTTGCACATTTTATATCATATCGATCACAAGTACAGTATGGAGTACCTCAAGGCTCAGTACTAGGGCCGTTACTTTTCACGCTTTACATGTTACCCTTGGGAGATATTATCAGGGGACATGGTGTTAGCTTTCACTGTTATGCTGATGATACTCAGCTCTATATTTCTTCGCGGCCCGGTGAAACATACCAAATTGAGAAACTAACGGAATGCATAGTCGATATAAAAAACTGGATGACGAGTAATTTTTTACTGCTAAATTCTGAAAAAACAGAGGTGTTAGTTATCGGACCTAAAAACTCCACATGTAACAACCTAGAACATTATCTAACACTTGATGGCTGCTCTGTAAATTCTTCTTCATCAGTCAGGAACCTAGGTGTGCTGTTCGATAGCAATCTTTCATTTGAAAGCCATGTTTCTAGCATCTGTAAAACTGCGTTTTTTCATCTCAAAAACATATCTAAATTACGACCTATGCTCTCAACGTCAAATGCAGAAATGTTAGTTCATGCGTTTATGACCTCAAGGCTAGACTAATGTTTTATTGGGTGGTTGTTCTGCACGCTTGATCAACAAACTACAGTTAGTCCAAAATGCAGCAGCTAGAGTCCTTACTAGAACCAGGAAATATGATCATATTAGCCCGGTCCTGTCAACACTGCACTGGCTCCCTATCAAACATCGGATAGATTTTAAAATCTTGTTAATTACTTATAAAGCCCTGAATGGTTTAGCTCCTCAGTACTTGAGTGAGCTCTTATCGCATTATAGTCCTCCACGTCCGCTGCGTTCTCAAAACTCTGGCCGTTTGATAATACCTAGAATATCAAAATCGACTGCGGGCGGCAGATCCTTTTCCTATTTAGCACCCAAACTCTGGAACAATCTACCTAACACTGTTCGGGAGGCAGACACACTCTGTCAGTTTAAATCTAGATTAAAGACCCATCTCTTTACCCTGGCGTACACATAACACACTAATACGCTTCTATTATTCAAATCCGTTAAAGGATTGTTAGGCTGCATTAATTAGATCAACCGGAACCGGGAACACTTCCCACAACACACGGTGTACTCGTTACATCGTAAGTAGAATGGCATCTACGCTAATATTTGTCTGTTTCTTTCCTATGATCAGATGGTGGATCAGCACCAAGAGATGATGTCTGCAGCCCTGATCATCAGCGGAGACCAGGACACCCAGATGACCCCCGGAGACCTCGATTAAAATACATTAAAACTAAAAAATATAACTAAAAATATAATAAAATACCTAACTACATAATACTACTATCGTTAGGACCTGAAACTTTTGAACTGTGGGTGTCGTCTGGTCAGAGGAGAACTGGCCCCCCGACTGAGCCTGGTTTCTCCCAAGGTTTTTTTTCTCCATTCTGTCACAGAGGGAGTTTTGGTTCCTTGCCGCTGTCGCCTCTGGCTTGCTCAGTTGGGGACACCTAATTTCTAGCGATTATCGCCGATTTGATTGCTCATATACTATTTAAACTAAACTGAGCTAGACAATGACATCTCTGAATTCAATAATGAAATGCCTTTGACTGAAAATTGAATGTTTAATCTTATTATATATTACTGACACTCTGTCCTCCAATTTGATACTGTTAAGTGCTTTGACACAATCTGTATTGGTAAAAGCACTATATAAATAAAGGTGACTTATGACATTTTCACTTGTCCCATCCTCATACAAATCATCATTATAATACTCATCATCATCATCATCATCGTCATCAACATTTACAGTTTCATCACATCTGAGAGCAGTCTTAGCTGAAGCTAAAGATTGTGGGGTCTCATTGACAATGGTTGTTTTACCGACATGCCTGTCCTTTTCCTTATTTTCCATGAAACACTGAGCTAGTCCTGCTCCAGCGCTCAGTGCCTCCTTTGCACAGGTCTATTCCCCTCCCCATTTACCCCACTGGACAAATCCAAATAATGTACATCACTCAGGTCTTTGCACTCTCTAGCATAGTGTTTAGCACATTTGTAACATGTAAACTCAGGGCAGTCTCTCAATACATGTCCAGACTGAATACAAATACGACACACTTTCACTTGTCTGTTATGGATCACTCTAAAGTGCTCAGCACCCTCCAATGTTTCAAACTTGGTTGAATATGGCAACGATTGGACAGTGTCAGTGAACTTAACTTTACAGAAGCGAGTCCCATCTGCAATGTCTGTTCCTGGCCATCTCCTCCTCTTAATTGGAGATGTTGCTTTGACACCCCATTCATTTAGTTTCTTCAGAAGACCAGTTTTTATGATAAGTAGTGAAGAAAACCCAAAAGCTTACACCACCTGGTATTCCTAGGTGGTCTCCCATCCAAGTACTAAACAGGCCCTACCCTGCTTAGCTTCCGAAATCAGACGAGATCAGGCGCAGCCAGGGTGGTATGGCCATAAGTGAGTGCTGCTGCAAAGAGTGGGCTATTTAAAGATCAGCCACCCTAAAGACCAGTTTTTATGATAAGTAGTGAAGAAAACCCAAAAGCTTACAGCACCTGGTATTCCCAGGTGGTCTCCCATCCAAGTACTAACCAGGCCCTACCTTGCTTAGCTTCCGAGATCAGACGAGATTGGGTGCAGTTTTTTTTTTTTTTAATTAGAAACCAAAATTCAAACTTTAACAATACAGACTTTTAACAAACATTTTACAACACAGTGAGCTCAGCTGACATCATCAGGTATTTCCAAGTTAAATGCACCAAAAATCTTACACACATCATCAGTAAAAACATAATAAAAGTCATTGAGCTTATCCGAGTTTTTAAAATAACAATACAAGCATTTTAAATAACTTGTAACTTTTCGTTTAAAAATCCTTTCTCTATCTATGACAAATTTCCCTCTTTTTGCCACCACCCTCCTCTCCCATATAGCCCACTTCATAAGCATCACAAGTAAATTTATAACTTTCCCATTTTTACATTTCTTGTTTTCACCTAACATTACAGTTTGATTCCAGTCCGTTTCATTTTCATATTGTCCTTCTTTCAACAGTTCAATAAGTCTTTTGTATTTTGCTTTAAAAAAGCCAAGTTTTGTGCAATATAAAAACACGTGTAAAAAACCCTCATCTTCTTCATTGCACACTTTACATGTGGAGTTCTGCTCCATTTTGATCTTATGCAAGATCACATCCGTAAATATTGCTTTGTGCCTTAATAAAAATTCGGTAACACTTTATTTTGATGGTCCCTTTTGAACACTCTGTTGACATTAAGTAATGTTGCAGCCACATGTCAACAAACTCTCATAAGAGTATTAGTAGACTGTCTGCTTCATATCTACTAACTCCTTATTGTGTTGGTCTCCCAACAGATATTCTGCTGACTATAAGTAACTTTGCAAGAACGTCAACTTAATCTAACCCTAACCCTACCAGTCAACTAATACACTACTAACACTCTAATGAGAGTCAGTAGAAATGTAGGTGCAACATTACTTATAGTCAATAGAATGTGTTAAAGGGACCATCAAAATAAAGTGAAACCAAAAATTCTAAGTTACCCAGTTTCGTTTCAACAATTCTTCCTTTTATGTTATTTCATACATTTTCTTCTTTCAGATCTTTGTATTTCTGCAACCAGTACTAATTTACATTAGGTTTCTTAAAAATCCCATCCCTATAAACTCCATATAACATTTTAACAGTACATTCCTTAAAAGCATGTATTTTCTCACCAATCATTGCATACACATCTTTCTCCGATTTACCCGGTTCCATTCCTTCAATTTTATCAATCCATTCTTGAGGTATAGCATTTTTGATCACACAATACTTATTTGTGATCTCTTGTCTAGTGTAATCCTCCTTAGCTTCCTCCATTGTATCTACCACATATTGAACGGGTAAAAAACCCTCTTTAAACTCGTACAACACATCCCTTACTCTCGTTATTCCCTCATCCCACCATTTCTTAAAAAACACCTCTTTTCCCTGATTCACAATATTCTTGTTTAAAAATAATGGTTGATTTAAAATATCTTCTCTTCCCTTAGGAATATAATGCACGTTCTTTAAAAACTCTCCCCAGGCACTCATCTGTTCTTTGTAAAAGTCTGGCACATCTTTCCACATCCAATTTTTCGTTTTCATCCATAAAATACTCTCTCCCAAATTAAAATTCCCACACTTGTTTAAATAATACAACATTATTTTTTTCCACACAGTATCAATTTTTTCATCCAAAAATTTCTTCACAAGTTTAACTCTTAAACATTTCTTCCTTTGTGCCACATCGATGAGTCCTAAGCCCCCTTTCTCAACTGCCCCTATGAGCGTATCATACGCAATTCTAGGTGGCTTCCCCTCCCATAAAAACTCAATAAAACATTTCTTCAGTCTCTTTTCAGCCCACAATGGCATACTCGCAACATATAAAACATACCAAATTTTTGAGACCATTAAAGCGTTTAAAATTAAAGCCTTTCCTTTCAGACACAGGGTTCTCAGTTTCCACCAGTTCAACCTTCTTTCGATATCTCCTAAAATTCCTTCCCACATAATCTCGTTTATTTTCTTGTCATCATCCCCCATCAGAACTCCTAAAATCTTCATTTCCTTAACTTCTTTAAAAATAAAAAACATCAGATAACACTGGAGCTTTACCAAATCTCATATACTTCGTTTTGTCATCATTTATTTTCCCAAAAATTCTGAACTACATCCATTGCCACTTTGACACTCTGTACGTCTCGCACTAATAAAGTTGTATCGACGGCGTATTGGAAGATATTATTCCCACATCCACCTCCTTCAATTTGAATACCTCTCACATTTTTTTCTCATCTCATAGCTAAACCCAAAGGCTCTGCCACCAAAGAGTATAAAAGCGCTGAAAGGGGGCATCCCTGCCTTACAGATCTTGTAAGCTTAAAATACTTTGTTAGAAACTCATTGCACTTTATCCTCGTCCTCACTCCTTTATACAAGATCTTGATCCATTTAATAAAATTTTCTCCTAACCCAAAACTCTTGTCGTGTCCGGTATGTCTCGTCCTTTCACTCCATAAGCTTTATTTGTCTTAATAATTTTAGGCATCACCTCCTTGAGTCTATTAGCTAAAACCTTAGATAAAATTTTTAAATCGGTGTTCAACATCGTCAAAGGTCTATAATTTTTAAATTCTTTCTTGTCTCCTTTCTTCTTGTAAATTATTTTCATTAATCCCATACTCATTCTTAAATTCATTTTTCCCATCGTAAAATTATCATCATACACTTTTAAAATACTGATTAAAAACTCCTTAAACACTATATAAATTTCACTTCCCAGACTGTCGATCCCCGGACTTTTATTCCTATTCAACTGGTCTATAGCCCTCCCTATTTCTCTTTCACTTATCTCCATATCACAAGTTTCTTTATCTTCCTTTTCAACTTTTGTTTCAATTATTTTAAACAATTCTTCGCTTTTATCTTGCACCCCTTCAGTTGTAAATAATTTTCCATAATACCTTTCCATCTCCTCCAGTATTTCTTTATTATTCTTTACTTCTTCCCCATTCTCCTTTTTAACCACTTTTATCATTTCTATTTTCCCTTTCCTATTTTCTAAATTAAAAAAGAATTTTGTGCATTTCTCTCCTTCGACAATATATCGCGCTTTACTTCTCAAATGTGCACCCTCATATTTCCCCTCTTCTATAACTTCCAACTCTTTTATTTTTAACATATTTTTTCTCATTCTGGTTTAGCTCCTTTTCTAGGTTCTCTCTAGTTTCTTGTTCTGTGTACCTTTTACATTTCTCTAACTCTCTACAAAACTGTATGGTATGGTTTTTAATTAAAAACTTAACATTTTCCCACCACATTCTTTTATCTTCCACAAACATACCACTCTGTTTTTCATTTTCTATTAATTATTTTATGTCTTGAACGTAACTATCTTTTTTTAGTACTCCAACATTTAAAACCCACACCCCCCACCCTCTTTTAATCGTACTCCAGTCAATTTGCATAAATAAAGGTTTGTGGTCACTTAAACTCGTTTCCTCATATCTTAGCTTTTCAATAAAACTTTCTATATTTCTTGAAGCTAAAATCAATTCTCGTTTGACACATGAAATTCCCAACCAGCTGTCTTCTTGAATACTGTCTTCTTTTTCCGTTTCTTTCTCTCCACACATCAACCATGTTATTATTTTCCATCAATACTTTCAACTCTTTTCTTCCTGTATCATTTTTAAATACCATTCCATCAGCCATATCCAACTTGCTTAAGACAGTATTAAAATCACCGAATAAAATAACATACTTGTAATTCTTTAAAAGCATCCCTATATCTTTAAAACACTCTCTTGTCCCCTTCTCTTTATTAGGCGCATGCACATTTATCACAATTACCTTATTATCATCATGTATCATTTCTACTGCCAAAACTTTCCCAACATTATCATTGTAAATCACTTTGTAAACAACATTCGTATTTTCTCTTATTAAAATGGCTACCCCTCTGCCATATCTCTTATCATCACTGCTGTATATAATCTCTCCTTCCCACCTTTTGCTTATTTCACATATATGTTTTCCTCTCCAGTTCGTTTCTTGCAGAACTATTACATCTGTATTTTTAAACATCTCTTTCACTTTTTCAAAATTATTAACATCTGCAAGCCCTCTGGCATTAAAAGTAGCCAGACTTAATACCATTAAAAATAAATAATTAAAGTCTTCCATTAACCCATATCTTTAGTTTGTGTCATCCAGATCCTTCATCAGTTCAAAACGTTTCCTTAAATAGTCTTTGTTAGCATTTCTTTTTTTTTCCCCTTCTTGACTTGACTTTACCTTAATTTGACGTTTTCTTATGCTCAGTCTCAATGTCTCTACCTCCTTTCCTTCTCCGCCATCGCTTGAGTCCTCGTCTACGTCAGAGATGTTCTCATAGGCATCAGGAATAACGATCTGTGTCCCAGTTCCTTCTGCCTGACTGTCTTGTGAACATTGATCTCTTTGTTCCATGTCCCCACCTGTGTTTTTGCATTGTTCATCTTGTGCTTGTCTGTCAATTCCGCTCCTCACAGTCTCATTTGTAATCCTTTGCACCTCAGTTTCTTCCTCTTGTTTTGAACAGTCCTCGTCCATCTTCTCTTCCTCATCCTGTTCCCCATTACCATCATCAACCGCTTGATCTGCTCTAATTTCTGGCATGCCCTCCTCTTCTTGATCAGATATGCTGTCTCGTTCACGCACCTGCCCACGCACATAAGTCTCTTCATCCTCATACCAACATTCACACTTTATTAAAACCTTTTTGCAATCCGGGCACTTGACCGCGTTATAATCCCTGGCAAAATGTCCCCTCTCTTCGCACTTGTAACATTTAAAATCCGGGCAGTCTTTCAAGACGTACTCAGGGCTCATGCACAGCCGACAGGTTTTAATCTGATGGCTGTGCATCACCCTAAAATATTGCAGCCCTTCAGCCGTTTCCAGCCTTGTGCTGTACGGCAAAGATACGACTTCCTCGGGCAAACGAGATTTAACAAACCTCGTGCCATCTTCCACAGTCGTGCCCGGATATACTCGTCTTTTTAATATCCGAAATTGGGGTAACTCCCCACCCTTCCAATTTATCTACAATTACCTGATCGTCAATGTACGCGGGCATATGCATGAACGAGACAACATAGTCTCTGTTTTGCGGTCTCTTCACCTCACACAGTATCTCCTTTATTTTAAATCCGTCGACCAGCAATTCAACATCTTCCACGTTTTCTAAGGTCACTTCATACTCCTTATTCTGTTTGGGTCTTACCGCCAAGACATTTCCTCTGCCAATCTTTCCCGCTATCGCTTTTATGATGTCTTCTGCCCTTGCATTCACATTACAGATGTCCACCGTCACCGTCGCTTCTTGCAGGTAGTTCTTCTTGGGGTTGGTTCTCCTTTGTTTCATCTCAGTTCCATCTCTTAGTCCTTTTCCAGTTCCGTGTTCGTTCACCGATCGTGTTTCTCCAGCCAGATCCAAATTCGTTGCCATGTGTCTGTCCTCCATAACCCAAACAAAAACCAGAACAAATAAAATAAAAAACAACAAAAAACAAAAAAAAAAGATTTTTGCGGTGAGCCTCTCTCACCAAAACTGCCAACAATTCCAACTTCCTGCTATCGGGCGTGCTTTTTTTTTTTTTGGTCTCCTATCCAAGCACCAACCAGGCCCAACCCCGCTCAGCCCCCCAGACCAGACGAGACCGGGCGCACCTTTTTTTTTTTATTGTGCAATCATCTTTACATCACATCATATATCACATAATTCATACATATTTCAATGGTGTCCTGCACTCCCTGGCAGCTTCCACTTTAAATCTTCTAAAACACAACAAACATTTGGAGTAAAAATAAGATAAAAAGCATCCAACATATTTTCACATTTAAAATGCAGATACAATCTTTCAAAATATAATTCAGTTTTCCTTTTAAATACAGTCCAAACATCCAACACAATTTTTTTCCTTTTTTGCCACAGTTCTTCTCTCCCATATTGCACTTTTCATTAACATTACACACAGATTGATAAATCTTTTGTTTTACACTTTTTTTCCCATCCAAACATCACAATTCTGTTCCATTCCATTATATTTTCATCCCACTCCTCAGTCAAATCTTTAATTAAACATTTACATTTCTTTAAAAATTCCTCCAATTCTGTACAATATAAAAACATATGTAAAATCCACTCGTCCTTTTCCTGGCACACTTTACACAAAGCGTTTTGTTCTATTCCGATTTTATATAAAACAGCCTCAGTAAAAACCACTTTATGCCTTATAAAATACTCCAAACATTGCAATTTTGTTTCCATACACCTCCCCCTCATGTTTCTCCATATACACTCTTTTTTTAAATCTTTGAATTTCTGAACCCAGTATTCATTTGCAATCGGTTCTTTAAACACCCCCTCTCTAAAAAAACAATAAAACATTTTCACAGTACATTCCTTAAAATCATACAGTTTTCCTCCCAATTTCACATAAATACCTTTCTCTTTCGGCTCTTCTTCCATACTTTCTATTCTTTTAATCCACTCTTCGGGTATTGCACTTTTAATGACTTCATATTTGTTTATTATTTCGTTTACGTAATCCTCTTTTGCCTCCTCCATTGCATCCACAATAAATTGCGTCGGCAAAAACCCTTTTTTAAATTCGTATAAAACATCTCTCACTCTCGTTATCCCCACTTCCATCCATTTCTTTAAAAATATTTCTTTCTCTTTGTTTAAAATGTTTTTGTTTAAGAACAAAGGTTGATTTAAAATGTTTTCTCTCCCATGTGGATCATACTCAACTTTGGCTAAGAATTTGCCCCAGGCACTCAAAATTTCTCTATAAAACTCCGGTAATCGTTCTGTCATCCAAATCTTCGTTTTCATCCATAAAATTCCATCCCCCATGTTAAAATTCCCACATTTGTTTAAAAAATAATTCATTGTTTTTTTCCACTCTATTTTGTTTTCTTCTTGTATGTATTTCTTAACTATTTTCACTCTCAAGCTATTTTTCCTCTGTTCCACATCCATTAAACCTAAACCCCCCTTCTCTACCTCCCCTAAAATCGTATTATAAGCTATTGGTTTCCCCTCCCATAAAAAGTCAAGAAAACATTTTTTCAACCTCTTTTCTGTCCACAATGGCATCTCCGACACATATAAAACATACCATAGCTTTGAAACCATTAAAACAAAGTTCTCAATTTCCAAAAGTTTAACCTCCTCTCTATTTCTGTTACTAGTTGCTCCCACATTTCATCTCTTACTTTCCTCTCATTTTTCCCCATTAAAATTCCCAAAATCCTCTTTTCTTCCACTTCCTTGAAATTAAAACAATCCGTTAAAACCATTGCTTTACCAAATCTCATATACACTGTCTTATTTTCATTTATTTTACTACCAGATCCTTTACAATATTCTTCTACAACCTCCATTACTTTTTTGACGCTCTCCTTTCCTTTTACTATTATTGTAGTGTCATCAGCATATTGAAAAACTTTCCCTTCAACCTTTTTTCCTCAATTTCAATTCCAATTATTCCCTCTTTTTGTTTTATCGCCAATCCTAACGGTTCTGATACAAGTGAATATAAAAGCGCTGAAAGCGGACAACCCTGTCTAATTGATCTTGTGATTTTAAAACATTCTGTTAAAAACCCATTACATTTTATTCTTGTTAAAGCGCCCTTATATAAAATCTCAATCCATTTGATAAAATCTCCCCCAAAGCCAAAATTATTTAAAACATCAAATAAATACCCGTGTTCAACCCTGTCAAAAGCTTTTTCAAAATCTAGACTAATTACGTAACCATCTTCATTTTTTTCTTTCATATACCATATTGTGTCTCTTATGCTCATTGTTATGTCCGCTATATCTCTTCCTTTTACTTCGTATGCTTGGTTTGTTTCTATGATACTTGGCATTACTTCCTTTAGTCTGTTTGCTAAAACCTTCGCTTAAACCTTAAAATCTGTGTTCAGCATCGTGATCGGCCTGTAGTTTTTCAAATCTACTTTTTCTCCTTTCCTTTTATATATCAGTTTTGTTATCCCCATCCCCATTCTTTCATTAACTTCCTCTTTTTCAAAGATTTCTCTAAAAATTTCCTTTAAAATCTTGGTTAAAGTCTCTTTAAAACATATATAAAATTAACTTCCTAAACCATCTATTCCCAGACTTTTCTTTTTATTCAGCGGCTGTATTGCTCTTTCTATCTCTTCTTGTCTGATTTTTTGATCGCATTCTCTTTTATCTTCCTCGCTAATTTTTGCTTTTATCTGATTCAACAATTCTCTTTTTTTGTTTTCTTCTACACCTCTTGTACTAAAAAGATCTTCATAAAAAAACTTTATTTCTTCTAAAATGTGTTCATTCCCTTCTACAATTTCTCAATTTTTTCCTCTTATCATTTCAGCTTTCCCTCTCTTTTTTTCCAAATCAAAAAAGAACTTTGTGCATTTTTCTCCCTCCACTGTATATTTAGCTTTGCTTCTTAACCTTGCCCCCTCATATTCTTTTTCCTCTATTTCCTTCAGTTTTTCCTCTATTTCCTTTATCTTTTGTATATCTTTATTTTCTTTATTCAATTCACTTCCAAACTTTCCTTTATTTCTTTTTCTTTGTATCTTTTGCATTTGCGTATTATACTACAATACTTAATCGAGAATTTTTTAATTAAAAACTTTACGTTCTCCCACCATATTCTCTTATCTTCTTCATACATTTCATTTTCCTTTTCTTTTTCTATAATTCCTTTAACTTTTAAAACATAGTCTTCCTTTTCTAACATTTTTGTATTTAAAACCCATATTCCTGGCCCTCTTTGCACTTTATTCCAGTCCATTTTAAAAAATAAAAACCTGTGATCGCTAAAACCTGTCTTCATAATTAATATTTTCGATAAAATTCTCTACATTCCTTGTACATAAAATAAAATCAATTCTTGTCCTGCACACAAATTGCCCTACTATTTGTCTTCTTGAAAATTCTTTTTTTCTTTCATTTCTTTCCCTCCACACATCTATCATATTATTTTCTGCCATCAATGCTTTTAATTCTTTCCTCCCTGTATCAGTTTTAAAAACCATTCCATCTGCCATGTCTTGTTTACTAAAAACCGTGTTAAAATCCCCCATCATTATTATTTCCTTATACTTTTTTATAAAACTCCTTAAAACTTTAAAAAAAACTCTTTCTTTCCCTTCTCCTCCGATGGTGCATGTACATTTACTAAAGTCAATTCTCTTCCTTCATGCATTGTCTCAACCACCATACATTTCCCCATCGTATCTTTGTATAAAATTTTACTTGCTTTAAAAACATCATCCTTCATTAAAAAAGCCACACCTCTCCCCAACCTCCCATCTCCATTATTGTATAAAATCCCTCCTTCCCATCTCTTTTTGTAATCATTCATCTCATTTTCTCTCCAGTTTGTTTCTTGTAGTACAATAATGTCTTCCCTTTTACATTTTTCTTTTACATTTTCAAATTTCTTCAAGTCCTCTCACATTAAAAGTCACAACACTTAAAACCATTAAAAAGAAAAAGAATAAAAATCTAAAACCCATTATTCGCAGTCTTTCTCCTCCAGTTCCTTTAACGCCTCAAACATGTTTAAACATTACACTTTTTTTCTTGCAGCTTCTATATTTGGCTTTACCTTTATCGATCTTCTTCGTACTTGTCCCCTCTCCTCTTTTTCCTTCTCGTCCTCTTCCATCCTTATTTCTCCTTCGTTGTCAATTTCTTTGTCCTGTTCTTGCGTGTCCTCTTCTCTTATCTGTTCATCGTCCTTTTCATTTTCTCCTTCTCCTTCCTGTCTGTTGTTTGTTCCTTCCTCTGCTTTGTTTGGTTGCGATTCATCTTCTTCTTGTCTTTCTTCACAATGTCTCTCTTCCTCATTGTTTCCTTCATGCACCTGTCCGTCAACCTTTTCTTCCCTTCGTCCTACCTCCATCCAACATTCACATTTATTTAAAAATTTTTGACAATCCGGGCACCTGACAGCATTGCAGTCTCGTGCAAAATGTCCCCTTTCCTCACACTTATAGCACTTGAATTCTGGGCACTCTTTCATCAGATGTCCTGGGCTTATGCACACCCTACAGGTCTTCACCTGATGGCTGTGCATCACCCTAAAGTACTGTGGCCCTTCCGCTGTTTCCATCTTTGTGCTATAAGGGAGTGATGCCACTTCTTTGGGCAACCTCACCTTCACAAATCTTGTGCCGTCTTCTATGTCAGTGCCCGGATAGCACCTTCTTTTAATTGTAGATATTGGGGAAACCCCCATCCTTCCAATTTATCCAAAATTCCATTATCCTCCAGGTAGACAGGCAGGTGCATGAAGGAAACAATGTCATCTTTATTTTGCAGTTTCTTTACTTCACAGTCCACCCCCTTAATTGCCAATCCATCGATTAAAACGTCACACATTTCTTCCTGTTCCAGTGTCAGTTCATATTCTTTGCCCTGTCTGGGTCTTACAGCCAACACCTTTCCACTACCCATTTGTTCCGAAATAGCTTTGATAATATCCTCCGCACTCACTCCACTCACGTTCTCCGTACTCACAATCACTGTTGCCTCCAAGTATTTTCTTTCACCAAATTTTTTCCTTGCTTCTTGCTCCTTTCCATTTCCAGCTCTTTGTCGCCTCTCCAGTCCATTGTCATTTACCGTGCATGTTCCTCCAGCCAGTCCAGTGTCGTTTGTCGTGCGTGTTCCTCTAGCCAGTCCAGTGTCGTTTGCCGTGCTTGTTCCTCTAGCCAGTCCAGTGTTGTTTGCCGTACGTGTTCCTCTAGCCAGTCCAGTGTTGTTTGCCATTCGTGTCTCTCCAGCATGTTCTGAGTCGATACCAGATAATCCGTCCATTGGGGGGAGAAAAAAAAAAAGATCAACCACCCTCCAGACAGCGATATGCTGCTGTTAGGTGGTTTAAAAAAAATAAAAAACAAAAAAGCCAATAATTCAAAAATAAATCACAAAACAAACAAACAAAGATTTAAAAAACAAAATGGAGGAGAGCCTTCCTCTCCCAACTACTGCCACGTCACTTCCTGTGAGCTCTCTCAAACACCCAGGGTGGTATGGCCGTAAGCAAATATTGCAGCAAAATGCGGGCTCTTTAAAGATCAGCCAGACTAAAGGCCATTCTATAAGATAAGTAGTGAAGAAAAGCCAAAAGCTTACAGCACCTGGTATTCCCAGGCGGTCTCCCATCCAAGTACTAACCAGGCCCAACCCTGCTTAGCTTCCGAGATCAGACGAGATCGGGCGCACCCAGGATGGTATAGCCGTAAGCAAAGATTGCGGCAAAAAGCGGGCTCTTTAAAGATCAGCTAGACTAAAGGCTATTCTATAAGATAAGTAGTGAAGAAAAGCCAAAAGCTTACAGCACCTGGTATTCCCAGGCGGTCTCCCATCCAAGTACTAACCAGGCCCAACCCTGATTAGCTTCTGAGATCAGACGAGATCTGACGCACCTTTTTTTATAATTACATACATATATCACATAATCCCATCATATATCACATAATTATTCACATACATATTTCAACGGTCTCCTGCACTCCCCGGCAGCTTCCACATTAAATCTTCTAAAACACAACAAACATTTGGAGTAAAAACAAGATAAAAAACATCCAACATATTTTCACTTTTAAAATACATATAAAAATTTTCCATGTAAACTTCTGTGTTCCTTTTAAGCACAGTCCAAAAATCTAACACAGTTTTTTCTTTTTTAGCCACATTTCTTCTCTCCCATATTGCACTTTTCATTAACATTACCAATAGATTTATGAACTTTTTGTTTCGGCATTTCTTTTCCCAACCAAACATCACCACTCTGTTCCATTCCATTACTTTTTCATCCCACTCCACAGTTAAGTCTTTTATCACACATTTACATTTCCTTAAAAAACTCTCTAATTCTTTACAATATAAAAACATATGTGAAATCCCTTCCTCCTTTTCTTGACACACTTTACATATAGCATTTTGTTCTAGACCAATTTTGTTTAAAATGAAATCGGTAAAAACAACTTTATGTCTTATAAAATACTCCAAACATTCTAATTTTGTTTCCACACATCTTCCCCTCAAATTTCTCCATATGCACTCTTCTTTCAAGTCTTTGAATTTTTCCACCCAGTACTTATTTACAATCGGCTCTTTAAAAACACCATCTCTAAACACACAATACATTTTTTTAACAGTAAATTCTTTAAAATCATACAAATTTTCCCCCAGTTTCACATAAATGTTTCTCTCTTTAGGCTCTTCTTCCATGCACTCTATTCTTTTAATCCACTCTTTTGGTATTGCATTTTTGATGGCTTCGTATTTGTTTGTTATTTCTTGTTTACTGTATTCTTCTTTTGCCATTTCCATTGCATTTTTCCATTGCACCCACTTCCATCCATTTTTTATAAAACATTTCTTTCCCTTCTTTCAAAATTTTGTTATTTAGGAACAGAGGTTGATTTAAAATGTTTTCTCTTCCGTGCGGATCACACTCGATTTTCTTTAAAAATTTTCCCCAGGCACTAAAAATTTCTCTATAAAAACCCGGTAATCCTTCTGTCATCCAAATTTTTGTTTTCATCCATAGAATTCCATCCCCCATATTAAAATCCCCACATTTGTTTAAAAAGAATTCCATTGTTTTTTTCCACTCAGTTTTGTTGTCTTGTTGCAGGTATTTCTTAACAATTTTCACTCTCAAAGCATGTTTTCGCTGTTCCACATCCATTAGCCCTAAGCCCCCCTTCTCTACCGCCCTTAAAATCGTGTTATGTGCAATCCTGGCTGGTTTCCCCTCCCATAAAAAATCAATAAAACATTTCTTCAACCTCTGTTCTGCCCATAAAGGTATTTCAGAGACATATAAAACATACCAAAGTTTGGAAACCATTAAAACATTCAATATTAAAACCTTCCCCTTCAAGTTTAAGTTTCTCAGTTTCCAAAAATTTAACCTTCTCTCTATATCTGTTATTAGTTTCTCCCACATTTCATCTCTCACTTTCCTCTCATTCCTCCCCATTAAGACACCTAGAATCTTCATTTCTTCTACTTCCTTAAAATTAAAACAATCCATTAAAACCATAGCTTTCCCAAATCTCATATATACCGTTTTATCTTCATTTATTTTACTTCCAGACCCACTACAATAATCCTTTACAACCTTCATAACTTCTTTAACACTCTTCTTTTCCTTGACAACTATCGTTGTATCATCAGCATATTGAAAAACTTTCCCCTCAGCCTTATTTCCCTCAATTTCTATCCCTCTTATTCCTTCGTTTTGTTTTATAGCCAGTCCCAAAGGTTCCGAAACAAGCGAATATAATAATGCTGACAGCGGACATCCCTGTCTTATTGACCGTGTTATTTTAAAACAATCCGTTAAAAAAACCGTTACATTTAATCTTAGTTAGTGCACCCTTATATAAAATCTCAATCCATTTAATAAAATTCTCCCCAAAACCAAAACTCCTTAAAACCTCAAATAAATACCCGTGCTCAACCCTATCAAAAGCTTTCTCAAAATCCAAACTAATTATATATTCTTCTTCATTTTTTTCTTTCATGTACCATATAGTGTCCCGTATACCCATCGTTATATCGGCTATATCTCTCCCTCTTACCCCATATGCTTGATTTGTTGTAATTATACTTGGCATTACTTCCTTTAGCCTGTTTGCTAAAACCTTCGCTAAAATCTTAAGATCCGTATTCAACATCGTGATTGGTCTATAGTTTTTTAAATCTACTTTTTCTCCTTTCCTTTTATATATCAATTTCATTAATCCCATCCTTGTTCTTTCATTAATTTCTTCCTTTTCAAAGATTTCTTTAAAAACTCCAATTAAAATCTTTGTTAAAATTTTTTTAAAGCAAACATAAAATTCAGTTCCCAAACCATCTATTCCTGGACTTTTCCTTTTATTCAATTGATTTATTGCTCTTTCAATCTCTTCTTCTCTAATTTCTTGGTCACATTCTTTTTTATCTTCCTCACTTACTTTTGCTTTTATCTGATCCAACAGTTTCTTTTTTTCCTTCTTTTCCACACTCCTTGCACTAAACAAATCCTCATAAAAATTCTTTATTTCTTTTAAAATCTTTTCATTCCCTTCTACAATTTCCCCAGTTTGCCCTCTTATTTCTTTTATCATTTCAGCTTTCCCTCTCTTTTTTTCCAGGTCAAAAAAGAACTTTGTACATTTTTCTCCCTCCACCACATATTTTGCTTTGCTTCTTAACCTCGCCCCCTCATATTCTTTTTCTTCTATTTCCTTGAGTTTTCCCTCCATTTCCTTTATCTTTTGTATGTCTTTATTTTCTTTATTCATTTCCACTTCCAAACTATCCTTTATTTCTCTTTCTTTGAATCTTTTGCATTTCCGCAAAATACTGCAATACTTGATAGAGAATTTTTTTATTAAAAACTTTACATTCTCCCACCATATTCTCTTATCCTCTTTATACATTTCATTTTCCTTTTCCTTTTCCACAATCTCTTTAACCTTCGAAACATAATCATCATTCTTTAAAATTTCTGTATTTAAAATCCATACTCCTGGTCCCCTTTGCATATTATCTATTTTGAAATGTAAAAATTTATGATCACTAAAACTGGTTTCTTCATATCTTATTTTTTCAATAAAATTCCCCACATTTCTTGTACACAACACATAATCAATTCTTGTTTTGCATATAAAATGTCCCACTATTTGCCTTCTTGAAAACTCCTTTTTCCCTCCATTAATTTCTCTCCAAACATCTATTAAATTATTTTCACTCATCAGATCCTTTAATTCTTTTCTCCCTGCATCTGATTTAAAAACCATTCCTTCCGCCATATCTTGCTTGCTGAAAACAGTATTAAAATCCCCCATCATTATTATTTCTTTATATTTCTTCATAATATTCCTTAAAACATTAAAAAATTCTTTCTTTTCTTTCTCCTCTACTGGTGCATGTACATTCACTAAAATCAGTTCACGTCCTTCACAATTTACTTCTATCACCATACATTTCCCCATCTTATCTTTATACACTACTTTGTACACATTAAACACATCTTTCCTTATTAAAAATGCCACTCCTCTTCCAAGCCTTCCATCCCCATTGTTATATATAATATCCCCTTCCCATTTCTTTTTATAGTTGTAGCAAATTAGCTCAAAAAGAGGGAATTATTTATAATTAATTATAACTGGTTATAATTAATAATAAATATTTAGATTAGATCTTAGAATTAACTGTAGCAGAATCGATATTACAATTACTTGATCTGTCCGTCCACCGAGCAGACAATATAATTATTTATCAATTCTAGGAAGATTACGTTTCTGGCCAAGAAACAATGGCCTTCCTACTTATACAGTACTAGCAGTAGTTAGCATGTAGCAAGGAGCAATCTTTCAGTGACTTTGAAATGTGAGCGGAACACAGAGACAATCAATTGTGAATATAAGGGATTTAATAAACGAAACTATAACTGACATACAAACAAACTAAGCAAAACATATATTTATAGAATGAAGGAAAGTAAGGAAAGAGAGAGAAGAGTAAAGAATGGCAGTATTTCACATCAATTTTACCACAACCTCAGTGAGAATCATCAGAGCCACAATTCACCTTAACGGGGTTCAAACTTAACACGCATCTAATCAGTTGTAAATGGTTACTTGCATTGGTTTGTTGCTGAATAAGAGTCTTGATGCTGTAGACGAGGTCCTTGATGATTTCTTGAGGAGGAAGTTGAAGAAGTCCAAAGTAAATCCACAACGTTACTTGAAGGTAAACACTGCCGGAAGGTTAAGGAGTTTTGCCAGGGTCTTTGTCTCAAGGAGAAGAGTTTTTTGAGCGATGATTAGTCTGGGTTCTAACCTTTTAATGGTTCATGGCCGCACCCATTTTGTGGGTGGAGTGGCCAATCAGAGGCATGCATTTTGAGTGGGAAGCTCCCTTTGTCTCCGTTTTATGGCCCATCTCACACTTTATTGCTGGTTTGGAACGCTAGTGCAGCTTTTAATTCAAAACATAGTAAGAATTGTTTGATGCATTTCACGATCACATAGTGTACGTCATTGTGTGAGAAATAAAGAGGAGATCATTTTGATACCAAGAAAGTAACCTTCGGATGATATTAAAGAAGAGATACACTCATACACTGGAATATAGGCATTTAACGTCTAACTAATACAAGAAAAGGGTTTTAACTAAGTTAATATAACAGGGGAATATACATACAAAACATGCATATAGCAGATACATTTATAACTACTTAGTTATGGCCTAAAATAGAGAAAATGTCTTTAGGTGTGTGTGTGATGTGTATTGGGAATTGTGAGGACAGACAACTGGTCTGTCTCTGGCATGGGGGTCATCCAACCTTATGTGGAATGTGTTTGAAGATTGATAAAGATACCCCAGAGGCGACCTGTTTTAGCATCCTTTTGATAGTGACAAAGACCATCTGCAATTTAGCACCCATATAAATGTAAACGATGAGGCCAGGTTTAGTAATTTATATGCAAATGTCAAAGGCTAAAAGGTTTTCTAAAAACAAAGTGAAATCAACCATTACTGATCTAAAGCAGACGTTACAGAATCCCCCTTTTGGCTGAAGATGTCTGAATTGAGACATCATCAGACAACAGTGGATCAGGATGGTTGAATGGCAGGTGGATCCTGATGGTTAAATGGCAGGTGGATCATGAAGGTTGGATGGCAGGTGGTTTCTAATTTTCCTCAGCCTTCGGATCCCCAGCTGTGGTGTTAACAGTGGTCAGGTTCAGCATGGTCTCTGCCTGAGTCCCTCTTTTTCGATGGTTCCGTTTGAAGGTTCGAGGAAAGGCAGCTGTGCACCTGTTCATGGACCTTTGTACCCCATTGACTCTATTGAACAGGACGAAGGCAAGGCCGAGTGTCAGAGTGTACCCAATTGCTGTGGCGAGGCAAAGTGCAGTGTCAGCGGCGGTCCAGGATCGGGCAACGGGAAAGTTGGTCTGGACAGGCAGCCGAGACAGTGCTTGGAGGGCTGTGTCGATTGGGGTGATGTCAATCATTTGGGGTCCCCCTTTCTCAATGCTCAGTTCCATTTCAGGTTCCAGGGTGAGACTGTGATCCTTGAAGAAGTCTGGAATTTCTACCTCAGATTGGTACTCGTCACTTGGAAGGTGGTACAGCGCCAGGTCCCCGAGGTGGAGGATGGCACCTTTGGGTACTTGAATCCACATGCTCTGGTTGGGCAGGCTGATACGGGTGGCAGTGTTGTGCTGGTCATAGGTCAGTGTAGCGGCACGGATAGGAGTGTTGACGAGCCACTGATTTCCCACAATCTCTGCTTGCGTTTCTGTGACTTGTGCCTGAGGCTTGGCCTCAGCAGGGCAGAGAGTCTCTTTTTGCATGGGTTGTAACCCGCAGATTCCTTCAGTGTTGTCTCGGAGGAAGGGTTTGCTGGGGCAGAGATAGTGAATGTCTTTGGTCAGGGTACACATGCGCAGGTTTGGGGCCAGATATAACTGTGGGTTACTGTCGTGGTAGGCCACCACATCTGGGGTGCGTATCCTGATGTGAGTGTTCCCTTGCCAAAATCCGACATTGACAATGTCTTTGAGTCTGTAAATGTTGTCAGGTTCAATGACGGGTAGATTCAGAAGAAACGCCATCTCGCTGTGCTCGGGGTCGACATGTAGCAGGATGGAGCCCCCCAGGGAGTAGGCGAGGTGGGCTTGGAGAGAGTCAGGTGGATGAGCAGTAGCCGAGGATAACAGCGTCTGTACTAGGCTCAGGGGCACCAGGTATGGGGGAATTCTACCCATGGCTAAGCTGTCAATGGAGGAGCTCACCTCACGGAGCATGTCAGACATTAGCGTGGTGACCAGCTGAGTCTGGGCAACATCATTCTGTATAACAGAGAATAACTGTTTTACGGAGTTCATAGTTTGGTTCAGCAGGACACTGTGAGTGTTCAGAACCACCAAGGTGCCTTTTAATGATTTGCCTATAGTCTGCAGGGTTTTGCCCTGTAGTGTGAGTTGTTCTCTAAGCTGGGGAATCTCAGTCTGGATCTCTTTTACATGTTGCCTCAGGGTAGATAGGCGCACGGAGTTGACGCTGGTGACTCCCAGGTTGAACAGGGTTCCAACAGCAGCAGCAGCGCCGAGCAAGGCCCCCAGGAATCGTTTGTTACGGTGGTGAGGTCTGGTTAGCTCTGCTTGGGTAACAGTCATTTTCTGCAACTGGGTGAGCATGTGTTTGATATCAGCTTCTGCGTGAGCGAGGGTATTTTCAGTCCATCGGGCACCTGCCCAACTGTAGTGTGTAGCTGCCTGGGGATGATGGGTCCTATAGACGTTTCGGGGGTCAAGTCGGACATACACCTTTTGGGGGTGAGTCCTGCAGTTGGTGATGAGAAGTCCAGGTTGGTCACGCAGTGCAATGCCTGATGCTGGACCTGGTGATGTGATATCAGGCTGCGGCTGTCCTCTGGTTAGCTGGAGGCATAGGATGGAGAGCCACAGCAACATCCTGGTTCAGAGAAGGAGGAGAAAGGTAGTAAATCAGTGAGGAAAGTTCTTGTCTGTTCAGGACAGTCTTTGTTTGAGCTCTATAGCAAGGCCTAGTTAGTACTAGCCCCTCCCTGTCTTTCCCTGCCAGCGGCCACATGTCTCTTGATCTGGTTACGATGAACCCATTTGAAAACTGGTTCTTTCTGTCCCCGGCTCAGCTTGATCCGGTATGCGACAGGAGAGAGTTTGTCCACAATTTCATGCGGTCCCGTCCAGTGTGGCAGAAATTTCTTTAATAGCCGATGAGAGGTTGTCTGAGACGGCTGTGTGTAGCGGTAGTACCAGACTTTGTCACCCACATCCAGCTCTTGGTGTGACGCCTTCCGGTCGTAGTATGCTTTCTGGCCTTCCGCACTCTTTTGGAGTCGTTGCTGGGCAAAAGCAAATGTGGTTCTCAAATGCCGGTGTAGTTCCTCAAGGTATTGGTGAGTGGTGTAGGCGGTGACAAGGTTGGAGTCTCCTGGCTGGTACAGCAGGTGCAAGGGCAAAGTCATTCGACGGCCGGTAAATAATTCGAAGGGAGGCACGCCTGTTGACTCATGTGGAGTAGCTCTGATGGCCATAAGCACCAGGGGAAGTTTCACGTCCCAGTCCTTCTGGTTAGCAGACACGTATTTTCTTAGCATGCTGACCACAGTCCGATTCGATCGTTCCACTTGACCCGAAGAGATTGGATGGTGACTTATGTGCAATTGTGCTTGGATTCCCAGAAGTTTCCAAATCTGCTGCATGATCTCAGCTGTGAAGTGAGTGCCCCTGTCTGAGTTGACTCTCAGCGGCAGACCGAACCTGGAGAATATGTGATTCATCAGGAGGTATGCTGTAGTTTGTGCAGTGTCATTGGGTGCGGGGAGGCACTCTACCCACTTTGTGAACTGGCATACGACTGTGAGGAAATACTTGTTGCCTCTTGTTGACCTCGGCAGGGGTCCGACCCAGTCAATTTGGAGGTCTGACCAAGGAAATGTGACTCCTCTGCGCTGCAGCGGGGCTCTGTGGTTTGGGTTTGCTGGTTGGAATTGACAGCAAACAAGGCATCCTTTCACATACTCTGCCACATCCTGCTGCATGCCGGGCCAGTATGCCACTTGTTTTAGTGTCTCGTAAGTGGCTCTTGTGCCGTGGTGTCCCGCACATGGTGCGTCGTGGGCATACATCAGCCACACCCCCCTTTGGCACTGTGGCACCACAAGCCTTGGCGCAGTGTGGTCATCAGGGACATACCATAGAATGTTGTCCATCACATGCAGCATGGGTTTTACGTTGAGTAGTGCTTTGAGGGTCGGAGCATCAGCAAGCTGAGCAGGTGTAATAGGGTGGATGGAGGGGTCAGAGAGGTGGTGAAGAATAGTCTGTATGGAGGAGTCAGAGGCTTGCATGTCAGCAATGTCATTTGTGGAGATTTGAGGAGCCAGCGTAAGCGGCTGTGAGGTTGGTATTGTGGCAGGTTGAGTATGTTTGCTGCGGGTTATGGCTGCCACGTTAAGGGTGGGTGGTTGGGTTGGTGGAGACAATACCTCGCCGTGTAATGCACCTGCTTTGGCTAGGGCATCCGTTTGGTCGTTGAGGTCCTTGTCTGGACCAGGTTGCTTTGAGTGTCCTTTCACTTTCTTCCAGTAGACAAGCATATCATGCTCACTTGTGATGTCGTCACATGCCTGGAACAGGTGTTGGTGTTTGACTGGTTTGTTGTTTGCTGTCTTGAAACCATTTTGCTTCCAGCCTGGAAGATGACATGTGAAGCTAAGTCTGGCATAGTTGGAGTCTGTGCAGATTAGCAGTTCTCTGATGTTATGAGATGATGCTATTTGCAGGCTTATGAGTATAGCTGCTATCTCGGCATATTGTGATGATTGTGGGCCCAGTTTGAAGTGTTGTAGTGGGCATGGATGATCATTTAGCCAGAGAACACCTGCACCTGCACTTAGGATGCCCTCGTTGTTGTAGGAACATCCATCGACGTAGGCTGTGGGCATGCCTTGGCAGACATTCTCATCAAAGTACCTGTGGCAAGTCGGTGGCAGTAGTTGGGGCCTTTCTGCTTCTACGATCTCAGTCTGTGTGTTGTCGGAGCAGTTTTGACAGGCTGCCAGGCCGTTACCCAGCGCCGACTTGTGATTTTGAGCATATCGTGCTTCCACGTTGCGCCCCTGGAGGGCCATTAGCCATGTGGCAATGCGTGCGTTTGTGACCACACCATCGCGGATACGTTGGCTGTTAAGAAAAGTGACAGGTTGATGACAGGTCTCGATGATCACTTTCTGTGCCCCGATGTAGTTGGAGAATCTTTGGATGGCCCATACAGTACAGAGCAGGGCTTTTTCACAGTCTGAGTACTTGCACTCTGGGGGAAGAAGTGTCTTACTGGCATATGCGACCACCCTTTTGTCTTGGTCGTGCCGTTGGTATAGACCAGCGCTGAGGCAGTGGCTGGAGAATCCAGCGTCCAAGTAGAACTCCTTCTGTGGATCCGGGTATGCCAGACCTGGAGCAGTGCACAGATGTCGTTTCAGTTCATTCATGGCATTTTGCTGATCGTCTGTCCAGACGAAGGGGCAGTCCTTTTTCAGAAGGGCAGTGAGAGGACGTGCGATGTCCGAATAGTTTTCAATGAACTGCCGTGAATAGTTGCATACACCTAGAAAACTTCGGAGTTCTGAGACATTGGCAGGTGGCTTGATGTTCTGAATGGCCTGGATGCGGCTGGTTTGGGGCTCAATACCCCGTGGTCCGATAAGCAGGCCCACGTAGTTGACCTTGGTTTTGCACCATTGTCCTTTGTGGAGGGCAATCTTGGCACCGGCGGCGGTCAGCTGGTGAAGGACATGGTCAATTTCCTTCAGGTGATCAGCCACCGTCACACTTTTTAAGAGGACATCATCAACATAAGTTAAGTTCCCTCTTACTCTGGCATCTGGGCATGCTTTGTTGAGGAAGATGTTAAATTCGGCAGGTGAGTTGGCATAGCCGAATGGACACCTGGTGAAAGTGTACTGCCGATTGCAAAAGGTGAAAGCCAGCTTGTGTTGGTCATCTGGATGCACTGGTATAGTCCAAAATCCTGAGGCCACATCAAGAGTGGAGAAGATAGTGGCTCCTCTGATCCTTGGTATTTCTTGGTCCAGCTGTGTCATGGGCCACCGTGATAATGGCACCTGTTGATTCAGTTTCCTATAGTCAATCGTTGGTCGCCACTTTCCGTTTGGTTTAAGGACAGGCCAGATGGGGGCAGAATAGGTGCTGTTACAAGGACGGATGACATCTTTCTCGAGCATAGACTTAATGATCTCCTGTACGGGTTCGTACGATTCTAGGGGGATCTTGTATTGCTTGACAAAAGTGGGTGGAGCTCTTGGGTGTGTTGGGATCCGCACAACATGAAGGTTAGTGAGGCCACAGTCTAAAGAGTCTTTGGCAAATGACTCTTTGTATTTGTACAGGACTTGGCGGAGTTTGTGGCGGTCCGCATCCTCCTGTATGGCATCAGCATCTTTCAGAATTTGCTGGACTTGTGTCTCAAAACCTGGATATGGCTCTTTTGTCATTAATTCCTCTGTCTCGTGTGCAGTCGGAGGTGCGGTAGCACTGTCAGTCTCGCCGGTGGCGTGGTTAGAGACTGTATACACGGCAAGATGTTGGTCTTCTGTTAGCTCTGTTCTACACACCTGCTCCTTGACCACTGGCATGACTGAAGTTACGGTGATGATCTTGAAGGGTGCTGTTGACACTGTGTGGCCTGAGCTTCCTTCTGGAATCACTGAATCTGGGATGGGTCCAATTACTGGTAAAATCAGTTCAAAGTCATGGAAGTCATAACTCACTAGCCAACCCAGCCGGTAGGCCTTAGGCACTCTGACATCCGTTGCTGTGCAGTTGTTGAACAAGATGTACACTGCCCGAGATGTCACTTCAATGAGGGGTGTGGCTTCCAGAGTGAGGCCCAGTTCCCCACACTCGGGTGAGGGCTGGAAGAAGCCCAATGTGTGGCTGAAGGTTTGACCGCATTGCAAGTTGAGTCGAACAGTGACCCCTTTGGTGTAGGCTGGTATTACAGTCTCTTGTTCGTTGATGAGCGTGCAGGCCTCAGGGATGGTTTGGCCTGACAGGAGGTTCTCAAGGTTGACAGGAACAGTGGGGGACTGTGAGGTCATAGGAGCCCATATCACTTCATTGATCATGTCCACATGAGCCCTGAGACGAATCAAAATGTCCGCTCCGATGTAAACATCACGTGGTAGGTCAGGGAGGACCAGGAAGTAATGGGTTAAGCATCGGCCATTCCACTTCAAGTTCAGAGCACAGATGCCCTTGGCAGTCACCATGGTCGACGGGCAGGAATTCAAGGGGAACCGTGTGCGCTTGTTAGCAAAAGGAGTGTCTGTTGCGTGCTGTTTGAGAGCATTGAACAGTGAAAGGCTGATGGCTGAATTGTCTGCCCACAGTGCTAGTATGGGGTCTGTTGTTGTGACATCGTTCAGCTGTAGACCCCCCATGACCTGGGGGCCATATGAGTCAGAGTCTTTGGCTGGCTGGAAAGCACATAGCAGTGACCTTGAACCTTGCTCTTGGGTCAAGACGTTGCCGTGGCTGGCGTTGAGATTTTCTGTGACCTTTGTGACCTGGCAGTTTGTCTGGGGTGAACTTGGAGACTGAGGAGGCAGAGGTTCTCGCACTTGAGCCCAAATTTTCAGCTGTTTAAAGTCTAACAGGGGTTCAAAACGGTCTAACAGGTCTTTGCCAATGAGGAGAGGAAATGTATCCAATTTAGAGATGTACACAGGGTGTACTAAGCTCATAGGGCCGATGGTCAGGTGAATTGGAGCTACCTGTTCAAGCTGGACATCATTTTGGCTGTAGGATTGCACATTCAGCACACACCTCTGATATTTAAGAGTTCGATTCTGTCTCTTGGCTTCAACCTGAAGTTTGTCAAAAAGTTGGCTTGACATTAGAGTGAGGTCAGCTCCGGTGTCCACGAGGGCGTCCAGTTTCACCTCATTTTCCAATGTGATGGCCAAGTATAGTTTTTTGGCCACCCCCCTTTCGATCAGGTTCCCCAGGAGTCTTGGCACTGGGGCTTGTGTGGTGACTGGCAAGCAGTCAGAGCTGGTTTCGTGTGGCTCGTCAGGGAGGCAGACCACCAAAACTGCGCTTTCGGGTACTTTGGGGCTTTGGCTGGAGATGTGGTGCTGGATGTCGGTTGGCTCTGGTGGTTCAACAGTCAGCTGAGATGGTTGTGTGATGTCATCACTTGGTGATGGGATGTGTGGTTCTGTGGTTGACAGTGGATTAGCAGTGGTTTGGTTGGGAGGTTCATTTTGAGAGGACTCTGAGTGGTTGTTAGGGTCATATCTCATGCTTAGTCATAACCGATCTGACTCATCCTTCTTGTCTCCTTTGTGGGACTTTTCCTGGAGGAGCTCCTTTAAAAGTCTCATGATCTCTGCTGATTCAGTAGCTTCCCGGTTCTGTTCGGCTGATGGTTTATATTTGGGCTTGTCCAGGGCGTGTTGAGAGGGGTTCTGCCACTGGCGGTCTGAGCTCGATGCATGTTTCGGTGAGTGTCGGTACCCCTTGGACTGTCTCTTAGCTTCCCAGGTGGGTTCACCCTTTCGGTTGAGAGGTGGTTGTGACCTGTCCCAGGATCTTTCGGGGTGCCCAGTCTGATGCTTTGGACGGGCACCACCATGGTTACGCTGCCCACTGCTGGATGGGAAGATCTTGACATTGTGTTGACAGGTTTGTCACTGTGGCTTGGCTCGGCGCCCTCTAGGGTGAGTTCTGAACTCTGATTAGTGACAGAATAGATTGTGGGGGGTTTTCCCATCTTTTCAGAAGCAGTTCTTTGTTTGGCATAGGCCTTATGGCTTAAGTCTCGCAGCTGTTGAATGGACATAGTCCGTGGGCAAGCCAGAACCCCCAAATGGTGACTCACAGTTGGGTGCAGGTTCCGGAGGAACAGAGTTTTGAAATTGAATTCTTCTTCCATTCCTGGCTCGTTCCGTGCTCCGAAGTATGCTTGTCTGAGCCTGTTGTAGAAGGCCTGCGTGGTTTCCTGTCTGCCCTGTTTAAGGTCCATGGCCGTAATCAGCCCTTGCTCTGATTCTGGGTCAGAGAATTCTTTAATCAAAGCCTGCTGCAGTTGCTGGTAATCCACTTTGACCGTTTCTGGCTGTCGGTCTAGAAAGCTCCGGACTTCACGGCTGGCGGTGATTCTGAGCAGGTAGAGTCTGTCTCGTGTGGTAACATTTTCAACAGTTTGCAAGTGAAAATCAATGTCTTTTAAATAATTGTGCACATCGTGGCCTCCTGCAGGGTTTGGAGTGAAAGTGGGAATGTTTCTAGCTAGCTTGTCCAATTCTTTAGGTGACACGCCGTGACTGGAAGACAGCCTTTGGAAAGGCTCCCACCCCCTTTCTGCTGCAGGGGGTTCTGGGATGCTGGCAGGTGATGTCTTGAGCAGTGGGCTCTCACCTCCCTTTCGAACTGGGAATTCTTGACTAGGAGGTACCAGTCTACTGGTTAGGGGAAATTCAGTGGTGTGCATTTCCCTTTCAGAGTCACTTTGCAGTCTATATGAATGTTTAAGCTCTCGGTGAACTGTGTCAAGTTCTTCTTTCAAATAGTCTCTTTGTTGGGCCAGGGCACTGACTTCAGCCCGGGCACTTTGCAGGTGGCCCTCACAGGCCTTGGCCCTGGCTTCTCTTTCTTTAAGTTCAGTCTCTGCTCTCATCAGGAGAGCCTCAGCTTGCTGGAGTTTTTTACTCAGCTCCTCTCTGGTGTCCTTTTCCTGTTGCTCTCGGCGTGCTGTATCTACACGGAGATCTTTCAAGGCGTTCTGGAGTCTCTCTACTTCCTCCTGCAGCTCTGGGTCATTTTCATCCGATGTCCTGTGCTGGTGCTGAGTTTCCGACGTTAGCTGGTCCAGTTGACTTTGGGCGTGCACCAAGTTTCTCTGAGCTTCCTCAGCCTGGAGCTTCAGCGCTACTACTTCCTGTTCCCGGCGGGAGATGCTTGCTTCACTCAGCTTTGCCTGGCCGAGGAGGTTATGGGCCAGTAACCCGACGATCTTGGCCAGCTCTTTGTGGCTGTAGTCCTGTGTCGGATCGTGGGCCATCAAGGCACTCAGGTTGTCGTCGAGCTGTTCCCGGCCCATGTTCTGCAGGTCCCCGGTGGCTTCAGGAAGAAGTGTGCTAGTCAGGGCACTCAGCCAGGTCTCTAGTCGATCCCAGTGGGCATCAGGGCTGGATGATCGAGACATGTTGGCTCACTGGTGAAGAGAGAGAGGGAGAGAGAGAGAGAGGGAGAGACAGCACACAGGCCAATGCAAGTCCTTATAGCGTTAGCAGGCTGCAATTATAGTAAATTTTATGTTCTATGCCCGGTCTGTTTGATGGATACAAACAGTTTACGGAGGGTAGACTTGGCACCTGTTATCTCAGCCGTGAATGGCAAGGTGAGTCTAATTGTTGTGGGGCACCGGAAAGGATCTAATAAAAGATTGTTGACGGCGTGATCATCTAAAAACTTTAGCAGCTTGGGTCGTCAATCTATTACTCGGCTTTCTCTGATGATTCTCAAAGGTTCGGTTTCTAGGCAAGCAAAAACAAAACAAAATGAAAAACAAGCAAACAAATAAATCAAAACAAGCAAACAAATAAATCAAAACACAGAGAGAGATAGGGAAGAGAGCAGGTTTAAGCCTTTCACTGCTGTTAGAGGTTATGACATGGTCTACAGAGTAGAGGGCGCTGCTGGGTCAAAACATCTAGTGTGTTGGCTTTACTGGGATAGCGGGAGCAGGCCAATTACCTTAAAGGTTGAAGAGAAACCTGATTTTGGGGTTTCGCTAGTTGGAAGGGTCAGTATTCTATGGCTAGGCTTAGAGATGGATAGAGGTGATCCAGTCAGGATCCCGTGGCAGCTCACTGTGATCCGTCGTGGAGGCAACCGTCGTTTCACCAACTAAGCACTAGAGGGGGTGTTACCTATAGGTGCACACAAATGGCTAGAACACAGAGATTAATTTTAAATTTAAATTCAAACACTGTTTGAACTAAATTTAAAAAGTGAGTGGCTAAGGCAAGAGAGAAAGAGGCCTGAATAATAAAGAATGATAATAATAATAACAAAAATTAAAATAAATAAATTAAAAAAAAAAATTAAAATAAGAAAATAAAAGGAGAAGAATAAAAGTTATGATAATAAAATAAAATAAAACAAACCAAAGAAGAATTGGAATAAGTTTTTCAACTGTAATGACAGGGCTAACCAAGGAAAACCAACCTACTGAGAATGGCCACAAGGTGGCGTGGGTGAGTCACCCAAGGTTCAGAAGAGAAAAGGGTAGAGGTGAAATTTGAGAAGTACTAGATACTTAACTAAACTGCCCTCTAGTGTTAATCTTGCGTGATTTGCTCTCGCTCTAGCGGCTGATTTACTGCAACGATCACAAGTACCAATGCAATTTGATCCGAACCGATCTTTTAGTTTGTGCAAATTAACTGCACAAAGGTGTGTGGCAGGTTTTCTTCGCTGCCTGTTACACAATAACAATTATAGACAACAGGGTTTCATCGCTGTTTCTACACAAATTATGCATTATAAACAACAGGCTTTCTTCGCTGTTGTTGCACAAATTATGAATTATAAACAACAGGCTTTCTTCGCTGTTGTTGCACAAATTATCACTTGATCAAGGGTTTTAAAACTCTCATTTACATACCAATTAGATATGATTCGATTTGAACTAGGCACCCATTCGTACGTTAATGGTTAACCTAAGAGAGTAACGATCATCTAGTTGAATGAAATTTGCAACACAAATAACTTCAATCTAGCGATACAATCGCCTAAGGCCTTTAAAAGATGATAAGAGGAACATCGCTCAAATACATCTTTAATCGCAATGAAGGAAGTTTTCTTCGTTCCAACAGGCGATTTTGATAATATTAAAATGTACTGTAAAGAGGTTTCGTCGTCTTTACAGAACGATTTTAATATTATGAACTGCAGTTTACTTTTACAATTATAATTAACAGTGACTAAATGTTGGACAAATAGAGGCTGTTAAAAATACAGTACTGGAGGTGGCTTTAACCATCCAATCAAAAGAGTGAGTCCGCGTGGCGACTTGTCTCACTCTGAGCGCGCATAATACAAAAACACAAAGGAATTGATACTGAGTTTTCTCACAAACAAAGTTTGAATGATGCCCGCGGTATTCTCCACCAAATTAATATGTAGCGAATTAGCTCAAAAAGAGGGAATTATTTATAATTAATTATAACTGGTTATAATTAATAATAAATATTTAGATTAGATCTTAGAATTAACTGTAGCAGAATCGATATTACAATTACTTGATCTGTCCGTCCACCAAGCAGACAATATAATTATTTATCAATTCTAGGAAGATTACGTTTCTGGCCAAGAAACAATGGCCTTCCTACTTATACAGTACTAGCAGTAGTTAGCATGTAGCAAGGAGCAATCTTTCAGTGACTTTGAAATGTGAGCGGAACACAGAGACAATCAATTGTGAATATAAGGGATTTAATAAACGAAACTATAACTGACATACAAACAAACTAAGCAAAACATATATTTATAGAATGAAGGAAAGTAAGGAAAGAGAGAGAAGAGTAAAGAATGGCAGTATTTCACATCAACCTCAGTGAGAATCATCAGAGCCACAATTCACCTTAACGGGGTTCAAACTTAACACGCATCTAATCAGTTGTAAGTGGTTACTTGCATTGGTTTGTTGCTGAATAAGAGTCTTGATGCTGTAGACGAGGTCCTTGATGATTTCTTGAGGAGGAAGTTGAAGAAGTCCAAAGTAAATCCACAACGTTACTTGAAGGTAAACACTGCCGGAAGGTTAAGGAGTTTTGCCAGGGTCTTTGTCTCAAGGAGAAGAGTTTTTTGAGCGATGATTAGTCTGGGTTCTAACCTTTTAATGGTTCATGGCCGCACCCATTTTGTGGGTGGAGTGGCCAATCAGAGGCATGCATTTTGAGCGGGAAGCTCCCTTTGTCTCCGTTTTATGGCCCATCTCACACTTTATTGCTGGTTTGGAACGCTAGTGCAGCTTTTAATTCAAAACATAGTAAGAATTGTTTGATGCATTTCACGATCACATAGTGTACGTCATTGTGTGAGAAATAAAGAGGAGATCATTTTGATACCAAGAAAGTAACCTTCGGATGATATTAAAGAAGAGATACACTCATACACTGGAATATAGGCATTTAACGTCTAACTAATACAAGAAAAGGGTTTTAACTAAGTTAATATAACAGGGGAATATACATACAAAACATGCATATAGCAGATACATTTATAACTACTTAGTTATGGCCTAAAATAGAGAAAATGTCTTTAGGTGTGTGTGTGATGTGTATTGGGAATTGTGAGGACAGACAACTGGTCTGTCTCTGGCATGGGGGTCATCCAACCTTATGTGGAATGTGTTTGAAGATTGATAAAGATACCCCAGAGGCGACCTGTTTTAGCATCCTTTTGATAGTGACAAAGACCATCTGCAATTTAGCACCCATATAAATGTAAACGATGAGGCCAGGTTTAGTAATTTATATGCAAATGTCAAAGGCTAAAAGGTTTTCTAAAAACAAAGTGAAATCAACCATTACTGATCTAAAGCAGACGTTACATAGTCCATCATCACACTCTCTTTCCAGTTTGTTTCTTGCAAAGCGATAACATCTTCTCCTTTACATTTTTCTATCACTCGTTCAAATTTCCTCATGTCCATCAATCCTCTTGCATTAAAAGTAACACAACTTAAAACCATTAAAAGAAAAAAAATTAAATATCCAAAAAACATTATTCTCCATCTTCTCCCTCCAGCCCTCTTAACACTTCATATCTATTTACACTTTTGACTTGGCCCTTTGTCATTATCTTTTTTCTTGCATTTCCACATTTGGTTTTACCTTTATAGTTCTCCTTCTTATTTGTCCTCTCTCCCCTCTGTCTTTTCCTGTATTGTCCATCCTTGCTTCTTCTTCATTGTCCGTTTCTTTGGTTTGATCTTCCATTCCTTGTCCCTCTGTCTCAGCGTCATCAGCAAAACTTTTAAAACTGTCCGGAATTTCCATTTCTGTCCATTGAGTGTCTTGTTCTGTTGTCTGTTCCTTTTCCTTATTGTTCTTTTTTCCTCCTTCTCCTTCTTCCCCATTCTCTGATTCCTCTTCTGTTTCATTTTGTTGCAGTTTCTCTGTTTCCTGCTCCTCTTCGTAGTTTTTTTCCTTGTTGTCTCTTTCATGCACTTGCCCGTCCACCTGGTCTTGTCCACCTCCTTCCCTCTCTTCCATCCAACAGTCACATCTAATTAAAAACTCATGGCAGTCCGGACACTTGACAGTACTGCAGTCCCGTGCAAAGTGTCCCTTTTCCCCGCACTTAAAACACTTAAAATCTGGGCAATCTTTCAGCAGATGTTCAGGGCTCATGCACAACCGACAGGTTTTCACCTGGCAGCTGTGCATCACCCTGCAATACTGCAGCCCTTCTGCTGACTCCATCTTTGTGCTGTACGGGAGGGACACCACCTCTCTGGGGAACCTCACTTTCACATACCTCGTGCCATCTTCAATATCAGTGCCCGTGTAAAGCCTCCTTTTAATTTTTGAAATGGGTAAAACACCCCAACCCTCCAATTTCTCTAAAATTTGTTCATCTTCCAGGTAGACGGGCAAATGCATGAAAGAAACAACATAATCTCTGTTTTGCAATTTTTTAACCTCGCAGTTAGTTCCCTTAATTGTCAGTCCATCCTTCAGTTCCTCACATGTTTCCTCCTTCTCCAATGTTATTTCGTATTCCTTTCCTTGTCTTGGTCTCACGGCCAAAACTTTCCCTCCTCCAATCCTCTCTGATACTGCTTTAATTACATCCTCTGCTTTTACTCCATTCACTTTATCCACATCCACAATCACAGTTGCCTCCCTTAAGTACTTCCTTTCGCCCAGACTTTTCCGTATTTCTCCATCCTTTCTGTTTCCAGCTCGTTGTCGATAATCCAGTCCATTGTTGTTGTCCTTTCGTGTCTCTCCAGCCATTTCCAAGTCCTTAACCGTAGGTCCGTCCATATTGGGAAAAAAAACACGCAAAAAAACAAACAAAAATCCTAAGAAACCAAAAAAAA